>JADLZK010010813.1:0-149946 GCA_015847255.1 Hyparrhenia diplandra
TGAGAGACGCCTGCCACCGTTCATTGGTTCCGGCGCTTCGCAGGATCCACCGTCGCTGCTCAGCACGGTCCACGGCGAGTGACCCCGGTTCCTCCCGACTGCAACCGGGCCCCACCGTTTTCGCCCCCTCGATTTCAAGCCGTTAGAATCTAGGCTAGGCTACCAACACGTCCATAAAGGTCGCTCTCCTGAGACTGAAGTCTGAACGGAAACCAGTACCACCGCCCGGCCTTCTTCCCGCGGCCGTCGTCGATGGAGAACCTCCACCTCGCCATCGCCCACCGCCCGCCTCTCTGCCGGTACCAGCGGCAGGCCACCTCCGCCGCCGCCACCTCCACCACCTCCCCTGCCCCACTCTCCCCTTCCCCAGCACCTCACTCTCCCTTCCTCCCCCGCATCATCATCATCATCGCCTTTCTCCCATTCTTCGCCGCCGACACCCGGCCTGCCCTCTTCGCGTCTCCCAAACCCCCGAGCCTAAGCTCCGAGCCGGAGCCCACTGGTGCGAAGCTAGTGCCGCTCGTCATCTCCGTCGCGGTCGGCCTCGCCGTGCGCTTCCTCGCGCCGCGGCCCGTCGAGGTGAGCCCGCAGGCGTGGCAGCTCCCTCCATCTTCCTCTCCACCATCGCGGGGCTGGTGCTTGGCCCGCTCCCCCGTCGGCGCATGGGCCTTCCTCGGGCTCACCGCCGCCGTCGCCACTGCGCACGCTCCTTCGCCGCCGCCTTCTCCGCCTTCACCAACGAGGTCATCTGGCTCATCGTCATCTCCTTCTTCTTCGCGCGGCTTCGTCAAGACGGGCCTCGGCGACCGAATCGCCACCTACTTCGTCGTGGCTCGGGAGCAGCACGCTGGGCCTGTCCTACGGGCTCACCACCATCAGCGAGGCTCTGCATCGCGCCGGCCATGCCCAGCACCACGGCGAGGGCCGGAGGCGTGTTCCTGCCCATCAAAAGTCGCTCTCGCTGTCGGCTGAGAGCAAGCCCAACCATCCATCGTCGCGGAAGCTTGGGTCCTATCTTGTTATGACGCAATTCCAGGTAATTATGTAATGCAATGCAATTGGTCAGATTTGCGTGGGGTCAATTGATAAACTTGCTGCTTTACAATTTGATCCTAGATCAGATAAATCTTATATAAGTTGGCTTCTGATAGATGAATGGTGATCACCACTAAATTAAGAGAGACCGTTTTACCAACTGAATTTTTACAGAAAGAGGTCATCGTTGATTTATTAGCTTGATTCACTGTATCCTTCCGTGGAAAATAGAAGTAGGGATTCCTTGTATTCATGAAAGTAATCAACGTCACCAGAGTGATTTGAATTGTTCTTGGGTCTAAAAGTCGATAACATTATCTTCAGAGAAAGGTACTTCCTCTGATCAGAAATATTATAAGGCACTTTGACTAGCTATGTCTTTTTAAATTCTGTTAGGGCCCGTTTGGATCCTTGGAATTGAATTCATTGTAGTTTACGCACATATTTGAGCTAGGATATATACTTGGAATGGAATGGACTTAAGTTGGAGAGTGCAAACATAGCATGGTGATCTATAGAATCCATCTCTCCGCCTATGAATTTGAGATAGGCTTATTTGTGAACTTTTGGAAAGTTAAATCTCAAATTCCAAACTAAATATCTAATTTACTAAGTAGATTCCAATTCCTCCAAAATGAAGGATCTAAACGGGCCCTTTATATTAAATGGAATGAATTTTTGTACTATGGAACTATTTGTCATAATGAATCTACTCCTATCCCAAATTGTAAAGTCACTTTTAGCTTTGTCCTAAGTCAAACTTCCTAGCTTTGACTAAGCTTTCAGAAAAAATGCATGAACATCTACAACATCAAACAAGATTCTTTAGATAGTTGGGCTGCAACACTTACCCCAAGGACAGAAGATTGCATTTCAATAGATTGGTGACGCCTAGCTTTGCAGCATGCTCCTAAACATCATCGTAAGAGTTTCAACTTATTAATTCGCCCCGGTGGCATGGTGGATTTGGAAACATAGAAATTGTTGCGTATTTGATGGATCCCATTTCAATTTTTAATTCCATCATGCATGATATTGGAGATGAGGCCAAGTTGTGGTGTATGGTGGGACTTCTGTTTTACTTAGGTTTTTTTTTTCTGTTGTACTTGTCATGCCCCTTCTAAGGGGCTATTTGAGTCACCTAGACTCTTTATTTCTTCTTAATATATGTTATGCAGCTCTCCTGCGTGTTCGCCAAAAAAAAAAAAACATGGCAACTTCATTTTCTTTTTTGTTCATTGATGCTTGGATGACTATGACAGTATGTAAAAATGAGTTTGTGTCAGTCCATAATTTTGTTATACAAGTATTAAGTATAACCTAGGAAGGTTATCATACCCTTAAGTTTGTATATTTTGGCCTCTTTGCTCTTACAAGCATACCCTTAAGTTTAGTACTAAATCAAGAGGTGATTATAATTATTGTGGCTTTGCTGCCTTCACACTAATGAAAGGTAAAAAATGATTAGTAACTCTAGTCATGAATACTGACATTTTGGACAAAGAAAAACAAGCTAGTTTTTATTTGGTTTGTTTTGTCCAGAGCGTCATGTATTCATGACTGGATGTAGTTACTTTTTAATTTAGTAGAAGTGGCCCTCTTAATCCATTTTACTGAAAATTAGGACAATTTATTCTTTCTTCGGTTGCAAGATAAAGTGAAAAATAATAAAACTTCAATATGTTTTAATAGGAAAATAGTGTATCTTCCTATTTTTTTGAAAACATATTGAAGCTTTAATGAAATCCAGTCGTGAATACATATTGAAGTGCAAGATCTTCCTAATTTAATGGTCATGCAAGATCTATTGCTGCCTTCACACTAATGAAAGGTAAAAAAATGATTAGTAACTCTAGTCATGAATATCAGACATTTTGGATAAAGAAAACAAGCTAGTTTTTATTTGGTTTGTTTGTCCAAAGAGTCATGTATTCATGACTGGATGTAGTTATTTTTTAATTTAGTAGAAGTGGTCCTCTTAATCCATTTTTACTGAAAATTAGGACAATTTATTCTTTCTTCGGTTGCTAGATAAAGTGAAAATAAAACTTCAATATGTTTTAATAGGAAAATAGTGTATCTTCCTATTTTTGAAAACATATTGAAGCTTTACTGAAAATCCAGTCGTGAATACATATTGAAGTGCAAGATCTTCCCTAATTTAATGGCCGTGCAAGATCCATCACCATGTGGTCTCACTGACATGTGACTCCATGAGCCATCTATCTGAGAGAACATCTAGTGCCTAATCCCTCAAGTACTAACAAATGGGATAGAAAATCCTGAAAATGCACCCAGTTTTGGAATTCTATGCTGAAATATTGTTCTTGGAATTGAGATTATTAGGGATAAATTCTGTTTACATGTAATTGTGGAATGTTTTAGAATTCTTCTGTATGTTATGCAAATTGATGTTTTATGTTGCTTGACAGGCAAGTGGTAACTCGAGTGCTTTATTCCTCACTGCTGCAGCACAAAACCTGTTGTGCTTGAAGCTAGCAGAGGAGCTTTGGTGTGATCATTGCAAATCCATGGGTATCATGGTTCAAAGCTGCTAGTTTGCCAGCTCTTGCTTGTCTGCTAGCAACACCATACTTGCTGTACAAAATCTTCCCCCTGAAACAAAGGACACCCCTGATGCCCCAGCACTGGCTGAAGAGAAACTGAAGCGCATGGGCCCTGTGACTAAAAAACGAATGGGTTATGATTGGCACAATGATACTTGCAGTCTCCCCTATGGGTTTTGGGTAAGGTTTTCCCTTGACTGAAGAAATCATCTCATAGTCCTGACTCAATCTTATTACAATTTGCAGCTTGTGGGCTATTTTGCTCTGCGATTATACTCGATAAAAGATGTGCATGGATTTTAGCTTGCTGCTTTCTTTGATCTCATTACATTTATCATGGTATCATCAAAATAATCTGTGAAAGCAGATTAGTTGTTTGATAGTTTTGGTGCTACACTCCTGCAGCAAATTATTTTATTCATAGAGTTTTGTTCTTTCTTTCTATTTACCTCCCTAGTTTGTGAAGACTTCACCTTTTTGTTTCCTTTCTGAGACACCTAGTTTAGTATATAAGTGAAAATTTGGTCCGTTCAATGCAGTTTATGAATGTGGTGCGTGGTGTGGTTCAACATTGTTGATAAAGGCAGTGACAGGGCTAATATTAGATGATTAACGAGGCTGCTAAGTTGATTCAGGAACCAAATACTATAACATGCACTACTTCTCAATCTCAAAGGTTTCAGTATGAACAAAATGGATCATGAGGTTGCCATGGCCCTGGCAGACCCCTACTACACTCCATCACTAGATAAAATCATAGAACTTTTATCTTATTCGCTGCTTAAGATGTGTGCACCAGCTGACCTCCAGGATAGTTAACATTTATATTCTGGTTCCTGTTTTTTGTTATAAAGTATTTTTCATATTATATCTCTGGTGATCATATTCCGCTGTACCCATCAATATATGTAGTACTTCATAGATAATTTATAATTCGCTCAAGTGACTACTAATTATGTAGAGTGTTACAGGATGCCATACATGAAATGTGATGCATGGTGCCCTAGAAATAGTACTGCTTAGTCTCCTTAGTGTTTTTTTTGTGGGTGGGTTTTGTACTCTGGTAATGACTTGTTGCACAATTTTTTTTTGTAGGGATGCTATTGGTGTGTCTAGTGTTGTGGCTGCAATGCTTGGGCTCTCCATTCTTCTCCTTCTCGGTGTGCTAGACTGGGATGATTGCTTGAATGAGAAATCAGCATGGGATACATTGGCTTGGTTTCTTGGTTCTGGTTGGAATGGCAGCACAACTCACTAACCTGGGAATTGTTTCTTGGATGTCAAGCTGTGTTGCAAATCTGCTTCAGTCGTTCTCGTTGAGTTGGCCAGTGGCATTTTGTGTTCTTGAGGCCTCCTACTTTTTTGATCCACTACCTATTTGCAAGCCAAACTGGACATGTTGGAGCCTTATACTCTGCATTTTCTGGCTATGCACATAGCGGCCGGTGTTCCTCGTGCGCTGTCAGCACTTGCTTTGGCATTTTAACACAAATTTGTTCGGTTCAATCACTCATTATAGTAGTGGGCAGGCTGCAGTATACTTTGGAGGTAATTTCTTTCTCTCTCCCTGAAATTCTGGCTATTCTTTAGCTCACATTACTAACCCTGCCAACTAAAATTTGTGGTTTCCCTCTGCGTTTACACATGAGATCTGGTACTAAAAAGTAATAAAAGAAAAAAACACATGTCAAGAATAATGAATGAGAATATTTATTATTCTAATATAAGTGTGCAAATGAGAAGATTTATTAGTCTAATATAAGTGGGCAAGCGGGGCCTTCATTCGTATGTTTGTATATATAGCCCTTTTAAATTTTTATGCAGATTAACCTGTTACTTTTGTTCTGCAGCCGGGTATCTTGAGCTTCCAGATGTTTTCAGGCTAGGTTTTATAACAGCCTTGATTAACACGTTAATCTGGGGAGTTGTTGGAACCATTTGGTGGAAATTTTGGGGCTGTACTGACAGTGGCTGACACGGAGTTGGCCAAAATTTTCCTTTGGCACTCGTTGAATTGCTCTTGCTCATGGTTAGGAAGGGCAGAATAACTGCCGGTGCTCCCTTGGTTAGCTTTCGCTGAGGTGATCAGCAGTCAGCACAATGCAGTTCTGAGTCTCAGGCAATTACGCCCGTGTTGTAAGTTCCTTGTTTCCTCTTTAGTTCCGTAGAAGTTCTTAGCAAATTTTCTGCAGTATGTTTCTCGTTGATGCTTATACAGTCCGCTCTGTAAAAAGTTGCGCAGATGCACTGAAGCAGTATACAACCTTGCGGCTCTCAAAATATGTTTGCCCCGTTTTACAGCTAACTATCTCCAAAAAAACTATAATTCACAATTGATAGCTTGTAACCAACTAATTGTCACAAAACGTCATCGAACTCGTCAGTTTGATAATCGCATCTATTTATTTTGGACGAATCCTAGATGGCCGCATTCAGCTTTGCTCTGGCAAATCTGGTCACCTCTGCTTCTTTCATTCCTCAAGATAAAGGAATAACGATCCTGCTACTGCACTCACAGCCACAAATGAATACGGAGTATAGCCAAACAATACAGAGCAGGCACTTGGTTACGAACAGTAAGAGAAGACAGTTTCACTGGACTTTGAGGAGAGCAAACAAGAGCTATGAACGAAGAATAGCAGCTTGTCACAAACACGCGCGTGAGTACGTGACACACCCCTCACTCGATCAACATGGGTGACCGAGGCCCGGCACAGCATTACATTGCGCCGGCCGAAACCGATGGATTCCTTGCGTTCGCAGCAACCCTTGACGCGGCGACCAGCCAGCCCGGCGGCCCCGGCCATGGCCCCGGTCCCGTAGCAGGTACCACCACGTCGTCGGTGCCTGCCTCTGGCCTATACCCCTGCGCCTGCGCGTCGGCATTGTCCGGGGGGAAAAATGTCTACTTTCGGTCCCTAGCTTTTCGCGAAAGTCGATTTTGGGACTTATTTCAGCCAGGAAAACTTATTTTCAACTTTTTTCAAACCAAAAGCGATTTGCGTCCCTCGGCGGGCACCGGTGGTTTCCTTCTTCTGATAACTCGGTTTTGCTACAGTGACTGTGGTTTTCGTTTTCCCTTTTCTTATTTATTTTGAATTTTGAATCTTTTCAAAAATCATAGTCTGATGAAAAATCATAAAATAGAAAATCTAATTTTGTTGGACTCCACATAAGTAGAAGCTACACAATGAATATATAATATGGTATACTTTAATATAAAATTTTTGCTAGGAAGGTTTTGCCTTTTTCTTTTTTATTTATTTCAACTCAATATTTAAAAATCATATAATTGAAAAACCAATTTTGCTAGACTCCACATGAGCATATTTACACAATAAAGATATATAGGTGTACTATTTAATTTATTGGTCGGGGTTCCATCGATCGGGGTTCACGGCTAGACGCATCGACGCGAGATCAAGACAATAAACCTAGCTAACCTAACCCGGCTAAAAGAGCCATAGTAACTATGTAATGTGTTATTGCACGCCTCATGTGGAGTCCAACAAAATTGAATTTTTTTATTTTATAATTTTTCTATAATTTACTATGATTTTTAAAGATTGAGATGAAATAAATAAAAAAGAAAAAGGCAAAACCTTCTAGTAAAAAAATTTGTACTAAAGTATACCGTATTATATATTCATTTGCGTAAGCTCTACTCATGTGGAGTCCAACAAAATTGGATTTTCTATTTTATGAATTTTTTCTGTGATTTATTATGATTTTTGAAAGATTCGGCCGAAATAAATAAGAAAAGGGAAAACGAAACCACAGTCACTGTAGAAGAAACCGGAGTTACTGTAGCGAAACCACCGTCCAAAACCCGCCGGGGACGAAATCTGCGACGGTTTGAAAAGTTGAGGGGCCGTTTTTGTCCTTTTGGAGTTGCCGACCAAAATCGGACTTTCAAAAGTTGGGGACCAAAAAATAGACTTTTTTCCCTTGTCCGGGACGGGGACGAAATGGACAAGGTCCACAGGTCCCAGCCCGGCCCGCCGGGACGCGCGTGGACCACCTGATCATAACCAACTCAAAAAGGCATGGTCCCTACGCACCCGTGTTTTCCCCCCATCCCAACTTTTTCGACGGACGCGACGGGTGCCGCGACGCCACGTACGTCCCGCGTCCGGTCCACGCCGAACCCCTGCTCGTGCTGTCTGTTGCTGGTGCGACGCGACGCCGAAATATCCTGCGTCCTGGCCGGCGAGGTGCGTCGTGCTCCCGCATTCGCCCCATCCTCCGTCCCCGTGCGCGGCCGAGCGAGAGCCGTGCCGCGCCAGTGCAGTGCAGCTGTGGTGGCCGGCCGGCCGTACGCCGTCGGCGCAAGCCGTGACGCTGAACGAGACTGCACGGGGAATCTGTTCCATGTAGTGTAGGAGTACTCGTTCGTACTACGAATTTGCAAGAGAAATAGAAACTGTTGCAGTGTCCTGCTCTGCGAGTACAACAATGCTGTTGACGACGTTGAAAGACATCAGGCGGGCGATCGACGCAACACGGCAACAGAAGATAGCTAGGCGGAGCACGTAGTAGTAGGCTGCTGCTGGAAGATTCGTTGTGCTTGCTGGTTTGCACGATGTCGTTATTCGTTATAGCTAACGTCGCCTAGGGCGGTGCGACTGTGACCCCTAGTAGGGTGCCTAGTAGTAAAGCGTAGGCGCGCGTAACGTGAACTCGACGACCCGGACCTTCCAACCAACCAACGCTGCGCAGTGCGGTGCGCGTCCCCCGGCCCGCCGCCGCCGGCCGGCATCGTCAAAGAAGTTCCTTCCAAGTTCCAACTCCATGCTCGACGACGACGACAGCCATGAGCCATCCGGTCCGGGACTCTCAAAAGCCTACTAGCTCTTGCAGTTACAGATAATGGGGAACCGGCCTAACGCCACACTGGAAACATCACAAGGGAAAAAGGAGCTGAGCTTTCGCTCCCGCTGCATCCATCGACACGAACTACAGTACACGCCGTGATCTCGATCTCGACACGGGCGCTCCCTCTCCCCTACACTGCCCCAGTTTGACAACAGCTAGAGTAGAGTAGCTAGCAGCTCAGGGCACCCCCATTGCAGGCATACGCTGCTATTTTGTCAGGTGAGAGCAGATGGTGGGATCGACTGTACCTAGTGACGCATGCTTGGGTGCCACAGACTCACAACGCGGGGCTCGGTAGATGCTTCTACAGTTTGTCGGTGAGGCATTGGGTGCTTTCGCGGGGTGTCTGACAACCTGCCAAGCCACTAGACTGCTCACTTTATTTCATCCGAGCCTACGTGGTTGTTGAAACCCCCAGCCACGGTGGAGCGTTGGGCACGCCCTCATGCGGTGTCGGCCGGTTCATTTTGCGACAGTGAAAAGCGTGGATGGCCGGTGGTGCACGACTGCAACGTACCGTCCGTCAAAAGGACCAGGAGCTTTTGGAGCTTTTTGGCTCCCCACGTCCCAGCTTACTCCTGCAAGGCTGCAACTTGCGATTCGTCAGCAGCGACTGACCGTGAAAGCAGCTACCCGGGACGGACAAATTAAAGGCCAATAGCTGCAAAACGAGTGCCCTGCCATCGCATACGACTAGCCCGTGCCTGTGCCTGTGCCAACCCTTGCCGCGTCAGCCGCGCGATTTCACCTCTGATCCCCACTTCCGTTTGTCTCTGTCGCTCGTCGCTAGCGCTAGCTGCTGCTCATGCTCGTGCTCCGGGTCGGTCGCGCCGGGCCAGAACGCCATGAAAGGGCGAAAGGTCGCGTCGCTACTACTACGCGCCTCGGTCTCCACAGTTCATCCGGCCGGCCACTAGAGTGGTGCTGCTGGTTGGTTCGTGTGGTTTCGTGCACACACAGTGTCGTGCTGCCGTTCATGGATGAACGTGGGAAGAAAAGGCGGAGATGGATCAGACCGGAACAGAACCGAGCTCCAGTAGAGGCAGCAGCGAGCAGCGAGCAGCTAGCGTCGTCCCCCACACGACCACGAGGCCATAGCCAAAGCCAACCCCGCTGGCTGGCGCGCATCGCTTTCTTTAGCCGCCCTAGTCGCGGGGTCGCCTCGCCGGTGCCTTTCGGGCAGGTGCTGCCCTTGGCTTGTCGCCGATCCCGTTCCCCCGGTCACCGGCGTTTGGGTTCGGGTTGGACTTTGGACTTTGGAGTGTGGACGATTCCCTGACAGCTCGGAAAGGGTACAGAGCCTGCGGTTGGGGATAGGACTACTACTCCGTCGTTATTCCTCCGGAACACGTAGATCGCGTCGTCGCGTGGGGTGGGGTAAACACAGGGTCGGTCCCCGGTCTTTGAATATGTCCGGGGATTTCAGCGGACGCATGTGCCATATAGTACACTGTACTGTGTTTCGAGCCCTTACTTTGAATTTAACCAAGCGTTTACATTCAGTTCGCAGGAGGAAGTTTCTAGAGAGATGTATATAAACAAAAAGTTACCCCAAGGTTGTTTCAACTCAAAGAA
Organism: Hyparrhenia diplandra; assembly: GCA_015847255.1. Lineage (NCBI taxonomy): Eukaryota > Viridiplantae > Streptophyta > Magnoliopsida > Poales > Poaceae > Hyparrhenia > Hyparrhenia diplandra. The sequence goes on from JADLZK010010813.1 coordinate 10,053, forward strand.
AGACTCCAAGTCCATGCTGGACCCTGGACTCTCGATTCTGAAATCAGTACGTACGCGCTGCTTGTCCTGCACTGCACTTTCGTCGGAGCGGAGCAAGAGTTGCATGTGCTGGACCCTGGACTCTCGTCCCGAAACGATTCGGTTCCTGCTCAAGTTTGGGGTTTTCTTCGCCTCTTTTTTTCACGCGACGGGAGAGCGAGCTCACCTTTGGTCCCCGGTCCTCTCCCTGCTGCTACCAAGGGCAAGCAAGCAAGGCCCAGGCAGGGCCCCCGGCGCTGCTGCACGCTCTGAACGTTGCCACGCCACAGTGTCGCAGTGAAATCCACCCATTTTTCAATCCTGCAGTTTTCGCTGCCGCTGCCGCCCTACCCTTTGTCTTCTCCGAACAGGCACACAGTGGTTCCTGTCACGAATTTCGAAATGCCACCGCTGCGCTGATCGATCGAAATTTGGTGGCTTGTGTTGTGTCCAATTGAGTCGCGGCCATCCATTGGCCGCTGCTGACAGAGCGGAGTGGCGGCTTTCCGGGAACAAGACGAATTTGATGAACACATGGGGATGGGGTGGCTTGATCGCCGTTGTTAGGACAAAAAAACGACGACTATATACGCCGTGCACCTAAAAAGATCTCGACACCGGTGCAATTTCACAGGCATAGGAAAGGGGGCGGTGAAACTTCCATGGGAACATGAACATGACCGACGCCACCCGGAGGCGAGCGGCGAGGCGAGGCTGGGCGAGCAAAAGGCGCGTAGCCGCGCGCGGTGGTGGGCCGCGTTTCTTGGCCACACAGAGACACTGGCACACAGCGACAGCGAGCTGAGCAGAGCCGATGCCGTGGGCCGGGGACCATCGCTGCCTGCCGCCGCGCGCGCGCGCGCGCGGTACCTGTACCTGCCTGGCCCTACTCTGATGTCTGTTCAGACTGCGCGAGCCGGGATGAGAGCGCACGTCACCGGTTTCCGCCTTTCCGGTCGGCACAGACGCTGAGACGCACAGTGGCCGTCCTCTCCTCCCCTCCCCACCCTGTTCCGCTCAATAACTCCGGTGTGGTGTGCCTGGCCTCTGGGCTCTGGCCTGTCTGCCTACTCCTACGTTACGCCACGCCTTCAGTTGTGCGTCCGAGTTACGCGCAAGCTTGTGCTGCGTAGCGTTTGTCCGAGATGCGAACCAAGGCACGAACACTACCGCCGGTTCCCGCGGAAGCGAAGCAACGACGCCTCTAGTACAAAATCTGCGAATTCCACTCGTTTTTCCATGGCGCCGCCCGCGCCAACGACGAAGGACGAACACAGTGAAGTAGTGAACGCTGCTGCATCGTCTGCACCCGAAAGTATCACACGACGTACTCCCTCTAAATACTTGTTGTTTGCGACCCCAAGAAACAACTTAGATTAAATCTATATTAAAAATTATTTATAATTATAGTATATAATTAAGATCTTTAAATCTAGTTTTTCAACAAATTTATTTAAAGATATAAATATTACACGTATTTTTTTATAAATCAGTGTCAAACACCCCGCACACGCATATCAAAACGATAATTAAAAAGAATGGAGGGAGTATATGAACAACCACGAAAGAATAGGCTTGCCTACTAGGCGTCTATTCCTTACACCCCACAAATAAAAGGACATCCTAGATTCAAAAAATTTCACACAATGTCACCTATCTGTACGGTGGTAAACCTCATGTACGGTTTTGGAACGGAGATTTTTTTTATTTGAATAGATAGTACTGCAGCATTCTCCTTGCTACAAGTTTACTAGCACATGGGACTCAACTAAAAAGGAATAACAAAAGCTAGTGAGGGGGAAAAGGAACAACCAACGCTCCACAAGGCCCCTCATCTACTTGTTCTTTTTTTTTTCATGCATCCTACACCGGTGCTTCTTGGTACCACACCTTCAAGGCGGTGCATTCCCCCATCATCCATCCCCATCTTGCGCTCGTCCCTAGAGGAGGTGCTCTTCCTCTAGACATGTAGCCATGGGAAGTCGTCGTCATCTTCGCAGATTCCGCCTTCTTCTTCCTATAGACATGGAGATGCTTGCCGCGAACCCGCATTGAGCTCGCACGCCACCTGATGGATGGGGCGGGGAACATGAGGCCGAGCGCGACCGGGCGTGGTCGCTCCAAGGCTTCGAAAGGGTGTTGAGCGATCCTGGCGAGAATGGGGGCAAGGACGAGGACACGGGGTGACACACAAGATATTTGGCACCGACATGTTCATCATTTTGCCTTCGCCTTGGTTTTCACGTCTAAAACCTAGATGAGTAGATGTCATGTTTTTCGAGGGTTGGAGGGAGCAGGCTCATCTCTCGTGCAAGTGATCAAGTGTTGGAATTTACCTCGCTTGACCCAATATCCAATTCAAAAAATTCCTAATTATTCATCAATCTAAAAACCTTATTTTAGGTCGTTTCTAGAATTAACTATAGCTACTTTCGTTGACGCCCTAAGGCCGTAAAAAAGTTTTTCGGTTGCGCATTATAAGATGTGGTGTATCAAGGTCGCAGATTGGCTTACAACCCCGAAAAGTTTTTTGGATCAAAGATGGCTTTCCCTAGGGAAATATCTCTCATGAAGAACAAAGAAAAAAATTTAGGAAGCCAATGAGATCTTTGTGGGAGTTGTGAGTAACGTCTTTGTTAAGTCATCTGCTTTTTGATTCGATGATACACATAAGAGATGCAAAGCTTTTGTGGGATCATCTGAATGCAACCTATGGAGCATCATATGGAGGAAAGAGCTATACATAATGGGGAGCTTTCATGACTATAAGGTGATCGCAAACAAATCTATAGTCAACTAGCCTCGGAGATGCAAAGTGACACCTTAAATGTGTCATACTCGATGAGTTTGTAGTTGGGTGCATTATTGTAAAATTATCTTAACACAAGAGACAAAAAAATGTTAGTTAAAACGTGATACCATCTCTTGATGTTGAGGAGAAGGTATGAAGGTAAAGACAACATTGAGAAAGAGAACGAGGGAGAAAGCTAGTGCCCACTTTATTCGAGAGAAACTCAAAAGACAAGAATAAAGGAGGTTTAAGCAACCTTTTAATGCGAAATCAACAATTATCTAAAATAAGAAAAGAAAGAAAAGCAGAGCTGCCTTGCTTCATTTGTGGAGCGTTATTGCTCAAAGTTATGGATATGCGAACAAGCTAGGTGTTGGCTTGAAGCTCTTTCCTCTAAGTGCTTGTTGATGGATAGATCACATCCATCCACTCAAGGTGAGGTTATGGTGGTGATGAGTATGGAACCAGGAGTGGCCGGTGGTTGATGTTGTGAGCCTTCCGACGGCGGTAACGACTACATCGAACCTGTTGACTTAAGCGAGCCTCGCCGACTTCACCGCATGGCATCATCGCATCGGCAAGTGCTACTTTCGCGCATGCCGACTATTTCCACTTCTCTAGGTGGCCTAAATGCTCGGTGTGGCAAACAAACACCATAACATAATATATTTGTCATTTTCTATGAATTTTACTATTTAGGCTAGTTACTCCCTCTATCCCAAATTATAAGACGTTTGACTTTTTCAACAAAGTTTGACTACCCGTCTTATTCAAAAAAATTTGCGTAAACTTAGTCAATTTTAAGTTATTTTTTAAGAACTTTTGTTAATAAACCAAGCCATGACAAAAGAAATAATATTTAGTCCATCCCAAATTTTTGAATAAGACGAATGGTCAAACTTGAGGATGTGGAGACCCTTAAGGGTGAAGACCCCAAGGGGATACGAGAGGATGTGGAGAACAATCAAACACGTAAGAACGAAGTCAACGCACAACCTTTACACAAAGATGTATGCATTCCTTCTTACGTGTTTGATTGGAGTTTTCTTTTTTTCCGCATGCGGTGATGTCATTTGCCGATTTACCAATAACTCTATGACCAATTTGGTTAAGTGAAAGAATCATTTCAAGCAAGCGTAATGGTTGTACCGACACTTGGCTAGACTTCTATATTGAGTGCCTCATCAAGGACGAACCAAGCAAGAGACTTCATAACCCAAATCGGAATCGTATCTATATGAACACATTTATCTGGGTTAGTGGTATACAAGATGCATCTTATGATATATATAACCACGATTGTTCCATTTGCATGAAATCATAATCATAGATTGTTTTTGTCCGATGTATGCAAGTACCAAATATACAACAATAACAAGTTCGAAAGTACAACGGGAGGGAGCTTTGTGCTGCTTTTGAAGGAATTCCTCCCATCTAAAGAGAGGGATAGCTCGAGATAGCAAGTTGTTCTAAGAGTAGAGATCTCGAGATAAGATAGCTCTGTCACTATCTACTTATTGCATGGCTCTCTCTCTTGTGTGGTATGGAAAATGATTGGAACACCGAGGAGGGAGCCTCCTTTTGGGGGGGAGTGGAGGGCATATCCATGGAATATGCCTCCGCCCACATGGAACACCTAGAAGGTACCAAACTAACCTCAAGATGTGTTAAACCGGCGAAAGCACCTATGTTACCATCTTTGCTATGTCGGTGGGTCGGGCGGCATGCGAAAAGATGGGCCCGAACGGAGCCCGCCGCGACCCATCGAACCCAAACGCGCCCATTCCTGGTGGGTCTCTAGATGGTCACGGATCAAGCCCAAGTGGGTGTTTCGCTTTTAAATTCCTTGGGTAGTTGTGCTTTCTTCTTTATTCCATTCAGTAGATCAACTTTGCGCCTTATTGGAATGCGACTTTTAATGTGTTTTCCCATGTACTCATGTTTATAACATGAAAATATATAATTCACCAAAACTTATGGAAATAATTAGTTTAAAGCCCTACTACTTGGTTTGGTTCTCACTTGAGTGGATTTTATACAAATGTTGGCGGTAAAAAAATTGATTTAAGGACCGCCAACAAGGCTCCTTAGGGATCCTCTCCAAGTTCTCTATGGCAGTGACTTATCAAAGCAAGTACACGGTGGACAAATTTCAGCCGGCGACAACCAATGAGGAAGAGAGAGAAAAGAAGAGAGAGAGAGAGCAGCGGGTGTTTCGTGAGTCGCCTGCTGGAGCCGGCGAGAAGGATCAAAATAGGATTCGATTGGCTGAGCAGCCATGCAAGCCTTCAATATCTATGGGACCCGCCACTATTTTTAGCGCTTTTGCCTCCCAAGACTTGCCGGCGTAGCAAATGGCGATTCTATTAAACCTGCCTCAGATATGCCAATGTGAAGAGATCCGGCATCGCATTATGCCATTGCACATTGGCTAGGATGGGCCTTTCGTTCCTGGAACATCTGATGACGTTGCGTTTCTGGCTCCTTGCCCATTTATGGCATGCATGGTGTTGACCGGTGAAGATCTCTTGTTTGGTTTTGGATAATTAGTGACACCTAAGGACTAATCTCTCGATGCTAAGTGGTTGACTAGATTGGAGATTGGTCGTGCAGGAGTTGGTGCTTTGTGATCATGGAGGATGGATCGAGGTGATCCAAAAGATGATCAAGCATGCAACTCGGTGGAGTTTCGGAGATCAATTGTCCCCAAGGCAAAGGTATAACCATAGGACTTCTGATTTCACACTCAAGACACTTAAGTGATTATAGGATCGATAAGCCATACTATAAAGAGGGGGAAACTTATCGCATACATATCGGTCCTCATGTGCCTTTTAGGTTCAAAAATTCATATGCATGCATTCTAACCTAAAGAGCTAACTCGCGACTTGGTGAAAAATGTTTTCAAAATGCTAACACATGTGTTGAGGTGTTCTTCGACGTGTTTCGGCAACAAGAAACAAGTGACGGAAGTCGGTTTGGAGCAAAGGCGAAGGAACGACGGCTAAACGATAAAAATTCGCGCACTCAAGCGTGACCGGACGCTTTGACCAGGAAGCACGAAGAATCCGACCGGACGCACGGTCGATGAGTCCGGCCAATTCCGAAGAAGGGTGTAAACCGGGTTTCGGCCGAGGGGTCGACGGACGCTTATCGACCGGATGCTTCCGGTCTTGGCGGACTGGCGAAGCACGACCGACGCCTGGCCGGGACCGGTCGCCGGGGTTCGGCATTAATGTTCGGGAGTTGTCGGTTCTGACCAGGACCACCGACCGGACTCGGTGAGTCCCGTCGGTCGCGCCCGGTCCGCTAAAACCGTGGGTTTCCTCCCCAACGGCCACATTTCGTGGTGTGTGGGGTATTTATACCCCTTTTGGCTGCCTCTTGCTCTCTCTCTTGGTCATTTGAATCATTCCTAACAAGCTAGAGCAAGCAAGCAAGCCTCCTTCTCTCTCACTCTTGATTTGAGCTTCATTCTTGAGAGAAGAGTGATCCAAAGTGCATTGCATCGAGTTCTTACATCTAGAGGCACTTGGGGATCGTTGTGAGCCGGTGGGTTTCCCGTTTCTCTTGGAGACACCGCTCCTAGCCGCTTGGTGATTTGGTAGAGTTGTTGGCAAGAAGAGGAGATTGTTTCTTGGCCACCTCAGGGTGAAATTGTGAGAGGATCACGCACTCCCCTCGTCGGGAAGACAAAGTGCAAGGAATACATTGCTCGTGTCTTGGGTACCTCACTTGTGAGTGGTGTGTTGAGGCTAGCAAGGGCACCGCCTAGCTCAAACATCATCCTTGTGTTGGTCGGCACAACCGGAGACTAGCTTGTCGGTGTACAAGTGAACTTCGGGTGAACAAATCGACTTGTTCATTGTCTCGGTGTGTGGATCATCACCTTGTGATTGATAGCTTATCTTCTTCCGGTGATTGGTTGATTGATAGCTTCTACTCTTGCATTACCTTTCTAGATTACCTTGTGTAGGTTGTTCTTGCTAGCATAAGGATCATATTAGGATTGCTCACTAGTTAGAGTAGTGACATAGCCTTTGATTGACTTAGAGATCATAGCAATTTGCTAGAATTGTCAATAGAGGCTTGCAAGACAATAGAGCTAGTGCAAACCGCGTTTACGCCTTTTGTTATACTAATCGGTTTGTTAATTGAGCTTGTAGAAAATTTGTATAGGCTATTCACCCCCTCTAGCCATCTAGGACCTTACAACCGGTCGGGTAAGGCTGGTGTGTAGGTCTTTGGCCTCCTCCACAACAAGATCGGTCGAGATGTTGTGCATCTACGAAGCACGTGTTGGGCATGGGGGCACCCGGACTACACCGAGGACATCCTCCTCATGATTTATAGAGCAATGTCAATATTAGAGTCAAGCACTTGGCTTATAGCCATGTTATTTGTGTTTTCAATTTTAAAACAAAAAAATTCTAGAACCCACCGAGAAAAGGGAAATTCCTGAAATTTTGAAAATTTCGGCTCAAATTCAAATTAAATTCAATTTTTTAAAAAAAACCTTTGACATGATTTCGCTATAAACTTGATATGATTTCACATTTCTTTGGAGCTATAGGGGGCTCACGGGTCGCAGCTAACAGGGAGCCGCCGCCGCCCAAACGAGGAGGAGAGTCGGAGGGGGGGGATAGAATGTGGATTTTGGGTGTGTTTTAGGGTTTTCTATGGCTATATGTATGGTGGGCCGACGGAAAGGCGATTTTGGGCCATCTTTGCGCTATTTGAGGGCTTAAAGACGAATTCACATGAAATTTTTGACCCCGTGAGAGGATTTCTTTTCGGTACCCATCGAAAACCTGAAATTTCGAAATTCGGAAAATTTCGCTCGAAATTGAAAACCCTTATGATTTCAATGGTTAGTATTCTACTTGTCTCCAAATATTTCTTTTATTACTAAATGATTTCATTCTTTTTCTCCCCTCCCATTGTTTCATATGCATCCATGCGCAGCTTGGTGCTTAACTAGAGCTAAGCTCTCATTGTTCTCCTCTCTTCTCCCTTCTCTTTTCTCTCTTCCACCTCAACAATATGTTGCCTTGCCAATTATTGTACTTGCTCTTATATTCTGGTTTCAACCGTAAATTAGGGGCGTGTTTGCTAGAGGGCCGGAGGGTGGCCCGAGCCCGTGAGCTGCAACAGCCAGCGTTTGGTGCCCTGGCCCATGCATTAAAGTTCTTTGCGGCGAAACTTCAAACGCGTTTAGTGCAGGTCAGGCGAAGCTTCCCCACCGTTTTTCAAAGCACGGGCGGGCCGGGGCGCGCGGGTGGCGATGGTGCGCGGTGGTCACCTCGTCCCTCTCGGCCTATCACCGATGTCACCGCAAGCGTTCCTCTTCATCTTCACCTATCGGCCCGCGACGTTATTTGGCGAACGCGGCCGACCGCCATGGCCGACACTCGCCACCACGAAAGGTCGCGGTGGCGTATCCGTGCCTCCGCGGCGCGATGGTCGCGTTTCCGCCATGCCATCGCCCACGACCTCGTCTTGTTAGCTTGCCGCCGTAAACGCAGCGAGCTCTGCTTCGCACTGCGCTCCGCGTCGTGTGAAGCTCCCTTCGCCCCCTACGCCCTAGCGGCGGATCGCGGTCCACTTTGCCCTTGCCATCGCATAGACCTCCCACATCCGCGAGCACCTACCTCTCGTCGGCGAAGATGCCTATGCGCATGGCCACGCGTTTTCGGCGGCGCTCATGGTTGTGGTGTGGAGTATGACTCTTGGGTGTTCGATGAAATGCCAACAAGGATAGAAAGTTACGGTCTTGATGTGGTAAGACTACCATATGCTTGTGCGGTAGTTGTACTCTTTTCTCGCACCTAACACAAACACAGCCTCGAACCGTCCGGCCGCCTCGAAAGTGGCTGGGCAAACATGGGGTGCTGCACCATTTTTAACCTGGCTCTGGCTGGATTTGGCACGACCGACGGGCGTGGCTGGCTAGATACAAGGTAGCAAGCACGCCCTAGCTAATTATTCATCATCAAGTGTAAGCACTGAAGCACGCGCGGTACACGGAGCAGCAGTCTACTCCTACCCTACCGTGCAAAGCGGTCTAGGTCCAGTGAGAGTGAGGCGCGCACGCAACGCAAGTAGCAAGTTGCTGGCACAGACAAGAGTCCAGTGGCTGATGAAAACCGCGCGCTGCGCGCTCTTCTCTTTTGGCGGGCGGCCCTGGCAGCGAGTCCCATCACCACGACTGACACCACCATTGTTTGTTCCGGAATCACGCCACGCCACGCCACGGCCTCACGCCACGGCCCCGACCGATCCGGCAGAAGCAAACGTTGCATGCCCAAACAGGTGAGAAGGACCCGAGCCCGAGGGGCGGCGTGGCGTGGTACGGCGCCGAGCCGCCTTTGATGCCGTGAACCTGTTCCGGGTGGAAGCCAACATGCAGGCGGCGCAGGTGCCCGTGGCCTTTGGCAGTCTCCGTTGGCCGTGGCGCCGATCACCATCCCTGCGTTTCTTTCTCCGTTTCTCCGATGGCCTTCGCGGAGGCAAGCACGAGATTCGCCATGCAAATTACGGCTCACTTCTACTTTGTTGATGTAATAAGTACTCGACAACGTCAGACTAGTAGTTCACTTAATTTTGTAAGGAGTCGCTAAAACTAGGTGTGACGTTGTCGAACTACTATAAGAATTCATAACAAGATAATATCTTCACGATAAAATGCACCGACAGGATGGCATAACGTCATATCTATATCCATACTCTGCTCATTATTCGTTAGTCGTCACCAGGGAGGACTTTGGATCCTGAAAACCAAAATGAACCAAGACTTGGTGTGCTGACAGTGCTATATATACACTGTAGCCCTGCCGTGCCGGCCACACACAAAGACTGACTTTATCTGCAAGTAGTCGTAGTACTAGCTTGATCGTGAAACTTTTTTGTCAAACCTCAAGTGCATCCAGTAGCTGAGATGTATCTTTCGCTGCATCCTGAACAAGTTGCGTCTTCCCAGTTTCGTCGCAGTCTCGAAGCACTTGAAGAACACAAAGCTTTATCAGATGAGTTACGCTTACGCAGAGGAATGGAGAAACACTCCTGCTAATAGAATAGAAAGGGTGCAACAACCGTGACCAACAGAAGTGCGGCGTGACAGAAACCTCGTCACCGATCACACGAAGAGCGATTAAAAACCATGGCCACTAAAAACTGGCACTTGCGACTAGAACTTTTCCTCATCAGTCATCACCATTTGTTTCTTCTTCCGGGTGGTTGATGATCACACTCTTTATATATACTCCTATATACTAAGATCCATTACCAAGGCAGATAACGGGGCAAGAATTCGCAACGGCACGGGGCGAGGCGGCCAATGGAGCGTCAAGGAATCCCAGCTTTCGCGACACGTCGTTTTCGGCTTCATCAGGGCAGGGCAGGGGACGAATTTTAAAACCGGGGACATAACATTTTGCGCCCAAAGGATTCGCTGGGGATTTGGGAGGAGGTTAGAATATGCACCCGGGTGCTACTAAACAAAAAGAAAGGGGTACCAAAACCAAAAGCCGCGGTCGCTTTTTCTGCACCGCCGGGCGAGCGAGCGAGCGGCCGGGCGGGCGATCGACGAGCCGAATTGAAAACGATTCGCGTCGCTGTTGTGCAGAAATGGGGCGAGGAATCTTCGGTGATTGCGTTTTTATGCTGGCGAAAAATATGCTCGGCTCGATGATATTTTTACCCTGAGTAGCTGTTCTTGGCCATCGAAGCTGAGCAGTGAGCACAAGTGCAGCTCGGGCGCGACGGAGGATGCCAGGCAAATGAGAAGGACTCGAGGAGTGAAAGTGCGAATCGACCTACTCCCGGTGGCTGTCCCGGTCCCGGTCCCGGCGAGTTGTACCACGGTCCACGGTACGGGTACAGCCGTTGAGCACTCGGCCCGCCCCGCCCGGTCCCGTCCTCCGTGTCCATTTCCCAGAAAGCTTAGCTGCCCCGCCGTATGGTTTGGCTTTTACCGGCCTGCCTTTTGATCCCCCGACCAATGGAAGCCACCCGGCCTGACCTTTTCACGCCCGCGATAATCTAATTCTATTCCCCTCTCGCCCTCGTTCGTGTCTGCTCTGCTCTGCTCTACACGCGCCGCCCCGTCCCGTCCCGTGCAAACCCGTCCGCCGGGCGCGCGTGGCGGACCGGACCGGCAGCGCGCGGCGAAACCAGACACCACCGCACCTCACCATCACACGGGCCAGGCCACGGCCCACGCGCGCTCGGCGCCGTCAACTCCGACCCCGCGGCCCCGCCAGCCCCAGTACGATGGCCTCGCCGCTCACGCTGCCGCGCCTGTGCCCTGTGCCCGGGTGGGGTGCGGTTCGCTGACGCGGGCCAGCTGCCGTGCCTGCCTGCCTACGCAGCCTAGTATACCTGCTTCCTCCGGCTTTTGGTTCGTCGATCTGTTCAACTTGGCTTCATGGGCGTGATGGGCGTGACCTGAGCTTGACCACCGTCTCGTTTCCGCTGTAGTAGCCCTTGCTGGTGTCCGTTGCTCGGCTAGCACGTAGCGCTAGACGGTTGGGTGATGTTGGCAACTTGGTTCGGACATGAAACAAGAGTGAAGAAAAAGCAGAGCCATAATTTCACGTTCAGAGTGAAAAACCAACCACGATGCCAAGCAAAACACACAATTCACAAGGCGGAACTGAACCGCAAGGAAACACAACACTGGAGGTGCTGTCAGCTGTACCCAGTTGCCTGCAAGGTTAACTAACCATGGTTGCCTCTTGACCTAACCTAACCCAGTAGCCGTAGTACCCGAGTTCCCTCCCTTTCGCAGTCTCGCCCCTCCTCTCTCGCTCTCTCACGCCCTTTATTAAACGCACAGAGGACAGCACACAGTATTGCGGGGACTGAAAGCAAACCACAGAAAAGAGAGGAGAGGGGGGACAGGCATCACTCCACACTCTCACTCTTGTCTTCCAGTCCCAGCGCTTGCTTGCTTTGCTTTCTTGGATCGCGAGGAAACCACTCGGGAAGGAAAAATTTGCAATTGTAGAGAACTGTGGTATCGAGGGCGCATGGTGTTGGCCATGTGTCACGGCAGGGAGCAGAGACGAGCAGGGGGCAGCAATGGAGGCGCTCTTCCCTCGCTCATTGATCCTCCTCTCGCTGTAAGATAGTCCCGCCCTCTCCCAATTTCGCTCGATCCAACTCGACATGAAGCGGCCACGCGGCGGCAGTCCCTCCCTCGCTGGGATGGCCAATCCGGATGGTAACTTCCACCTTCTTTCTGTTTTATTTATGAGTTCTTGCGGGAACAGGGAATCCGTTGTTTTGGGGGTGATGCACTGATGCCATGGCGGAACGCGTGCGGAAGACTGATGAGTCCTGTGTGTGTGTGTGTGTCCCCCCCAGATGATGGTTACGGCCTGGAGGCGGACGTGGACGCGGATGAGGAGCTGATGGCGTGTGGCGGCGGCGGCGGTGGCGGCAGCGGCGGCGGTGGGGAGAAGAAGCGGCGCCTGAGCACCGAGCAGGTGCGCGCGCTGGAGCGGAGCTTCGAGGTGGAGAACAAGCTGGAGCCGGAGCGCAAGGCGCGGCTGGCGCGCGACCTGGGCCTGCAGCCGCGCCAGGTCGCCGTGTGGTTCCAGAACCGCCGCGCACGCTGGAAGACCAAGCAGCTGGAGCGCGACTACGCCGCGCTGCGCCAGTCCTACGACGCGCTGCGGCAGGACCACGACGCGCTCCGCCGCGACAAGGACGCCCTCCTCGCCGAGGTACTGTCTGTCGATTAAGGTGTTGTTTTGTTTTTTCGTGCGCAACGCAATGGCTGATCCTGACTCCGTTCGGTTGTATGAATTGTGGTAGATCAAAGGAGCTCAAGGCGAAGCTGGGGGACGAGGAGGCAGCGGCGAGCTTCACGTCGGTCAAGGCGGAGCCGGCGGCGTCAGACGGGCCTCCCCCGTCGGGGTGGGGTCGTCTGAGAGTGACTCGAGCGCGGTGCTGAACGACGCGGACCCGCCCGTGCCGGAGCCGGAGCCTCAGCCGGCGCCGGAGGGTACTCTTCTTGACGCGCCCTGCGCCGTCGTCGCCGGCGCTGCAGCGGCGGCGGCGAACCATGTCGGGGTGTTCTTCCACGGAAGCTTCCTGAAGGTGGAGGAGGACGAGACGGGGCTCCTGGACGACGACGAGCCGTGCGGCGGGTTCTTCGCCGTGGAGCAGCCACCGCCGATGGCGTGGTGGACCGAGCCCACGGAACACTGGAACTGAAGATGACGATGCAGTGCAGCAGCAGCAGCAGCAGCGTAGACTCGGGATCTGGGCCGAGCGGAGCGGTGGAGGAATAAAGAATTCGGAGCCAAAGACGGGGGCTATTCTGCAAATTTTGTAAAATGGAGCTCTACCTAGCCCTCTTTTGTCAAATTTTATTAGCAGCAGTAGTAGTAATCTAGTAGGAACTTGCGTTTGGACTCGAATGCAAAAATGCACGAAAAAGAGATGAGACCAAAACTGATGCGGACGGGGACAGTGAGAAGAGGAGTGTAGAGGAAGGGCAGGAGTAAAGGACAACCTGTATGTCACTGTTAGTGGGCCCAGGGCCACGTGAAAGTCAGGCATTGTTGGCGCCCCATTGACCGCCGGACTTGTCAGTGACGCGGATGGGCGACGTGGACGTGTCTGGCCGTGCGCTCCCGCTATGGGCCACGGCCACTCCCACGAAAGCGTGCCTCCTCCTCCGTCGATTTTGGGAGATCGCATCGCTGGCTTGGCTCTCGCTCGCAGCGCAGCGGAGCGAATCACCCACCGTCACCGTGCCATGAGAAAGAATGAGAAAGAAATGGCGATCGTTTCTGTGCTCTCTTGCTCAAGCAGACCTGGCAGTGAGATGCTTCTAAATGCCCTGTTTAGGAGCCCAACGAACCACAAATAGTGGATCTTCTTGACGCTAGTTTATTTATTTATTTGTTTTACGGAAGAAAAAAAAGACTTTGATGAACAGTATTTATGAACCGTGCTTTAGTTGGAGGAGCCGGTGCCCCTAGAAAGCCATTCCCAATGGTTTCCCTGAGCAAAATCCTTTTTACTCCCAAGTCAACAAAATAATATAGTTTAATGTACTCTTTTCATCCCAAAAAATAAATCAACTTTCATAAAAAAAGTTTTCTTACCTCCACGTGATCTGAAATTTGGGACCATCATTTTGTCTTCCAAAACAAATACAACGATACAAACCAATCTATCTATTGAATGTGAGTTTTAAAATTTTCATAGAAGTAGCCACTAACCATATTACCTTAGTTGCACAAAAAATAATTCAGCCATCACAGACAACATTTTCTTCTTTCTGGTAGAAATATTACGGAGGGGGCTATCATTCTTCATGAAACCATGAGATAAGTAGGAGGAAATCTGATGGTGTAATTTTAGAATAGATTTTGTGATAGCATTCATATAATGTCAAATGTTGTTATCTTCAAATATTACGGACGAAAAGTTTTTTCCCCAACTTGGTGTTCTTGGATTAAGACTTTTGTACATGGAGGTAACGTTGGCAGTAATTAAATGATCAATTTTCCATATTTTCATATAAGAAAAGGTTTAGGATAAGGTGATCATTTGTCTCCAATTTTATTTAACATAGTGGAAGAGCGCTTATCTATTCTGCAATATGCAAACGATACATTGCTTTTTCTAGAACATGGTAGTCATCTAGCAATGAACATGAAGATATTGATATGTACTTCTGAGCAACTATCGTTGCCTAGGTCTGGCAATGCATTATGGAAAACTTAATAACGATAGTCATTTCAGAAAGGATTGAAAAGAGGTTGGCAAGTTGAAATCGAAAATTGCTCTTTTTAGGAGGACGTTTGGTGTTCATTAATTTCGTGTTGTCAAGTTAAAAGATGTTTATGCTCTGTTTTTTCAAAGTCCCTAAAGGTGTGCTTAATAAAATTGTGTACTAGAAGATGGATGAAAGGACTTCGACGAATCAGTACTGAGGAACAACTACGGCAGTTTGTGGACTTATGGAACTTGATACAAGTGGTGCAATTACAGGACCATGATGACACCATTTCATGGCGATTTGAACCATCTGGACAGTACTCAGCAAGGTCCACGTACAATGCACAGTTCCTGGGAAGCTTTCCGGATCAAAACTGGAGACAGTTATGGAAGATGCATGCTGAGCCAAAATGTCGTTTCTTCATTTGGTTGATGCTACAAGGCAAACTGATGACAGCCGATAGAATCATCAAGCGAGGGGGCAGGCAAACCCAATTTGCAAGTTGTGCTATTGCAGGCAAGAAACACATTTGCACATGGTCGCGAACTGCAGCTATGTTAAAGGATTATGGAGAAAGGTGCATGCATGGAGTACGGAACAAGGATTAGTTATCACTCGGCGAAATATAAGTGAATGGTGGAGACAACTAATCAAACATCGTGTCCAGAGTGATGACAAGAAACGTGCAACTTTGATAACATACACCGTTTGGAATATATGGAAAGAAAGATGCCGTAGAGTTTTTAACAACAAGGCGTGCTCACAAGAGGACCTCCTGGACATCATCAAGAATGACGTTCAACGGACCGTTGCCCCCTGGCGGATACGCCCCGCTGACGCCGCCGCGCCGGTGGCCACCCCGGCCCCGCGCCCGCCCCCCAACCTCGGCCTCCACCACCTCCTCCCTCCTCTCCTCTGCCAGCCCAGGCCTCCCGCTTCCTCCTCCCTGCCGTGCGAGGTCGCCGGCCAGTGCCGCTTCTTCCCCGGCGCCGCTGGTCACGGATTCGGAGGAGGGGCAAGGCGGATCCGCGTATCCGGCATCCCCGCCCCGATGCGCCCGAGGCCGGCCTCCCCGACGCTCCGACCCGACCGGCCGCTCGCGGTGGGGACCGCCCGCCCCCTCCCGGAGCGTCACACACGGATCGCCGGTGGGCGTCGCTCGCCGGATCCGGCCATCGAGGGCCCTTTTCGACGCGCCCGCACCTCTCGCGCCTCGAACCATGTCCGGGGCGCCATGGCCAAGAGGCTCCACGACCGGGACGCCACCTTTGCTGCAGCCAAGCCGATGGATCACCGTCGTCACCGACGCCACCCCGTTCATCCCCGCCACGGTTTGGTCCAAGCTGATGCGTTGGGAAGACGACTCCGACCTCGGCGCTGCTCCCTTCCCCGTCGCGGCGCCCCGTCTCCGTTCTTGCGTTGGGCTAGCTGGCCGGACAACGGAGTCTCGCCCCGTGAGGGCGCCGTTTACTCCGATTCCTCGGATGACGAGGATGCCGCCTTCGAGCCGGAGGCCCCCTACCGTCGCCGCGGCTCGTCTTGTCGCCACACCTTCTCCGGAGCTGCCGGCGGTGTTGCCGCGGCGGGCGCCGTCATGGGCGCCACGGCCGCCCGCCAATTGCCGCCGTGGTAGGGCGGTCGCCCAAGCTCGTGCCGACGCCCGCTTCGCGGCGTCTCGGGCGGGGGTCGCACCTCGCGACCGGTCGTCACCCGATCCAGTAGCGTCCCGCGATACCAACGCCTCAGCGTCAACCCACGGGCATCACCGCCATCGGGCGCTCGCCCTCCAACGCGCGTGGCGTCCCTGCGATGCCGATGGTTTCACTCGGGTTGGAGGCGAGGCGCGACGCTGCCCCCCCGCACCGCCCACCCATCGCCGCCGGCCGGGTTCCGCCTCCTCTCGTCGGCCTCTCGCCCAAGGGTCTGGTCGGAGACCACGTCGCCGCCGGTGCACTTCCCGCCCGCTGTCTGCGCAAAGACGAGGCACCGGGGCGAGGAATTGCAAGCTTCGGCGCACTCTGCCCACCTCGGCGTGCCCCGCGTGCCCGGATGCGGCCCGTGCCGACGGCCCCGATGCGCCGAGGAGCCCTTACCTCGAGCGGCCGCCATCCTTGTCGGGCAAATTCCATGTCCGCCCCCGACGCCCACACTGCAGCTTGGGAGACGCGCCACGTGGCCGATGCGAGAGCTCTTCGCTGCCCATCGAATCGCCTAGGGTCGATTGGTGGGCCGAAGGGGTGGCGGCCGGGGTCCGCGTCGCAGCGAGGCGCCCGCAACCCGCCACCCGCCGCTACCGGTGGGCGAGCTTGTGTCAGTTTGCCGCGCCGTCATCACCGGGGCCTCTTCGGTCCAAGATGAGGTTTGGAGGTCCTCTTTAGGGCCCCTTCGTCGGCCATGCCTACCTCGGGCGGGTGTCACGCCACCGCCACATCCGCCGAGGGCTCGGACACCGGTGGGCGGACCAGTTTGCCGAGTTCACCACGAACGCCCGGGGGCTACACCGGATCCCCTGCCTGCGCCGACATGCAGGAATAGGCCTCCCACAGCCCACCCACCCCGCCCGGTCTCATCCGGCTCCAGTGCCGCCCACCACCTCTACCTCGAGACCGCGGTGGGCCGGGAGCCTCCCGGGGAGGACGCCCGGCGTGGTTAATGATGCCGACCAGACTTTTCACCTGCCACCGCCGACGAGCCCAACCGGCCCGCCCCTCCCTCCTCGTCGTAATCACCGAGGAAGAGGGACCCTCCTGGAGCCGGCCGAGATCGAGATCCAACCCGGAGCGGCGTTGAAGGTCAAGACAAGCTCGAGGCCGCCTCGGCCGACACGATTCGACACTCCGGACCCGGAGCTGGTCGCCCGGGTTCAGTACTACGGCGACGATGTGGCGCCCAGCAAGCGACAACATTTGCGTGAGCTCTTCCCATGATGGCCCCGCGAGGGCGGCAATTGGGGAATCTTTGTCTGCCGCCCGTAGCCGCTTCTCTCCTCTCTCGCCGCAGTAGTTTACTCTTTAAGTACAACTTTGTCGCTCCGCCGTGTTAGCCGGCGATTGTTGTCCGTGGTGCCTACGCGGCGTTGCGCCAATTGTTTTTACACGCGTCAAGGTCGTGTAAAACTCTATTTTCCCCTTAATGAAATACGTGTCAATGGACACGCTTTCGAAAAAAGAATGACGTTCAACAGTTCAATCTAGCAATGGAGGAGGAGCTGTAATTTCTTTCTTTGTTTCTGCTAGTTGTATAGCTTTTGGTCTTTGTCTTTGTTTCAGTTTTTACAAATTCCTGTGTAAATATACTTCATTTCCTTCCTAATGAAAAGGCAGAACAACTGCCAATTTGCACTCAAAAAAAAAAATTGTGTACTATAGACCACAGTTCTTTAGCTTTCTTTTTAAAAAAAAACAGAGAGGACAAAGGTAGCAGTGAGTGAAAGTGTCTTGAGTTTGGTCAACCTTTACATACTTTAACTATACAGATAACTAGAGTCATATATTTTAAAATAGATAGAGGTACTCCCTCCAGGCCTCCAATTCAAATTATAAGCTATTTTGGTTTTTCTAAATATATAGATTTTGTTGTGCACTTATATATATTGGTTTATTTTTGGGAAGGCCTCCAATTCAAAAACTATATACTCTATCTGAAATTGGAGACCTCGCCTTCCCTCCACGTAATCTGGAATTTGGAACCATCATTTTACTTTCGCGACGCAAAACAAATACAACGATACCAACCAATATATACAGATTTTTTTTTTTTTTTGACATTAATCTATACAGATTTTGTTGTGCACTTACAAAGAAAACACTATACGATATAATATTCTTTGTACTGCGGCATTCATCCAGCATAGTTGGAGATCCCAGAGCACTTTTCTTGAAGCCATCGAGTGCAACGGAAAGCTGATGCATGTAACGTACTACGTAATGATGTGTGCGAGTGCCATATAAAATTTACGGGGCTAGTAGCCGGTGTAGTCTGGTAGAGATCATTCCAGAGACGTTGTGCCATCGACTGTTCCTCCTGATCTGTGCCTGTCGGAATGATTACCAGCACATGATTAAATAAGACTCGCAGCGTCCTTAACGTCAAGTGCAGAGGGGCCAGAGTTTATAGGAGTAGTATCGCTGCTTGGATGAAGCTAGTGTGGATACCAATGAGCATCCATCAATTTGTAGAAATTTGGTTTCACGCGATTTTCTTTTCTTTTTCAAGTTAAGACATTTTAGCTGTTCTAAATATTCAATTCTTACTATGCACTTAATTATACATTGCATAGTTAAAACAATGTATCTAAAAGAATCAAACGTCTTATAATTCAAAAAAGAAGGGATCACTAAGTTGCCTCTGTAGTTTAACAAATTCGAAGATTGAAGGTTTTAAGGATTTTGTGCCTTAGCCTCTTTCAGATCATATCATCTGCCCTCTTTTTGTTGTGAGGTATGCAGTTGACACATGGAGGGGAAAACTTACCGTTTCAAGGGGAAGTGGCATGAGATAGCATCTTAGTATGTGCTCAGTAAAATAAGCTATTGTACTCATTCTTAGGTATATAAATTACCATGTTAGTCAAAGTGCTATGTAATCTCTCTATCTGATTATAACAAATTTATGGGTTACTCTACATGTTTTGCCTCATCCATATCAATAGTTTTTCTCCCTCTACATAGTATTTTGGCATGCCCCTTATTGCAACCCATGACATCTTAAAATTTTGTTCATTTTTGTCTACTATATGCCCCTGTTATTCTCACCAAGGCCATAACTTGCTCCTAGAGAGATAATGTGCCAGGCCTAAGGTGTTTGAGATGCTTCGACCGTAGCAAAGCTTCTACATTATTTTTCTAAATCACGGAAAGGCAGAGAACCAATTGTACACACGCGACCTCCTCCAAGATGGTGATAGTCTGCTGCCACAACACATGATCAGGGAGTCCTCCTAAAGAGTAGCCTCCATGTAGACCCCTTCTCTTGCTCTTCCTTTTCACTTCTAAGTCCAAACCTACCCTCTATATAAGGGAAGGCGAAGTCTCCCTTTCTTTCGGGCTTACACCCTCTTTGATTTCTTGCGGCTTCTTTGTTGAAGTCTCCACGATCTCCTTGCACTCTTCAAAACCTTCAAACTCACGCTAGTTTTGTAAACCCCTGCTACCAACCCAAACTCTTGATTTTATTTGGAACATGACGCCCACCGCCTAACTGGACTTAGGATTGTTGTCTAAACCAGTGTAAATCTTGAATTGCTCAATTGCTAAGACATTTTGGACAAAACATGTGGATAAAATTTACTAGTCGACGGTACAAAAACATCGAAGATGACATCCTATGTTGGGTTTATTTGTCATTTTAACAATATCGGTGATAATTTAGATGCAACATTAAGAGATTACTTATATTATTGATTTTAGCGGCAAGTTGGTAATTTATTTGCAAACTTAGATGTTTACATAAGATTATATTTTGTAAAATGATTTAAATTTAATTTGAAAATAGAACCTAATCTTGAGCTTACGCTTTGCTAAAAAACTTTCAGATTAATTTTACTTGAACACTTATACTAAGGAATTACAAAAGATATATACTTTTTGAACCAAAATTTATGTTTATATTTATATGTATATGATTGTATCAGTTTTTAGAATAGATTTTAGCATCAAACAACTTAACAAATACTCCTACTCAAATATAGCATTTTAGGTAAAACTTTTTAATTCGGAAAGTGCAAAAGCGTTAATGCTAGATAGAAACAAAATGATATTAATTGCTTGGCTTGTAACATCTATTTTGAAAGTTAGAGTTTTTTTAGAGTCCCTAGGTTTTTGGTGGATAAAAGATTCAAAACTTAGGTTGTTTGGCTGTGCTCCAATCATCTCTAACCTATATGGGTTGGAACGAGGAAGCGATTGAGGTGGAAAACCCAACAGTTTCCACCTTAAACATCTGTGGCACGAGGCAAGAGCTCTGGTGGTCATTCTAACTGCTAACACGTTGTTAAGACGAACAAGGTGTGCGCGTGTCTACTAGCCGTCTAGGTGCTGATTTGAGTTGCTACAGCCACAAGAGTGGAACAGGATAATAACGACTGTGAAAAACGTATACTTTGTGGTGTGGTAATACCCCACGAATCGTAGATTACAAGCACATAATCTTGTGGCCATTTTTGTTCCAACTCAAAATAATTCAGAAGGTTTTGAGTGCTTACTTGTCACGAACTCATGATGGCAGACATTCTGGTCTCTTCATCTCTCCATCATCCCATCAATCGCTGATCAGCTGGACATGTATGACAAGTACATAACCTATATAGCACCATCATCGTGTAACTGTCAATGGAAATCATATTTGGCTTTCTCGATTTAAAATGCGCGTGTGAAGCACGATTGTCACTCGCTTGCATGTTGCAGAACTGCGGAAGTATACTTCTCTGTCCAAAGTCATTAACACAAGTGTGGAACAAGCTACTTGAAGGATGCGGACATGATGACTTTACAGGGTTTGCAAAGGCAACGCTATCAATCAAAATAAATATACAAATCGAGGTGACAGAGAGGTAGAGATACCAGAGCGCCGAATGAAACCAGGGCATGTATCCAGATCTGACTTGGTTTCCAACCAATACCCTGTAACTAGACGTATCAACAATTCATTTGAAAAAAACTTGGTCAGGTGGGGAAAGACCGCCCCACCCAAGATTGTTCTTAAGAAGAAACCCCGGTTTCCCGCCGGAAAATCTATTTAACCCCGGCCCCCTTGCACACCACGGAGCTTCTAGCCCAAGGAACTACGATCCCGAGAAAACGGGGACCGGAATTACACGAACCCAAGAGCCGGTATACCAACCGTGAGCCCAGGCGGACACCATAACCCCGGACCGGTAATTCTTTATCAAAAGCTGGACTTAGAATTTTAAAAATCATATTCACACCTTAATTTTTTTTTTTTTTTTTTTGCGAAATTGACCTCAATACAATTGCGCTCTACTATATGCACACCGTTATATTAAATTATATACGCAGCCTGACCCTAGCTAGAATTTAAAAAAAAAATGACTCATGTTAAAATCGAGTGAAATTTATTGAGGCGACTCAATACTATTGCCCACTACTTTGTGCAAGTTGGTGTGAATAAAAATATATACATGGGCGCCATCCCGAAAACCAAAACATTAAACTCAGAATGTCGCGTTCATACGTTAAAGTTATAGGCATTTTTGAAGAGAAAATTCTAGCGAAATTGACCGAAATTTGTTGGAGATAATTGAATATGACTGTCTGCTACACTTTGTACAGATTGTAACTAGATAATATGCAGACAATATGTAAACTGAAAAATAAGCCCATGGGCCAAGAAATACATGATCGCAATAGGGAAGAGCTTTTGCTGAGGTGGAGGAGAGAAAAGCTCTTCCCTATTCACCCACGAATCCACGATTTACCACTGCGTCCACGATTAATCTGTCATCCAAGGTTGGGCTCCGGGCTCGGCTCCACGGTTGCCCTTTCGGCCGTTCCGCGGCCTTGTCTTGCGAACCGGGCCGGGCCGCTTGGTAGGGAGGCCTCTCCTTGTAGGAGATGATTACCGGGCCGAGAAACCGTTCATCCAGCGGCAGAAGAGTTGGCCGAGCCGACGATGCGTGGGCCGGGCAGCCAACTCCGATCTCTTCTGCGAACGCGCTGATAGCGCGGTGGCTAGCGTCGCTGGTGTGCGAGCAGCCGGTCGGGAGTTCGACTCCCAGCCTCGCATCGGGGCATGCCCCCATAATAATTTCTCCGCTTGCCTGTGCGAGCGTCCGCCTCTCGCGCGGAGCCACAATGGGATCGCGACGCTCACGCTGCTCCCCTCCGCTACTCTCAAGTCTGAACGTGTAGTCGCCGTCGCTGATTCTGATTGGAACATCTTTCTGCTGACCACTTCAAACTGGAGACTGGAGCTGGAGCTGGAGCTGGAGCTGGAGGGCAGGTGGCCTGTTGCAGTGGACGTTTTCGGTTCCTGCTTGAGCGTTGCACGGCGACACTGACGCCCTCGCCAAGTCGATCGCCGCCAAAAAGTCCACAGTCGAAGCGAAAACGGCGCACCTGGCCCGCGCGCGCCGTCCACGGGAGTGGTTTAACCAACAGTCAAACGGTACGACCGTACCTGAGGCCGTGCCTTGCGCGTTCAGAAGCGAGTACTAGTACGTCCATCACAAAGTTGTCGTTGCTGTGGAAAAAACACGACGTGAACGTAGAAAACGAGCGCTCGCTCGCCTTTGACACCATCACAAAGTTGGGGCCTAGCAGCTTTGGATTCTAGTGTCTTCTTTTTGCACCCATTCCACTGCTTTTCCCTATCTGATTTGACTTGCTCTCGGGTCTCGATCGGCTAATTTTTCTAGTGCGCGTCAGCTTTTGATAAAAGTACAACCCGGTCGCCTTCCCCCATCGAACTGCTTTGATCGATCGATCGATCTACCGCCCCCACCAAGCTTTGACGCCCTGCACAAAGTGAGTAGTATAGTGCTAGCAGTGGAGTTCAGCGCCCATCGCCCGGTAAATCCATGCCGCTACGGCCTACGGGTCCTTGCTGACCTACTAGCGGCTGGCGACACAGGAGTCACGAGTGCCAGTGTCCGGCCGGTCGGGTGCAGCAGCCAGCAGGAGAGATGGATGCAGAGCCCGGATCGACCGCCGGTGTCTTCCGTTCCACATCCACGAGCGCTTGATGGGGAATCGGCCCTATGACCTTTGGATTGGAGATGATCCATCCGGCGTCGCGTGCTGTCCACTCGGCGCGCGCGCTATCATGGCCGTGCCGTCTCGTCCGGTGTACCATACGCTCACACGAGTGCTGCCGCGGCGCTTTGCGTCTCGTTGAAATGACAGCTGCTGAACAAGAGATTTGTTCAAGAGATTGTGCCAACGCAACGGGCCAGCCAGATCAATGATCGCTATGGGACCATAGCTAGGTTCGTTCCGGCTGTGCCACTGGGTATGCAGTGCACACTAGTAGTACTCGGTAGTCCTAACTGGTCGTTACAGTGTGCTATATGGAGTATACGGGTAGCAATAGCCAATAGGTACCGTCACGTTAGCTTCATAATATATGAGCCCGTTGGGGACCGCCCTCACGGAACATGCTATGGCCAATCATCATATGCCACCGTTACGTTTCTTGTCGATGGGGTCAACATGTACCAAGGACTGAGGAAAACCTAGGTTAGGTTTAGGGCAAAAGCATAGAGCAACGTGGAAACAGAAACAAGGGAGGTTAGTACGTACAAGAGGAGACACGCATGAGAGTCAAGCGCATGGAAACGATAAGAAAAGATCCAGCGTCCCGGCTTCCCAAAAATTCCGAACGCCATGTCTGTCACGACCCAGCCTCCATGTAGATGCGGCGAGCCAGAGCCAGACACAGCCCCGGTGATGAGGAGCCGGCCTGTCCAGTGTCCACTTTCCACGGGCACAGTCCGTGCAGATGACCAGCTCGGAAGAGCTCATCAGGCTGTTGGCCTCTGGAGTCTTGGATAGGCGGCGGGTCTGGGTCTGAGGCAGTGCCCACGGACCCCAGACCGGACGCTGAAACGCTGTCACAATCCATGCAAGAGGGGATGGAGCCCGGGATCGAGACAGGATCATGGACCGGCGGACAACGAGAATCGTTGAATAAATGCCGTCTGTAGCGGTTGCTGGCGCGGGCCAGTAACCATTTTGTTCGGAGACGCCGGAGAGGAATTGGCCGGCCCTGGAGGTTTGATTTGATTGACACGATCTCTGTTGGAACTTGTACTAATCACAGAGGAGTTTCCATTCTTCCTGGTGCTTCCATGGCCCTCCATTGCGATTTTCCCTCCAAGACTACTGTAGGCCGCAAGATAGATAGAGAGACTAGGGATGTTTGCTTGGCAGGAAAAGTTGCTAAAGCCCATATCGCGGACGTCGATCATTGTTTGCTTGGCAGGGATGTAATAATTTTTACTTTATTTTTCACTCAGTGTCAAACCTACCATTAACCTTTTATTTACTCATCAAAATCTATCCACCTCAACAAAGTATGCGACTACTCCCTCCATCTCGAAAAAAACGCAATCCTAAAGTTCAAAATTTTTCTCACAAAAATACGCGCATTTTTAACCACGATGTCAGGTAGTCAGCACACCCTTATGGCAGGCTACATGCAACGCGCCCTCCAATCGCCCTGTATAAAAACTAAAAAATCCACGGACCCTTGGAAAAATTAGCCACTTGTTCTGCATGGACGAGTGGTGCCTCTCGACACTCCTCTCGCTTGGACGAGTTGAGGTTGGCATTCCTAGGGGTATTTACGTAATTTCACACCTGCCAGAACGAACGTGCCCAGCCTTTGGATTGTATTTTTTGCGAGACGGAGGGAGTATCAAACAAGGGGCGAAGCTTTGTTGTCACTAGGGTGCAAATGCCCTTAAAAAAAAAAAAATGAAATTTGCCACATGACACAAAAAGTGGTGCGCATTTCTTTGGAACACACTTTTGGGTCAAACACTCACCACCAAAACAGTTCCATTTGTAAACCATAAGACCAATGACTATGAAACTTTAACAACAAGATATGATAGTTATCTACAAATCATTTACTCACTTCCATAGAAAAGCTCGTTAATGATTAAAAATTTCACCATATATGCACCCCTAACAAATTTATATGCACCCACGTTTATGTGCACCCCTCGACCCTCCTCTCTGGTTTAGTCTAGCTTCGCCACTACATCAAATTGATACAACATCGTAAAGCAAAACAATGAGAGGCTATTGAATTTCAATTTCAGCGGCAACGGAAGAGAATTTCCAGGCTAGAGCTCTTCTCTCGCAAAAAAAAAAAAAAAAAAAAAAAAAAAAACTTACTACTTGTTTTTTTAGGAAAAGAAGTGAGAGGACAAAATCCACGTGGGTGGCTATCGGCTATCGCGTGCTCTGCTCAGTCAAGGTACCTAATTCCATCGTCTCTCACGTGATGGATATATCATATAGCTGGTCTTAACAAAGCCCGTAATCACGAGGTGCGATGCCGAAAGCGCTCGTCCCCTCGTTTGTCTCGACGCCCGTAGCACTCAATCGCAATCCATCATGGCCGGTCCAAACCTTCGCGGTTAAGGGAAACGAGGGGCCCTGTTGGTGTTGCTGTCGCCTCAGCTAATCCTGCCCCGTTTTGCTCAAAAAAAAAAAAAAAAAAAAAAAAAAGCTAATCCTGCCCCTGTTGGTTAAACCCCTCCTGCTGATTGCCTGAGCTGAGCCCCTGACACTGACACGCTCGGCAATGTGAGGCCAAAGTCGCCAACCTGTTCCAAGCAGGCATTCATTCCAGCGCCGATTCCGGGACAGCTCACAGCCGAGCGATTTCACGGGTCCTCTGCTCTGGCCGTCAGAATGATTGCCAACAGAATGATGGCCAGTCAAAGTGGCCTGCTTTGATCCAGCAAAGGTGGGGTTGCTCCGGTTTGTGGTGTTTGTCCCTCTGGCATGGCAGCACAACACTCGTGGACGTGGTGCATCTCTCTCTGCCTCTTCCCTGCTCAGCTGCTCTTGTGTTATCGAATCCCTCTCCGTTCCATAATACTCATAACTATAGGTTCCGCGCCATAAAAAAATAATCTATGTTTGACCAAATTTCTATCAAATACTATTCACATTTGTGACTTCAAATTAATTTATTTAAAAACTACATTTCGTAATGAATCTAATGAGATTTATTTAATAGCATAAATATGGATAGTTTTTTATCTATAATTAATCAAACTTGAGATACTAAACCGCGATACTTTGCTAGAATTAAAGTTTTTTTTTTGGAACGGAGTGAGTATCAAGTTAAAAATTCTTTCTTCAGAGGTGGCAGTTGTGTTGGTTGGAGAATGAGACGTCACCAGTGACCCAAGGAGACGTGACAACTGCAGGCCACACACACCACCGTCGACATCATCATCAGGGACAGAATATAAACAACGTGAACAATCTACGTCAACAAGGTAAGCTACCATGGGAAAGCTCGAAACATGACACGTTCGATTTCTACCGGCGAGATCGGCAAACCGATCCTGCCGGCGGCAGACGTCCACGCGAGAGCGACGCTTCGATAGGTCGCGACGGAGATCAATGTGGGCACCTAATGACAGCGTAAACAATGCCGAGCGAAAGCCACGGGTACGAGTGACTCCTGTTCTTGGAGATTATCAAGCTGTCCTCTTCTTTTATTTTTCTCACAATGCAAGGCCTAATATTAGTAATAGTAGTAGATATCCTTTTCACTTTCGTTTCGAGCAATGTTGGTTTGGCCACCAAGATATCGTCTCGGATTGAGGAGGGAGATAGAAAAATAGGTGACAGGTGATGCTTGTGTGACAAATTCATCCTTCTACTCTGTTTTGTAATGGCACCTTTTTTAATCGTATACTAATAGGTAATCTCCTCCTAGTCATGATTTGTCGGATCATGAACAGGGTGACCTCCTTCCTTAGACCCCCAAAAGAACCTCTTAGTGGCTGTTTGAGAAACATTTCAGGGCTGTTAGCTTGCCACAAAACACTGGGTGCACTTACACATGCAGCACGGTCCATTAATAGGCACTTGAAATCAAACATTTGATTAGAAACAAACAAATATAATTACATACACACACATACTTATAGCAGTAGTAATAACTTGCAAGTATGGATTTAGTATATATATACCGGTGTCATGCAAGCCCGAGGAGACTCACGAGGCTCTTCACAGGGGCGACGTGGACGACTCCGCTGCCCACACCTTCCTTGCGCCTTCTAAGCCTCAATCGCCACCTGAGCTTGACGCCGAAGATCCGATGGAGATCGGGGACGGTGGCGGCTATGACTTCTCCTTCTCCATAGAGGTTTGTTGCAATTGCTCACTAGGGGCGACGATGACTTAACGACTTTCACACGCTAAATTTAGCCGTTTCAGAAGAGGATGTCGGGGAAGTAGGGATGTGCTAAGGTCGCGCTTCTCCCCTCTTTTGTTTAGCACTATGTATTATCTTCTTTGTTGAGTTGTGTGTCAATGTGTGATCTTATATTCCTTTGGCTATGTATAGCCTTTATATGATATAAAGACCACATTAATGAATCTATTATCTGAAAGTTAACATTTTCTTGACATACAGATGCAAATAGCCCTCTTAGATACACAAGTAATATATAATATATATAGTAGTTTTTCTTGACATACAGATGGCAAGGACAAAAAATAAAGAGCCCTACATGCAAATATTTAAATAGCTCAAGAAAATGTGAGGAGAGCGTGTGGGTCCAATAATATAAAATAGTCTTTAGTTGCTAAAGATTATTTATATTACCTTGTAACCAAATCTACTTGCACTTGGAGTCAATTTTGGAGTGAGGGTCAACAATTTCCTTAGGTTCCAAATTCCAAGCTTTGTTTAGGTCAACAAACGATTGGGATGGTTTAGAGAAGAGACAGAGGGGAAGCCATTAAACAAAGTCCAAATGATTGACTCATAAGAGCCCAATTAGACGTTCCCCCAAATCACAGCATTTTATTACAACACCGTACTCCCTCCCCCGACTTCTCACTCGCCTTTTATCACTTCTTCCTTCTCGAACCACAAACGAACACCTCCTTTTATTACTCTCTCCTCCTCTCTCAACCATCACCTCCACCTCCCACTCGCCCAAATCGGGAGGAGAAGGAGAAGGGAGAGGACGAATTAAAACCTCGCCTCCCGTGCCCCCACCTCGTCGCCGGCGATGGCCGACGGCGAGGCCGGCGCGTACCGGGAGTTCAAGGCGCTGGCGGAGGCGGCGGACCGCAAGTTCGCGCGCGCGCGGGACCTGCCGCTCTACGGCGGCGGGGACCACCACAGCCGGAAGGCGTTCAAGGCCTACACGCGCCTCTGGCGCCTGCAGCAGGACCGCCGCCGGGAGCTCGTCGCCGGCGGCCTCCGCCGCTGGGAGATCGGCGAGGTCGCCTCCCGGATCGGCCAGCTCTACTACGCGCGCTACCTCCGCACCGCCGAGCCACGCGCTCGCTCGTCGGCGCCTACGTCTTCTACGAGGCCATCTACAGCCGCGGCTACTTCGGCGCCGCCGCGGCGGGGGCGGACGGCGGCGGCAGCAGCCGGCACCAGGCGCTCCTGATCCGGTACAAGGAGCTTCGGTTCATCGCGCGGTTCCTCGTCGTGGCCATGCTGATGCGGCGGGCCGAGGCGGTGGACCACCTCGCCGGACGCCTACGTGCGCTCGTCGAGGAGACGAAGGCTGCTTACCCCGTAAGAAGCATGCTTGTCTTACCCTCGTGTTAATTGGGGAACCTTGGGTCAAATTTACGAGGCGTGTTTTTGGCTGCACATTTAGGGTCTTTAGCCCTAAGGAGATGATTTACTTTTAATTTATAAATTTAGCGGTGAAGAGGTTTTATTCATTCATTTTAAGGTTTGCCGCGCGTCACTAACACTAACAGTGCTCAATGCTCTCTTTGACTTGGAGGAACCTCGGCATTGGGTATTTTGTGTTCATCTCCTTCTCAGTCAGGGTTTTTCTATTCGCGTATTTGGCTTGTTCGAACTCGTTGTCATGATTTTGCTTCCTTCTTGTGCACACCCTAGTTGCCGTAGATAATATGCACAGGTTTTTTTTTTTAATTATTATTGTGGGGACTAGTGGCAAACAGGGAGCTCTTGAGTCAGCAGGGTGCAGTTAGAAGCTTGTTTTGGTTTCTATATCTGTTATATACCTGCTAAATTAGAGGCAGAAGATGGATTTTTGGTATCTGGTTCGGTTATTCCAAGGTGTTACTAGAACAATGGTTCAAGCGAAATTGACTGTTGGGAACATAACATCACACGGTTCTTGCGCTGCTTAATTGAAGAAAATGATATATGTCTGATGTTTGTGTAATGACTATTTTCCACCCTAAACAAAAGATGGGCATTTTGGGTGATGTCTGTAGTTTGTTTGCATGTTTCTCAATTCTTATTCCACTTCATTCATATCAATATGTGCATACTACCATGTACTTCTTTCCTGATGACAACATTGTGACGTTGTACATTTTAGAAAACAAACTTCAAGGAATGGAAGCAAGTGCTTCAAGAACTTGGAAGATTTTTGAAGGCTGATGGAGCATACAAAGGATCTAGATCGCTAAGATACGACAACTTGTTTGATTCTTACCCATCAAACCTTGCATCTATTGCACGATTCCATTCAAAAAGGGTGCTGAAACTGAAGGAAGCAGTGCTAACAAGTTACCGCAGAAATGAGGTTACATATAACTGTTACCCTTTTGAAAATAATTTTCATATTCATCTAATTTTTCATTTGTCTTTCACGATAGTGTGCTGAACAGTTGAAATATCTCTCACAGTCTTTTTTTTTTTTTGTGGAATGCAGATCAAGTTCACAGAACTAACTTTGGATACATTCAGAATGCTACAGTGTTTGGAATGGGAGCCCACTGGGTCTTATCAGATTGCTGCTAAAGAACTTACAGAAAATGGCACTGTAAGTGATCAGAGTGGACCCTCTGGTCTGATTGATATTCAGCTGTCAACAGAAATATCTGATGGAAGTCTTCCTTCAAATCCTCAAAAAGCAGTTATATATCATCCTACAGCTGCTCATCTTTTAGCGGTATGTGGCTACCCTGATCGTTCCTTTTTCCTTTTTTAAAGTCCATGTGTTTGCTTAATAGTGGTAGGCACATGAACTTCTGGTATGATTGCATATTTCCTTGTAAGAAATTCTTTTTCAGAAACATGAGTGATGGCACTAGTTTTTTAGTGCTAAGGTGTGCCGATGCTCTTATTCGTTACAACGTGCTTACATGATTGATATTGTCCACTATCCTGAAGCATACCTCAGTTTGAGGGTGGGGTGGGTGCGCGCTAAAACCATAAGAAAGAGTACCAATATATCATGAATCACATGCTTTGAGCAAAGAAAAGGGATAAGTATACTTCCATAATCATGTTGTAGTAAGAAAGAAGTGGTTTTCTGGCACACCTTCAGCAACATTGGTTTGGCAGCCTGACCCTTTTCTCTCACCTTGTTCTGGGTGTGTTCATACTTAGGCCTTCACTTCATCCGAAACATTATTATTATATCAGAGAAATGATGGGTTTCCCCCTTTTTCCTGTAGAACCTTATTTCCGTAGTGTTGATTCATAGTTTTACAATACAGGTTCTAGCAACAATTTGTGAAGACCTCTCTCAAGATAGCATTTTACTCATCTATATATCAGCTGCCTGGTTAGTTCTTTCTCCGGCTCTTCAGTTTATGCTGCACTTTTGCTTTCAATCACTTCTGAGATTTGTGATTCTCTTGTCAGGGTCTGTTGAGCAGAGTTTTGCTAGTCAAAAGTTTGGCTCTAGCTCATCATCTCGTGCGAGGGCTGCTTCTGCCCTCCCCATCGATAAGCCAAATTCACATATCAGTTCTGATAATCATCTATGGCTTGGTCCCCGTGGAAGTGGAGGCAAGCTCTATGACAATGTTCTGTTCCAACAAAGTCCATTTACTATAGGATGGCTAGATTAGTGGATCCCTTTCATTTAGGATGGCATACCCTGCACTTGCTTTTTGACACTATTGTCTTTCTTTCAGGTCCAAACAATCTTTATCCGGAAGATCTGATTCCATTTACAAGATATCCACTATTCCTTATAATTGATAGTGAAAATAGCCATGCATTCAAGGCAGGTTTGTCAGAACTTAATCTTGGCTTGTAGAAGAAAACCACTACCATCGCACTCTATTGCTTTTCTGAACTAACATATGTAACAGATTTGCCCATGCCATCCTTTTTCCTGCACACATGTCAATGTTTGTTTCCTTTTGCATTTGAATGGTTGCATATACTCATTTGGTTTTCAAGGCTTAACTCATTTCCTAGTGGAAATAATGTGAGGATTCACAATGGTTTCTTCAGCATTATTGTTATCTGGTTCGATCTATCTTTAAACATCTAAAATATCTTTAGATGGTTTTCAGCTTGTTATCTGGTAATAGCAGAGGATAGCTAAGGACTGATTTGTAGTATTCTGTGAATAAGCCGGAATTAGTTGGAGCTTGGGTGTGATTATTGTTAAGGTGCTGTTTGTATTGGAATGTTTAGATGAAATATATGCCTCCTTTTTGTACATGAAAAAAAACCCAACTTGCTTGTTAGCATGTGAACACATCCTTAAATTCTCCAATCCGTCTGTAGCAGTACCGCCTAACAAAATTTTTGAGCAAATTATCATTTGGTTGTGTAATTTGCCAGGCTATACATAATGCAGAGAAGGGAGAACCAGCTGCTTTATTACTTTCTCCCAGGACAGCATCAGCCATGCCTGGAGTAGAATCCACGGCTCACGGAAGCCAGTTTACATACTTCCTCACTGCTCCAATGCAAGCCTTCTGCCAACTAGCTGGAATAACTTCTGACATAGACAGCGTATGTTTTCCGTTGGGTTGACTATTCCTTATTCCCTAAAAAGATCATTTCTATAGTTAGATTTGTGCTGCTTGGTTTTCAGGATACGTGACGCAAATGCAGAGAACATACTTTTCTCTGCTTTGGAAGAATACTGAAGGAATCCTCTGCACTTCTGTTGGGTTAAACAATGTCTGGGGGCAAATTTTACCAGACCCATTTCTCAGACGGCTTATTCTCAGGTACCTTATACATATACATATATTTGCACATTCAAAGCTATATATATGGACATCTGGCACTTAGCTGTAACATTAATTTTCCAATCTGACTTGGAAAAAGGTGTATTGGCTTCATTTTTAAAATAATAGATATGAAGAAAAACATTGTTACATTGCTTGCATCTCATTTGGCTAGGAAAAAAAAATATAGTTTAACCCTCAATCCATCTCATTTCTACCATACCATCTGTGGATCTCGAGTCAGGCTACTCCTTCCAAAGTATGTCCAGAAAAAATGGGCATAAACAGGTTGAAAATGGCTGTCAACTTGTATGTAGTATATCCAGCAAATTACACCAGTTTATTATCGCTGTAATATTTCTTTTGGATACTTGCCTCTAAAATGTAGTATTTCTAAAGAGAAGGCACATTGAGAGTAGCTACCATGCAAGTAATGGTCCATTAGATGCTTGGTGCTTCCATGTTCAGGGTTGTGTAGGAGTTAGTAACCATTAACTATGCATGTTAGGGGAAAGAAGGGGTGTTATAAATTTATCCTTCCTATTTCATCAACAACCTTACAGGCGATGTTAAAAAGTTCTAACAAACTTATGGTGCCACGATCTGGGAAAATATGATGCCGAGAAAGTAGTACAAATTTTATTTGATTTGTCCTTGACTGTTATGTTTTTTGAGATGATTTTTCTTCTCTTCATAAAGAGGGTGCCTTTGGGTAATATATGATTGAACATATGACATTCTCTAACTAAACATTTCTTGAAAATCCATTAGTACAATTGATTTGAATATTTAGTTCTATTTTTCCTGCAGGATGAACCATTTGGAATTCTGCCCTGTGCTAGCTAATTATTTTTCCCATTGCAGGTTTATTTTCTGTCGAGCAGTGCTCTTCTATTTCCACTCAGATGAGCATGAGCATCTACCAACCTGTCTACCCAGTCTTCCAGAGTCAGTCTCTCCAAATGCCGAAGCCATCAGAGCTCCAATCCTTTCACTCGCAGAAAACCTTGTGGTCAGCGATCGGTTTAACTTCCGAGGCTCCACACGCAACAAGAAATGATGATCAGCAGCAATAACCATAACTCATGCCTTCTGTAGATACCTCTGTGGTAAATATAGCCCAGCAATTTGTTGATTGTTTTGCATTTATACAGCCAACGGAGCAATGGCTCAGCACCAATTAGCTGCTGCTGACGGAGCAATGGCTCAGCACCAATTAGCTGCTGCTGCAGCAGCAGCAGCCTAAGATGGTGTGAATTGAATGGCCAGGAATTTTGACCTGCTGCTTCATCTCCGTTGAGCGTCTGTACAAGTTTGTTTAGGTGTTCTCTAATTTGCTCTAGGAACAGTAGGCATGTAGCCTTGTCTTTGAATTTTCTTTTTTTGTTGTCTTGGAGAGGGCGGTTTGTAAGCTGGAAGAGGCGTTTTTTTAAGTACTCTGGAAGGCAGATTGTTTTGTAGGGTTTGGTTAGCTCAGCATATTTTACGGCAGTTTACAATATCCAACATTCATTGCGCTATGTTTGCCTTGTGCTCCCAACTTTTGTAACTGTTTGTTGTTCGAGGGTTCAGAATTGCTCACCTCGTTTCAGGTGTCAGTTTCATGGACTGGTAATGAGAACCTGCCTAAAGTTCGACCCGATATAGAATCATCCAGTCAATGTGTATAAGTGACTGAACTGGAACTATAGATGCCAAAGTGTACCACCTGTGTGCAAGTTCTATGACGATGGTAGTTGAATTCAGAATCCCCAGTTTTTCTGTTTTTTAGTTTACCATGTGCTGGGCTCTTGCAGATCCAAGCTCCAACGCTACAAAAGTTCTCTGGTAAGATTGTATCAAGATCATTCTGAACCGAATGTAAGACGGTTTCATTTTTAAACATATTTTCAGTCGTCATAGACGAAGTTGCAGAGAACTTTTGTGTGTCCGGACTTGAAGCGACCAAAAGTTTCGCCTATGCCAAATGTTTTGTGTGTCCACATGAATCCACACGGCAGACAATGCATACGGTAGACACGAGTAAGCGAGCCAGCTGTACTTGTACCGCCGGTAAACGTGATGCTTGCCACTACGCTCACGGCCGTACCCTTGAATTCTCTTCTTCCCCACCTGCAGGGTCGCCAGCATCTTACCCCGGCCGCCTCCATTGCTACCTGCGTCGCCTGAGCCATCCGTGCATCCCTGGATCGACATCGAACAGGGAGCCGGCCATATTGCTGTATCCGACTGGGCATGCAGGGGCGCAGGGCAACGAAGCCCAGAGACAGTATCCGATCGTTTCTGTTCTCCGAATCTTGCCCGTGCTTTCTTCGAATCTGCTGGAAAGGATTTCCTCATCTGGCAACAACCTCCGACCCTTACAGCATCTTCAAAAACTGCCCTAAATCAAGAATCCGACTTGTATTGTTCAGAAATGGCGTGGCAACCACGCATCTCGTCGTCGTTGAGAGAATTCGCCAGTTCGGAGGTCGGAGCACCGACTCCGTTTCACCCTCGCGCTAGAGGGGGCCTATATATTTCGGCTGCCGCATATGCTTCCGGGAATCATCTCATCCACCGTCGCCTCTCTGCTCCATCTCCACGATACTTGGCGGCGATTCTGCTGCGCCTGAATAAACGCGTCTCCTCCGTACGTCGTCTTCGATCCCATGGCGATCCCGGTTGCCCGCGTACACCTCAAGGTAGCACACGCAGCTCTCCCGGCGCTGCTCCCGACCCCGCCCAAGCGGAAGATGCTGCCGCTGCTCCCGACGACGCCGTACGTCGCGGCCGTCATCCTCCCAAAGCCGCTGACTAAGCCCAGCCGCGCTGACGCCGTTGAGAGGTGGGACGCACGTAAGATCAAGCCGGCAAGCGCACAACCCTCAGCCCCGTCAGCTTCAGGCCTTCGTTCTGCCGATGGCGTCGTCAGGAGCACCGCCGGCCACGGATCGTCCCACTCCCAGCGCAAGAACGCGACCTCGCCGCCGCCGCCTATGTCCGGCCGGGCTGACGCCGTGGAGAGGTGGGACGCGCATAAGAAGGCGGCGACGCCGGCGAGCCGTGCTTCGTTGTCGTCGTCGTCTTCCCTCGCGAGCAGCAGCAAGTGGGCGATCAGCCGTGCGACGTCCACCAAGCGCTGGGACATGAACAAGAAGCCTCGGCCACTGCAGGCCGACCAGCGGCTCGACGACGGCGAGAGCAGCAGTACCGGCAGCAGCGACATCGACATGGAGGAGGATGAGGAGATACTGTGGAAGCCGCGGGCCATGTACGCTGGCCCGGGCTTCGTCGTCGCCGCGCCAGAATCCAGCATGCTTCCCATGCCAACGACGTTGGCCGTTCGCGTTGCATAGTTGATGCACTAGGACTGCCGCTGCTTTCTTCATCAGCTACCGAAAGCAAGTGTGTGATCATGTATGGATGCTATGTACTGCGACTAAGGATGCTGTGTTTAGACATTAAAGAATTACTACTTACGAGTTACGACGCAGTTTATGGTGTTAGAATTTGAATGTCTTGTATGTTTACTTAGGTCTTAGATTTCATCTGATGAATTTGGTGCCTTTGCAAGCTCAAACTGTACTGCAACAGTCATCATGAGTTTCTTGATGGACGGTGACCGGAGCGAGGTGCATCGGCTGTACGACGCGTGCGACGCCATACACAGTGCTCACGCAGTTGCAGGACATCCTCGGTATTACGTCTCACGACCTCATCGTGCAGTCGAGCGTGCGTGCGTCGCCGTCGCGTATTGGGGGGCTCCATGTAACCGAACCGGAGTACGACTATCAGGGTAACTGGGACTCAAGGGTAACTCGAACTGCGGCCACCGCCGAGAGATGCGCCGCCGCCGCCGGCCACCAAGGCACAGGTAGGTTCGGTGTTCAGATCCAATTCAAAACTCCTAGGAGTACACGCTATCTCCAGGCAATACATAGGGAGCCAACTTTTTTTTTTTTTTTGAGAATGACACAGTACAACACAGACGCTCACTACACGCACGCACACTCACCCCTACGAACACACGTACGCAAACCCTACCCCTATGAGCACCTCCGAAGGACTGGGCACCCGGCAGATCTGGAGATTCTCGAAGTCACCATTGGCGCCTTGTCGTCGACGGGAACGTCGCTTACCACTTAATGCTCATCCCGTTCACCCGTTAAATGGGCTTAGCAAAACGATAACAGAAAAGTAGTCTTGGGCTTCTTTACTTTTTAGTCCACTCCGGCCCAGATATGAGCTTGTTGACCATCCTGGCCCGTTCGCTCCTCCTCTGAATATTCCCGCCATCGTCGCCAATGTCTTGATCATCAGGGACTGCGGCAACAAGGTCATCATCCTCATGATTGGTAACACTCCATCGGCCGGGGTATATGGCCACATGAGCACTGTGTCGTGTTCTGTTCCTCGCACGCAGACGGGATGAAGGCGGCCGACGTCGGCGACGAAGATGGCGAGAGGTCGTCCACCTCCTTCTCTTCGGACGACGAGAGGAGCCCGCGGATCACATCCACGAGTGCGAGTGCGACGATTTCTCAGTCACGCACGCGTGCAGTTGATCCTGTCGGCACTCGGCAGCGCTGTGCACCTTTTTTTTTCTTCTTCAGCAGCAGATGGAGGTTTTGACCCGGCCGGGTCGCCGGGGTGGCGCTGGTGTTTTGCAGATAGGCGTGTTCTGCTTCCGGGCGGGAGCGACGCTGCCGCTGCAAGCAAGACAACCGGACCACCCGCAGATGGCTGTGCTGAGCAAACTGCTCTATGGACTGCTGAGCAAACTCCATGCGCGTGAGTTCGTACGACTGGGTCACCGCGCGGCGCGGTGCTCCGGCCCAATAAAGGGTAAGGCTAATAAGCAGCCTCACCTGCATGCTCTGGTTGCGGTTACGTTACGAGCTTATGAAACAACTGTGTATGCGATCGTGCCCAGTGTTCTAATCAAATTGGTCAGCAGAATAAGCTAAACACATGATGTGGTTTTTGGCTAAGCTACCGGTCATCATATTATATAGGCACAATGTCTCAATTATTCCCCACGTCAGCAATGAGCGCATCTCGGGCACCACAACCATAGGTTGGTGCAGAACTTACACACGACCAAAAAAACAATGCATGTCAACACATATTAGTACCATATATCAGGGCTCGATCTCTTCTGAAACACCAACCAACGACTTCACCGGAGCTCAGACGTCGAAGGCTCCGAACGCCACCACCTCCTTGGTTGCCACGGGCGAGCTGTTAGCGACGCGACAGTTGCGCCGTATCTCCCCTTTCCTGGGGTTCTGCAGCTCCCCCATCTTGATCATCCCCTCGATGAAGGCCCTGAAGAAGGCGTCCTGGTCCTCGCTGAACCGCTTGACGACGCGGCGGGTCCTGGCGTTGTCAGAGAAGAGCGTCTGGTCGGAGTTGAGGAAGCCGCGGAGCGCGACGAGGTCCTTGAAGTACTGGTTGTCGAAGACGCGCGGGGTGGCGTCCAGGCCGCCCGTGACCTCCTCGTTGCCGCCCTTGGGGCAGAGCTCGTCGAGCGCGCGGCGGTAGGCGGCGTCCATGTGGGGGTCGGGGCGACCGGATCCGGACTGGTTGTAGAGGCGGAAGACGATGGAGAAGCAGCGGGCCTCGCCGATGGAGTGCGAGCCCGAGAGCGCGACCAGGTCGGTGACGCTGAGGTTGAGCCCCGCGAAGAGGTCGATGAGCATGCTCGCGTTGGCCCGCGGGCTCGGCATGATGTTGTCCGAGTCCTCCTGGCTCGCCGTCAGGCTGTCGTCGCGCCCGAGCCGCGCACCTCCCAGTTGGGCCCACCGGTCTGTGACGAAATCAGAACAAATAAAAGAGTCAGATGAAGTCAAATGACCTGGCCCAACAGTCTCTATACTAATATTTATATTGCACAATAAGTAGTACTCGTACGTACTGTACTAGTTAATCCAAAACAATCTATATTATTCGAAGATACAATTTTAATGTTCCCTTAGTTCTAAGGGCTTGTTTTGGTTCCTTACTTTTTAGGGAACTAATTTTTGGGCCTCATTTAAAAGATGTTTAGTTCAAAGCGACCATTTAGTGCACAAGTGCAAAAAAATGAGTTGACGATCGACAAAGAAAGAATGACTAGTCCCAATTAGACTCTCAAGAGGGGCTAATAGACTAGAAGTTGGGGACTAAAAATTACCATTATTGTTATTGGATAAATTTGGGAATAATTGAGATTAAAATTAGTCCCTAGTCCCTGTAGGGAACCAAACAGGGCCTAAATCATAAGTCGCTTTGATTTTTTTTTATTCATCCATTTTACTACCCCGTTATTTTAAATTATAATTCGTTTTGACTTTTTTGACCCTAAATTTGACCACACGTCTTATTTAAAAATTTGCACAAAACAGTCAAATTTAAATCATTCTTAATACTATTTGTTAGCTATAACAAAAGAAATATTTTGCACAAAATTTTTCAATAAAAAGTGGTCAAAGTTGGGGTTGAAAAAGTCAAACAAACTATAAAACGGATTTAGTATATATTTAGACACATTGTTATATCTAAATACATCATAAAAATAGATGCACTAAAAAGGTTAAAATGACTTATAATTTTAGATGGATTATATCTTATCTTTTATGAAATTAAATAAATTTAAGATTAGTTATTTATCAAAACTTTCACTCGTATTGACGGAGTATATGCCAATCGTCTTATTTATCAAAACTTTCACTCGTATTTACTGACAATGATGGTGATGAATGGCGCAGCATTTTTATGATGTCGTTTTTCTTTTGCCTCACAAAAAAAAAAAAAAAAAAGGAAACAAAATAAGAGTGCACGACTACCAGGAGTACAGGCCCACAGCGTGCCACACCCAAACAACATTTAAGCTAAGTATAGCATGACCATTTTCTAAAAAAAAGTACGCTTATGGGAAAATTTGATGAACCAAAGGAACATCGACAGGTTTGTACTAGTACGAACAGTACTGCACATCTCCTGCACTGCACCAATCAATCCCGTTGAACCACCTGTCGACTGTTTACTCGCCAAGGGAACAAGAAGAGCAAACCGTATCCTTGGCGGTCGTAGTACACCCAGGCCCAGCGGGCGTCCCAGGCGGGATGCACCCAGGCGGCATGGGCGCATGGGCATCGTCGCTTATTTCCACGCCGCG
This sequence comes from Hyparrhenia diplandra, assembly GCA_015847255.1. Taxonomy (NCBI): domain Eukaryota; kingdom Viridiplantae; phylum Streptophyta; class Magnoliopsida; order Poales; family Poaceae; genus Hyparrhenia; species Hyparrhenia diplandra. The sequence goes on from JADLZK010010813.1 coordinate 49,385, forward strand.
ATTCGAACCTTCGTGAGGACCAAGGGAAAGCACGCGAAAAGTACTCTGTTCCACGGGAAATCTCGTCCCCATCATCGTCCAATCTGGGAGAAACAGAATCCCACCTCGGTGACGGAGGGGCCGGCAGCTTTGCCATTCGCGGCGCTCAGTGGCAGCACCCGCGGGGCCCGGTACGGGCTGTCTGCGCTAAACGCCGAACGAGACCAGAACTACTCGTCTCTCACGCTCTCGCCGCGCCACGGGGACGGCGTCCGCTCGCCTTCGTCGTTCGTGCGCGCGGCGGGTCGGGCCTGGCCTGCCCTTTCCCCGCCTGGTTTGGTGCCCGTGCGGTGCGGCCGCCGTACCCCGGCCGGCCGGGTAAGTGCACCTGGTCTGGTCTGGTCTCTGGTGGTGTGAGGTGCACGCGACGCGAGCGGAGACGGGTAGGCGCGTGATGCCAGTCCTGCATGTGCGCCTCATGCCCGGCATTGCCCCCCGCAGCGGCGGCGGTCACAGGGATGTGCACCGTTCATGCATCGGCAGGCAACATGGTCAGTGGCTCAGTGCTAGGCAAGTGATTGTTGCGCATCAAATGTTTTTAGTGTAGATTTTGAAAGCATCAATTGATTTTCCTATTGAAATTAGGAGTATACTGTAGTTTGGAACTAACGAAACATTTCCACCAAGCAGATAAACATTGTATTCTACTGTATAATACAGTAAAACGGGACGATGCATGCTTGGTGGTGGACTCGTGGTGCCCACACGCAAAGTGATGGGGGTGGCTCCAACAATCCTCGAATGCCCATTTTGTACGTGAACATTATACCCAGGACTCGAAAACCGAACGCGACGCATACACTAGTGGACGAAAGGGGTTCCGAAGAACGCGACACGAGGCTGGCGCAAAGGACTTGTGCCGCGGTTGTCGACGAGCACAGCACGAAGCACCCGTGCGCGCAGCGCTGCCGTGGTGGCAAAAAACCAAATCCTCAAAAAACCTTCCTAATAATTCATAATCTACTCTTGTCTCTTACTCATCCACGGTGGATCCTGAAACTGAATGCTGCGCCCGGGGAGCAGGATCAACGCCGAGTTCTGCACTGGAAACGCCAGGCAGCGAAGCGCTGGAATCAACACCGAGTTGTGCACTGGAAACGCCAGGCAGCGAAACGCTGGACTCTGGAGTGCGAACGGCAGACAGAGGAACACACGGATTTGAACCGGAAACGGCAGACAAAGCGGAAGCGAAACGCACGGCAAAACGGCGGCAGAGGCCGCAGTAAAGAGATTAAGAGAAACGGGCATGCGCATCGCATCGGCGTCGCATAAATCAGGCGAAGCGAACAGAGCACCATTGGATCTCTGGAGCAGGGTGCGGAGGGGAGGCGCGTACCAGGACGACGGCGTCGCGGGCGGCCATGATGATGATGTCGGCGCAGGAGACCACGCCGGGGCAGCGCTCCTCCAGCGCGTCCTGATCTCGTCGACGACCTCGAACGAGCGCAGGGAGTCGATGTTGGACAGCGCGTCCTTCTCGCCGGCCATCGTCGGCGTGGCGTCCATCAGCACCGAGCCGTCGCACCCCTGCAGCCACCGCCGCCACCGCCCCGGGAAGGAAAACACAGAGAGAACCCACCGCGTCAGATCGGCTGCGAACGGAAGGGAAGGGAAGCCACGCACACGTAGTGCAACCGGCAGCGAGATCAGATGCGCTGGATTGGGCAGGCGGTGGACTCACGTTGACGAAGCAGTCGTGGAACTGGAGGCGCATGACGGAGGCGACGCTGCGGGCCTCGCGCGCCCGCGCGCGCGCCATGGTCTCGCGGACGATGTCCTCGGCCTCAGGGCACGTCTCGGTGTAGTACCCGACCTTGAGCTCCCTCACCGCCGCCTCTCCGCGGCAGAGGAGCGCGAGGAACACGGCGACGGCGACCAGGCGGAGGCGGCACCCGCGGGGACCTCCATGGATACAGAGAGAGAGAGGAGGGACGGGGCCAACGGCAAGGGCGACAGACGCCACGCTCTGGTTCTGGTGGTCCGCGGGCGCGGCTGTTCCGATACGGGTCGCAGTGCACCGCACTGCACTTTGCCCTCGGTTCTGCTCTGCTCGGCTGTTTGGCACCGTACTAGTAGCGTCCAACGCGCGAGGGAGGCCACGGCACGGCGGGTAGTTGCTGTGCTGATAAAAAGGGGGCTGCGGACGGCTGGCCGCTGGCGCTGGCTGCAGGCGGGCGGAGGCCAATGTGCTGGCTGGCTGTCAGCACGGGACCGTGCGCGACACGGGGGGGGGCGGACGGGACGGCGCGAGCACGGGCGGCGCCAGCCTCCAGCGCGCGGCCGGCCGGGTCGCCGGCTCGCGTCGGGTGCGCACGCCAGGCGCTTCCTACGCCACCCAAAGACCAACCACTACACTGTGCGCCCACAGACTCCTGTACACGACTAGCACGCGCCGGCCGGCCGGGCGCGAGCGTGACGGCTTCGGTCACACAGGGAGGGGTGGTCACGTTGGCTCGCGTGCAAGCGTCAAAAATATCCGCGCTCCGATCGTGCTCCTCCGTGTCGCGGTGGAAGGAAGATGCGGGCACGGCCGATTATTGGCCGGCAGGGGAGCAAGGGAGCATGGACCCGGACTTTTCTGTCACTCTGTGCGCGTCTGTGTGTGTGTGTCACTGTGTCGACAGTTTAGTAGTACTACGTATTTGAGTTTTGTGGGTATTTTGGAAATGTAGTATGTGAAAAGAACAGGGACGTTGCTTTATTCTGGTCAAAGGTGTGAACGGTGGGAGAAATTATATGTGGTCAAAAAAATGCGATGAGATTCTGCATTTATCCGGACTGGTCATAAAGGAGGATTTACTCACAAAAGTAAGTGAAATCTTTTTCTTGGATCTTTAGCTAATAGTCTAACCAGTAACTAATCTCTTGCCTATCACCCAGCTAACAATTACTAGTTATTAGTTTCTTTCTTTTCACGACTACTAATTTGTTGAAGGGATTCAAACAAGATCTTAGATGTCGTAGAGAGAAGATGAAATAGCTAGTACCAATTATCTAAGTTTGAGTCGAGCATATTAGCATCTTGATTTTATCATGTATCATCCCGATGTCATCACTAGTTTGTAATCGAGTCTTCTACTTATCGCATTTATATCATGCCTTAAAACTATCATGTATCATCATGACTTTATTACAAGTTTGTAATAGTTGGTCTTAATAGACATAACTTAAATCCAAGCTACCATGATGACATATTGAATTCATTGGGAAATACATCTCCACTTTGATCTATATCTTAGATTATACTTGACTTACATCTATTCTCATATTTTATTTTGCCATTTCAACATAACTTTATTATGTACTAGGGACATCACAAATTGTGTACCTGTAGCTTTCGTTGTCACCTTTCCAATTCCACAACATTTAGAAATAAACATGACACAAGAGCTACATGATATGTTGAAAGCAAATAAAGCCAAGATGGGCCGGTAAAACTACTGTGCAGCTCAACGAGAAATGGGAAGGCTTTAAGATGTAAAGATACTAAGGAACAACAAAAAAGTCTTGATCATGTAAACTGAATCTTGCCAAATTTCTATTTTTCAGTTATATTTTACTTAAAATGAACTTGTGAATTGCAACTTTGATCGCATAGTGTGCAATGAACTTATGTATTGACAAAATTGTGCCACCTTATTTTTTTTCAAAAAGAAAAACTTGCCTTCTTTTTCTTTTTATTATAGTGGTTGACGTGGATAATAGAGAAGCATACAATTTTTTTAATTTTAGTGATAGGTAATTGGTGAATATGAGTATTTTGCACTAATCATAATGCTAGCATTATGTTTTTTTTCCCTCAAAATACTTATATGACTATTTTAGTTTAATCTTGTCACAACAGTACTTGTCAACTTATAATAGGTCTTTAGGCCTAAATATTGATCTGTCTATGGCAAACTAGGGTGATCAGAGGCTTCTGTCACCTAGGTGATAAAAGTCATCAAATCACCCAAAGCTGCCAGCATTAAAAAATCGGGTGAAACATCACAAGGCATCACCCGATTTTCTTACCACAGATACAAAACCAACGGAAGGAAATTTAAAACAACATATTACGACAAATACAAATCAATTTTCAAATTAAGCATAAATACAAATAGCAAAAGCAAAAAAAAAAATTTGCCAAAGGCCAATTCTGTTCTATGGAAGGTAAATTTAGAGATGTTTACATTTCAAACTAAGCATAAATACATATTACAAACAAAAAAATCCAAATTTGCCAAAGGCCAAATCTATTCTTTTGAAGGCAAACTTAGAGATGTTCAAATTTCAAACTAAGCATAAATACATACAAAAAAAAAAAAAAAAAAATTTGCCAAAGTCCAAATCTATTCTATGGAAGGCAAATCTAGAGATGTTCAAACTTCAAACTAATCATAAATATAGAAAAAAAAAAGAATCCAAATTGCCAATCAAAACTTCACACCATCAGAACACTAAATTTACAATTATCAAAACAATGTAAATGTAGAGATATGACAATGTAAATAAAACACAAGCATGCAGGTAGAGCTACGAGTTTGATTATCGTGACACTTGGTAAAAAAAAAAGTACACTTAGTTAAAAAGTTACAATGAAGTGACATACAACAAAGAAATGTTATCATTCAAATGCAAATCACTCCTAGTAAATCATAGAAAAGAAGAAACAATGAAGTCAAACTTAGAATCAATTCAGCAACAAGCATTATTGACACTAGTACTTGAAAAAAGATATTCATCCTAGTAAACAAATACACAAATATTGAATGGTTAAGGCAGTACAACTAAAATTACATCATTGAAACAAGGAATTTACACTAACATAATGAATGTAAATATTTCAATGGAAAACTATAAATGTCATAACATGAAGAATAAATTGTTCGAGATATAAGGGCAAACAAGTTCAACACCTCCTATATTCCTCTTGATCAATTAACTATCTAGTGGCATAAATTTCAATTTTGATAATCAATAGCAAAGGTTCAACTGCTGGAGCGCACCAATTAAGAATGGATATATGAAAAACAAAAAACAACGCAAGATCCATGACCAGCTCTAGCACTAACCTAACATGTCCCATTGAGCTGCAATTCCAACACTGTTAATGACATAATGTAATTATGGTAAATCTTAAGATCCTAGTAGAATTGCCATGGGCTTAAACTATAGACAAAGGAACACAAATATTCACTCTTTATAGAAGTTGTCAAAAGTTTCCTCATGAAGTGCTATTGAGCAATGCTTACCGCTGTGTGGCAACAACACCAACACCTTGTATGTCATCAACAACATTAAGAATCATGTGTCCATAGCACAAATACACATATGCATGGCCTCACGATCCAAAGTACAATAAAAGGAGCAATAATTAGCTCATGCTCAAATTTCAAAGCTCGAATTTGCCATGGTCCAAACTACACACGAAGGAACACATATTTTAGTTCTTGCTCAAATTTTGAAGCCCCAAATTTGTTATGCTCAAAAAAACAATGCACGGAAGGGTTCATCCTACCATGGGGCAATCAGTCCTTGGTTTGATGCCGAACCATCCATGGAATGCAAAATCATTTGGCCTCGAAGGCCTCCACCTGAAATTTCAGGAAAAAATCCGGAAGCATAACTATCTAGAGAGCACAAATCGGAATAGATCCTAGATATAGTAGAGCAAAACAAGAGAAAAAAAGAAAAACATGATTTCAAATCAAACATCGCACCAAGGTACGTAAATCCAAGCTCCCAACAACAGGGTAATCAATGAACATGCCGGAGCAAAATAAAAAATCGATAAAAACATAATCAGGCACCAACAAATACCTTATTGACGCACCCCAATCAAACCTCCATGGATAAATTAGGAACAATGAAAGCAGATTCACACCCCAATTGAGAAAATTGGGAAAAATTGAGAGGGGGGGGGGGACAATAGCCACAAAATGATTCGATACGCAAACAACAAATGAAAAAAAAAAGATTGAAGAAGGAAATGGAAGAAATCGAGAGAAAAAAATGCTAACCCTAGCCGACCGTAAATGGAGTCGCCATTGCGCCGCCATCGTTGTTGCGCATTTAAACGACGAGAAGTAATGAAGCGCGGATGAGACAGTGGAAATGAATCAACGGTATTCCCAAATACTACAAACAATACACTTGGCCACGGGACCCAAAAGACAACAAAAATTAAAGTTATGTAGTGAGGACGACACCGACCAAAAGCAGGAGGATCTGACATCACAAAAACTGGGTGACAGAGGGCAGAGTTTTACCCGGGCCGCATATGGATTTTCCATAAATTTATTTTTATGGTGATGGATATTTTTTTCTATATTTTCTACGATTATTAACATGGTAACTTTTAGACCTCCAAAGCAAACATGAAACCTTATTTTGTTGCCAAATACAGAAGTGACTAATAGATACAAAAATACTTTTAATTACGTTAGGACACTCACATGAGTAGAGTCTATAGCTATTAATTGTAGTGCCTAAAAACGATGTGGCATAGGAGAGAGAAGAAAAAAATGAAGAAACGATTAAATAAGACGCAGCCCAACCGATCGAGGGGAAGAAATCAGCTCACCCGCGTTGTGGAGGCGGTCGCGTTTCCATAGATCCCGTGGGCGCTTCCCTTCCTCCCATCGCCGCCCACCCTTGCTCCCTTTGGCTTACGCTGTGGATTCTCAGGTCCAAATCGCTCTCAAAACTTTCGCAAAAATAATAAAAAATAAAAATAAAACTGCTTTGGCTTTTAAGATTCACAAAGGAAAGGAGCACCGGAGCAGTTCCCTTAGGTCATTTCCATCGTGTTTTCTTTATCTTATTTCTCCTTGAAACTTTGTGTTGTTTGGTGACATTAATTATACACCCTATGCTGACACGAAGAAAAGATATAATAAATTATTAGGTTTTATAGTATGGAAACCATAAATAAACATAAATAAATAAGATACAAAAAACACATGTAGATAAATCAACATCAAGCTCTCATAACTTATTGTAAAGGATATCATTTATCGCCTTATTTATTCTTTTAGCATCAATCCACAAATCAGTATTGTCAACACTAAGATATTGCTACCGGAGTCATTCTCATAATAAATAGGGGTCTACCAGTAGCAATAGTCTCCCTCAATAGCAGACACTTAGTGCAATAGGAACCATTATGTTCTGAGCTACTAGCCTGCTACTATCAGCTTGTTTGAATGAATTAGGACCAATGATTAACGGACTAGTAATAGTCTTGATAGTTAGGTTCTATGGATTAACGAACTAACAACTAGTTGGGTCTTGAACTAGTTGTTAGTCCATTCATTAGTCCACCTATTTAGATTCTCATGGGCTAATTGTTAGTTAACTAGTTCATGGGATCCAAAAGGTCATAGCGGCCGATCTTGCGGCGCTTATAAACCCTATTTATTATTCTGATGATCTGTTCCCAATGAAATCAGTCTAGCTTCTTGAAACACGTTGGTCAATTTGGTAGCCATTTGCCAATACTATGTTCGAAATCAATTTATAAATTAATTTGGCATGCTGTATGCCAGGTTAATCGGCCGGCACTCACTTATTAGTGTGTCTGTGGCTCTCTGCATCACCATTCTTGGAGAGTCTCAGACTTTCCAGTCCATGATCGGGTAGAATACAAATACAAGGCACGAGGGTACTATGCAGGTTTCCAGCAGCACATACATATTCCATCCGCACTAGCTAGTGCCTTGAGGAAAATGTACGTGATCGCTTTCGTTCTTTATCTTATCCCGGTCGGGAAAGTTCACCAGTACACGGTACGCCATAGTCAATGTGATTCCTCATAATATGCAATGATATCATACTAGTTGCCCATGCAGCTTATCAAATGGTATAAAAAGAAAACTCTGGTTCTGTTTCCAAGTGCAGCAGCAGAAGGCCGCATCTTCTTCTCCCAAAGTCCCAAGTGGAAACGCCAACTCACACTCTGCCTCTGAAATGGTATGGCGTCAAACTTACGCGAAAACGAAGCATCCACTACTACTTTGTTGAGAGGAGATCAGAGAATCCACACGCGGAGTCCAAACTGCAGGAGCCAGCCAAGCCAACAACAACGGAGCGAGCGCGCACCGGTCCCTTCCGAGGGTGCACGATCGACAGAGGTCACCGCGGCGGCAGCAACACGGCAGTTCGACACGACGCATGCAGAAGCGTAGCATCACGATGGGGACCGAATAAAAATCTGGCGCTAAACGCCACGGGCGGTAGGAGAGGAGCCGGGGCGGGGCAAGCTGATCACTCGAAGTGCGGCGCACCAGTGGCAGTAGCCTGCCTACTACTAGTCCTCGTGCGATCTTGACACCCAGCGCAGCGACAGGCCGTGCCGCGGTGCGTGGTGGACGGCGTGGGGGGCCGGTGCGGTGCCGTGCCCCGGAAGGGACAGCAAAGCGACTCGTGACCGCGACCGCTTTGACGAGAAATTCGTTGGGCGAGGGTTGGCAGCGACGGCGGGAAAAAAAAGCTGCTTGGGTACTGTGCTGTCATTGTCCCGGTAAGGATGAGACGAGGGAGCGTCGGCTGGGCTTGGTATGGGCCTCGCCTGGACTGTGCAAAAGGCACATATGAGGTGAGTGGGCTAAATGGCCTGGCTCGACCCGCCCGGGGCCGAAATTCAGACAGGTTCACGGGAGAAGGAGGTCATTGAAACTCGGGGAGGAACAAACGGAGTTAGTTCCCTTTCGGGGGGGGGGGAAGGAAGCTACTGATGTGCAGAAAACAGAACATCTCTTCTCTACAACATAAAAAACAAAACGTGGACAATTTCAGGCGACAAATGAATTGGTATTTCCACCGCCCTCTATGTGATCCCACGCCTTGCACGGTTGTGTGGTGGCCATGCGAAAATCACGAAAGTTGCTGACTTTCCTTGCATGCGGACCCGTGAGGTGGCTCGTGGGATAATCATGACGGTTGTTTATTGATTTAATTTCTTTGCATGCAAAAGGAAACTATTGTCAATCAATCAAATTAAATAGGAAAAGAAATTTCCTTGCATGCAAAAGGAAGGGCTCCCCTGCCTGTTTATGATTTTTTTTTCATGCAAAAGAAAACTATTGTCAATCCATCAAATTGAATAGAAATATTTTCCTGAAGAGGTTATGATATTTTGATGCCACGATCGTTGGTTTGTTGGTCTACCTCCATACGACCTAGAGACGACGGGCCACGCTGTCCGCCCAAAAAAAAGGAAAGAAAAATCTTGATAAATAAAAGGAAAGAAAAAAAATCTTGTAATCCCAACCCCTTGTACGTGCTCAACGCCCCTCCACTCTCCACGCAAGAAAGAAAAGGAAACCATCGAAAAAAATGGGTGATTGATTTTTGTTGCCGCATTAATTTGTTACCTTATTTGTGAACTACCACCCAAGTATTTATTGCCTTATTTGTTGATTGTTTTCGGTATTTCATTCGTGCGTAGCCAAAAAATATGGTAATTGAAGGGGTAATTGATTTTTGTTGCTTCTTTATTTTGTTGATGATGAATTATTTCCAGTTTTCAAGCTCTGTTTTTTAGGAAAGATTGTCACGAAAAGGTGGGGAAAAAGATCATGACATGTAGACTGAGACAATCATTGAAAAACACCGACAGGCTGTGTCACCGATGCCCACGAGACATTCCGCGCCAACACGGACGAGCGATCATCGATGGCCGCGATGTCCTCCATGTTGCCCCCGCGCAGCCACGGGCTGCTTCGCTACCAACTATGGCCTCGCAATGCACGTCGTCATGGTCCACTTCTGGTGCCTCCGACGTTGCCGAGGCATTCAGCGCTGCCGCCGACTCAGGTGTGCGCCCGACCTTTGCCTCATGATGACATCGGCCATTGTTTCGTGTTTTAGCGGAGGTCGAGGTCTATGGAGACGCCGCCCTAACACTGTTCTCCGTTTCTCATACAAAGATGAACGCCTAACAATCTCCGGAACCTCTGTTTCTCGCCGTAAGTTTGACCGCCGCCAATCTTTGGAATCTCGACCAACCTCGCCGCACCCTTGGTTCATAATCAAGGGCATCTTGCTACCAGCCAGGTATGCATTGCAATTTTGATCTGAACTATGTCATGGTCAAAAACTAAAGAATTTACATACACTAGGTAGCATGCCCATGCATTGCTATGGGATAATAAACTCTTGTACTAAAACACATGGATTATACGATAAGATGGCAATACTATGAAATTAAAAACCGATGTTAAAGTGTCATTTAATCTAAAGGCAAAGGTCATGAAATTAAATACCAACATTAAAGTTTCATTTAATTTCATAGTATTGCTATTTTATCGTGCGATCCATGTGTTTTTAGTACAAGAGTTTATTATCCCATAGAAACAGCAAGCATGCTACCTAGTCAACTCAAAACTCAGAGGAAAAAATCTTTGCTCGCTCTCCCTGTTACTTCTGCTTGCTTAGTTGCTCAGGTTCCTATTTCCTTGGCCCCTCCAGCCGTGGCCCAGCTTCAGCTTCAGCCACGTAGATAGTTGTGTAAATAATCACATATACAAATCAGCTGTGACAATTTATTCGAGAAGGAATGGACAAGCTCTACTCTAGTGTGCCCTGTGTCGTACAGACGACTTATACAATGACTAACGCCCTGACTCTAAGCCCATAGCGATTTTCTTTGCAATGCTAAAAGACTCTGTAGTAACTGCCGAGCTGATCATAGAGGAAGGCTCTCCAAGCAAGCTGTCCAACTCTTCAGAATTCTCATGTGCCCCCCAAGGGTGCTGCATGACCTTCCTTAACCTATCAAGCTTATCTGCAACCTCCTTCATTGATGGCCTATTCAGACCACTCATCTCCAAGCACTGCCACGCCAACTTTGCAATCTCCTCGAGATAGTCCATGTTGTCATCGTTCTTGATTTGATCATCCAGGATATCCTCAATCTTGTTTTCCTTCATCGCATATAGAAACCTCATCGCTAGACTCTTCTCGTGCTCAGGCCCTTCAAGGGTGAATGCCTTCTTGCGTGTGAGCAACTCTAGGAGAACAACTCCAAAGCTATACACATCACTCTTGTCTGTCAATTGGCATGTTTGCATGTACTCTGGGTCGAGATACCCACAAGTTCCTTGGACAAGTGTAACAAACTGTGATTTATCATTTGGTGCTAGGATGGATGCACCGAAGTCGGAGACTTTTGCTGTGTAGTCACCATCCAGGAGGATGTTGGTCGATTTGACATCACCGTGGATGATGGGTGGAGATGCACATGAATGGAGGTAAGCTAAGGCCTCTGCAGACTCGTAGGCAATCCTCAAGCGAGTGCCTAAGGAGATGTGCTGGCCATGGTTGCCATGGATGAGATCAAACAGCGTACCATTTGGGATGAACTCATATACTAGCATGGGCACTTCAACTTCAAGGCAGCAGCCGAGGATCTTGACAATGTTCTTGTGATTGATTTGGGATAGGATTAGCATTTCCTTGCCGAATTCTTTCCTCTGTTGCTCATCGATTATCATACATCTTTTCACGGCTACTTCAGCATTACTCGTCAAAACTCCCTTGTAGACTTTCCCATGGCCTCCAAGACCAATGACATGCTGCTCATCAAATCCGTTTGTGGCTTGCTGTAGTTCTTCTTCGGAGTAGATTTTGAATGCAACGCCTTGTTGCGGTTTCATCTCCTCAAACAGCAGTAGACCACCATGTTGTCGAAAATACATCTGTTTGATCCGGTGTAGCTTTCGCCTTTCTCGGATCAAATATGCACAAGTGATGGCAATCACAAGAACGACAAGTCCAACACTTCCACCTGCATATAATAGTTCAAAATGATCACTTTGGCTTACCCTTGCTCAAGAGTTAGCACTAAATAAAAATGCAAAATCCCATCAGAGGTGAATGCACAGGGGACTTAAAAAAAAATACAAGTGCATGCAAACTTTTTTCGAGACCTACCAAGAACCGGCGCCATCCAAACTGACTTCTGTTTTTTCACGCAAACACCATTGATCCAACTTTTTTCCCGGCGGGCATGAACAGTTATAACCCCCACTGTATTTTTGCATATTCCAGCGCAAGGGTAAGTAACCTTGTCTTGGCACTCATCAATATCTGAAACCGCACCAAAAGTATGTTTTGTAAAATCTCTGCTTGAGCACTTAAAATAAAAGAACAACAAATCGATAATAATCAGAGAGTATTGGAGCTGAAGTTTAACCTGTGCATCCGCCTGCGATGTATGGATTGCCTTTGAATCCACTGGAGCACTTGCATAGATAGCCTGCCTCATTCGTGATACACTCGCTATGGTTGCTAACACACGCATAGGGCACAGCCTTGTCAATTTTGGCAGCTTCACATGTCTTCTGCGTAATGCCCCATTCCATCACGACAGGAGACCTTGATTCGTCTCTGTCGACGAACACCGAAGAGGTGAGATAAGTGGTGCTAAAGTTGAAAGCTTCTCTCTGCATGACAGTCACATAATTGCAAGGGGTGTTCCTCCATATCGCATCAGTCGTGTTGTAGAACGAGTTGAAAAAGGCTTCGTAAATCCGCACGCCCTTGGGGAGGTCCGCCTGGCAGCACCCAGAACCCGCAGCACCAGAGCATGAGCCGTTCTTGAGTGGTATGTTGACGTCGCATGTCGCCAAGCAGCCGATGATGTACTGCAAGTGTAGCACAGCGGTGCTATATACGTCGATCAGCTTAAGTGCTGCGAGTTCATTCATAATTTCATATATACCACTACTACAAAATTAATTTTACGAGACACTTTCAAAAGATTTATGGTGACGGTTATTTAGAAAACCGCCACGGTTAATGACCCAATTAACCGTGATCTACCATGGTAAATTGATTAACCGTGGTGGTTTTTATAAAAACCGCCACGGTAAATGAAGCCTAGCCCAAGAGCCGAAGAGGCCCAGATCCAATCTGGAAAACCTAACTCCAGTCTCTCGTATATATAAGCGAGCTAGTGTTTCACACTTCTCATTTCCTCTACTCTCGCTTTCCCCATCCACCGACGCCTCCCCTCTCCACCGCCTGCTCCCTTTCCCCTTTTCCCCATTCCCGTTCACTACCTTCCTCGCTCCCAGGCCGACACTTCCCTCCCCTCCTCTCCCTCTCCATGGCGGCGGCGCCCTCACTCCCTTCTCCTTCCTCTCCACCGCGCCATCACGCGGCCGAGTCCGTCGTGGAGGAGGGCGCGCGGCGGTGCTCCCAGATGGCTCCGGCGGCGCCGGGGACGGCATACGGCGCGCGCCCCGCCCTTGTGTGGCCCTCCCGGGGCCGGATCCGGCGGCGGGCGGGCAGGTCGCTTCTCCCGACGGCGCGGCGGCGTCTCGAGCGCGGTGTTGGCTCCTCCCTCCCGATCTCCTTCCTTCCTCGGTGCGATGGCAGATCTGCTGGCGGCGGATCTGGGCCCATGGTCGGTGGTGGCGGATCTGGGGCCCGTTTGAATCTGGATCTAGAGTTTTCTTTTTTTTATTTTTTATTTCACTAATTGTGGCGGTTATTTGAGGTGCTAAAAACCGCCACGGTTAATCGATGATTAACCGTGACCCTAACTCGGTGGCAGTTACAAAAACCGCCACCATAAATCTACAATGCCCGCCACCATTAATCAATGCAGTGGTAGTGTACATAACATGGACAGGATTGGAGAGTGGCAGAACGTCATCATCAGGAATACTTACTGAGTCGCTGCGCATGTAGGCGAAACTATTACACCCGAGGACGATGATTTTGTTGTCGTCTGCCGATAGTACATAGGGCGAGCCAGTGAGGTTCACCCACGCGTAGTTGGCGTCCAGCATCGCGGTTTGGTTGTAGCACTCCCGAGAGATCCAAGTCTTGAGCCAGGCCTTTCCATCCTGCACCGAGAGCTTGATCACCTCCAGGCTGTCGTGGAAGAGCTTGGTTGCGCCGCTGACGGTCGTGCAGTTGAGCTGAAAGCCGGCGTGGATCGCGCACTGCGGATCTAAGCCGAACGGGTACGGGACGTCGATGTCCCCGCACCTTGTTGCGCAGCCAGGACCCCGTGCAGCCGGGACGTCGTCCGCCGCTGACGTTGCGGCGGCGGCGGCGAGCATCCACATGGCCGGAAGGCCGAGCAGAAGCCGTGAGAACTTCACCATGTCTCTCATGATATGTGGAGTTTTTGCCTGGTGCTTTGGGTGGTTTGGTTTGCGTGTTATCTGGTTGCTGATATTCGCTGGCAGTAGTCTGTCTATATCTGTCGATCCACCTATACTGTATATAAAGGAGGCAACACACAATAATGCAACTACGCAAGTTGTTTTTCTGAAATGAAAACTATGCAAGTTGTGAACGCACGCCATATTCAAAAGGATGGACTGACCTGTTCTTTTCACCGTCTTTTTGCTTTTTTGGTCCTTTTTTTAAAAGTTTTCACAAATCGCCCTTTTTAGATTCATTCCAAAAAATGGACCTTTTTTAGGCGCCACCATCCCACGGCGCCGAGGTATAACGTCTCGGCGCCACGACCCATGGCGCCGAGGTTAACGGTTTGGTAAACAGCGTTATCGAAAATTTTACATTTAACCCCTCGGCCACCCGGCCGGGGGGTAAATGTAAAAGTTGCACGTTTTTTGCCTTCTCTTCAAACGTTTGCAATGAACAAGTAGAATTATTCTTACAACCGTTTAGAAACACAGCAGCGGTCAGGTTGGTTAGCGCACGCGAGCTGTGTATGTAAAGCAACGTCCTAGCTTCGATTCCGAAGCTCCTCTTTTTTTTTTTTTTTTTTTTTTTGCTTTAATAAGCAATATAGCCCAGTACCTTAAATTGAAAAAACTTAATTTTGCTGCACGGTTAAATGTTGTTCATTCCAAAATGTTGTATATTATCTAAATCTAAATTCACCTTATGTAAGTGCATTTATTTATATTTCTTTTGTAATTGCTTATAAAATACTTCCTCCATCCTAAATTGTAAATTGTTTTACTTTTTGATACAAAGTTGGACCATTCGTCTTATTCAAAAATTTATTTCAAATATCACTTCTTTTTGTCGTGGTTTGCTTTAGTAATAACTGGTTTTAAGAGTAACTTAAATTTGACTATTATGTATAAATGTTTTGAATAAAAAAAGTGGCCAAAGTTGGTGTCAAAAGTCAAATAACTTACTTTGGGATGGAGTAATTACTAATAAAATGCTTTATTTGTTATATTGCTTATTAAAAATAAAATAATATTTCTTCTTGTACTTGCTTATAAAGTAGTTGTTATAAATGCTAATAAAATACTTTAATTGCTATATTGCTTATTAAAAAAAAAAAAAACAAAAATGAACACAACTTGGGGCTATTTGTGCTAACCAACTAGACCATACCTTGGTTGTTGTACAATTGTAATAATAAGTTTACTTGTTCGCTCCAAACGCGTGAAGAGAAGCAAAAAAGTGAAAATTTTACATTTACCCCTCGGCGCGGGATGGATCACGGCGCCGAACGGGCGCCATGATCCACGGCCGCCGAGGGGGTAAATGTAAAATTTCCGATGGCACGCCGTTTACCGCACCGTTAACCTCGGCGCCATGAGTCGTGGCGCCGAGACGTTATACCGGCGCCGTGGACGGTGGTGGTGTCTAAAAGGTCCATTTTTTAGAATGAATCTAAAAAGGGCGATTTGTGAAAAACTTTTGAAAAAAGGACTAAAAAGCAAAAAAAAAAGACGGTTCTTTTCACAATTTCCAAAGGATGGACTGACCTGCATGGAACTGGTCGTTGCGTGCATTTCAGGCATATACATGCATCCTACCATGCAGTAGCCCTCAAAGCGGCAATGATTACACGTTCTGTAAGCGCCGAAGCATCACAAAAGAAGAACGCGAGGTGGTTATTGTTCGTCATCAGAAAGCAGACTCGATTATAAAAAGGGCAGCCGCCTCGTGTTTTTTCTTGTATTTGTATGTTTAATTATATGGCTGCTGTTATCTTGTCGCTCTACTACACAAGTTGTAATTTGTAAACTTTATTTTTGATGAGGAAGTCAACTTGCAATAACCAGGAAACTATCCAATGTTCTGAAATTTCTTTGGCAATGGTCTATATGGACAGGGTCACAGGGATATAGCAAAGTGGTAGAATGCCATCAGAAGTATTTACAGTTAACAGTTACAGAGTCGATGCGCATGGATTCGCCTGATTGGCCCTTTGGTGCTTTGGGTGGTATTTCTGATTGCTGATAGTATCATTGTACGTTAGCTGCAGTAGACTTTTTTTTTTTTTGGGGTCAACAATATATTAAGCCACAGACACCGACAATGTCGGTAGGCGGCTAGGGCTGGGAGCTCAGGACAAACGAAAGTTCCAGAATTACATGTAGAGAGGAGGACTTAGAGAGGCAACTGATTACACCAAAAAGAAGAGAGGCGAGCATCATGTTTGGGGAGGCGGCACTTCCATTGTCTTGTAGTCTCTCGGCAGGCTGCTATCAGGCGAGGAAGGCTTGGGGCATCCCCCCTAAACACCACATCATGTCTGTGCTTCCACAATTCCCAGTATATAAGCAGCAGCAAAGACGAGAGAATTGATCTTGGCATAGGCACCGGAGCAGACGATTCCCTAAGCCGGTGGACTTCCACCACATTCCCCTTTTGCCATTGATCTTTGTCCAGAAAGCGTGTGCAAAGGAGCACCATGTAATCAGTGATCCCCTATTTTCAGCTCCTGTCCACAGATTGCACAAATGTCATCATCCAAAATATTATTGGCTAACAAGTTACTCTTGCACTTAATTCTTTTTTTGTAAGTAGCCATCCAAAGAATTTGACCTGGGGGTGGCAAAATTTTTGCCGTGCTGGACAAGCAGCCCTGTTTCTTGTGGAGGCTTTGTAAATCATGCTAGATATCAAGTGTTTGTTGTCCTTAGAAAAGAAATATACCCTTGTATTTAGGGGTGGTAATGGATCCAGCCTTTTGTCTTCCTTCATAATCCCACTTGGTCCTTTTCATTTTTAGTTTAAAATTATATAGTTTTAGAGTCCAATCTTAATCCGGTCTGATTCTTAAATTTGCTAGGCAAAATTAAAGGGCCTTTACCACCCTACTTGCGCCCTTGCTATCAGCCAAGTATAGACTTTTTAGAGGCTTGGTTGTAGCAAGTCGATAAAAAAAAAAATGCAACCTAAGTTTGTATGGGAGTGAGGAGGAAACATCTATGATGTCCAATTATTTTCTGTTTTTCACCATGGAAGCTCTACGATAATTACTCTCTCCGTTCCAAATTGTAAAGTTGCTTTTGATTTTTTTTGGTTCATCCATTTTCGTATGTATCTAGACATATTATTATATTTAGATACATAGCAAAATAGATGTACCAAAAAAAAAGTCAAAATGACCTACAATTTGGAATGGAGGGAGTAGTAAAATAAAAGCAACAATAATTGTGAGTTTGAACGCTAGCCAACAAGTATCACATGACTATTGTTGACAGAAAAATAATCCTCACATCACTAGCCCATACTGAAAATACTCTAGGCAATAAAGAATGCTAAGAAGGACACCCATAAAGGACTGACGATTAACAAACTAGGCAATGACAACAGCTCTGCATTAATCCACAAAGCAGCACAGATTCACAAATTCTGCTCCAGAAAAAAGGTAAAATTAAGAGAACACATTTTTTTTTTAGAAACATTAAGAGAACACCTAAAAAATGCTCTACAGACTATAGTTTTTTTTTTTTTTTTTTCAAACAGGCTCTTACTCCCATCTAGTAGGAAGCGGGCTACATTCGAGCCCAGCACCGAAGGAGTTGACGCACTTCCCATCCAGCCCTCTCAGAGCCCAACTGGATCCACTCGACGGTTGTCCGAGACCCAACCCAGCTCCCCTCCCAGCTTTTTCTCCCTCGCATCGCATCCGCATTCCTCCCCGCGCCGCCGCTCCTAAACCTCAGAGGCTCAGACCGTCCGACGCAAACCCCTCGTCTGTCGTCGCCTCTCTAGCGCCACCGGTGAGGCTTTTCGCACGCCGCCACCGAGGGGACGAAGGAGCGCGCCCGCGTGCGGCAGAGGGGTACGATGGGAGGCGGGCGGAAGCGCGGGCGCACGCAGCGCCGCCACTTCAAGCAGGGCCGCGAGAACGTCTGGAAGCACAACCCTCAGCGCCCTCCCGCCGGCGAAGGAGGCGAGGGGCGAGAGGGCAATCCCTCGTGGCAGCCCTTCGCCACCGAGAACCCGGCCTTCGAGGAGTACTACAAGGTATTGTCGCTTGCTTCAGATCACGCCCTGCGATCTATTGTGCCAAAGCATCTGTCCCAAGCGTCATTCGGTGCGTTGCTAGCTAGTAGCTTTTGATGCTAGTCAGATGATGGTGGGATACCTCGGGGTTGCTCTTCATGTAGGCTGTACCTATGGCGATTTATTGATGCGTTAGGGGCTTATATGTTCATTTAAGCTATATGTTTGTTATAGTCACAGATGTCCGGTCCTTAGCTTGTTGTAGATTTCGGAAAGTTTGGGTTGAGATTTATTTGGCTAATCCTGTTCAATTTGACACATGCATTTGTCCTGCAGGCGCAGCAAATTGTTCCTGAGGAAGAGTGGGATAGCTTCATGAGTATGCTCCGGAAGCCATTACCTTCCACTTTTAGGATTAATGCGAGGTAATGCTTCTTCTCTCTCAAGTATGAAGGTGGATGCATAAGTTTTGCTTGATTGTTTGTTAGGTTCTTTTGACTAAGCTGAATGAGAAAGCACTTTGTTTCTGTACCAATATTAGATACCACACTTGATTGCTGCTGCATAGAAGTGTATGCATTGGGTATGATACTTTTCCTTGACTATATTAGCAATAAATCACGCTTCTGCTTTAGATCAACAATCCAGACGTGTCCTGGCTATTCTGGTGTATTTGGTTGTATGTTCAGGTTGTAAGACCATCAATGTGCTGCTAAACTGTGAGATATAGAAATCCTGAGATATAGAAGTTGTAAGCGGCTCTGTTGTCTTATAAAATCGTTGTCTTATGAATTCTTTATTGTTTCCAAGCATTCTATTTATTGATTAAAGCTTCCTTACTCTTGAAAGTGCAACCAAATTCACCTGATCTTGTTTCGATATAATATCAAGTTTGATGTTGTATATGCTGTTTACAAGAATATGGGGACATTGTTGGTCTGATGGACTCATATAGACAAAACTACATTGTTTAATGGACTTCGGATTCGATCCTCACGTTGTCTAGACCCTTTTCCTCTTATATTTTTATATAGGATTATGGTTCTCTATTCTGGCTTGTTTGCTCTGTTTACATGCTGTGGAATATGGACTATGGTACATCAGCTATTTTGTTGTGAATATTGTTCACAACATGCTCATATTGCAAGAACCTAAAGAGGCAACCATGTAGTTCCACAGAGTAGTTGTACAAAATACGCTGGTAGTTTTTACCCTACTTGTATGCTTTCCAGCAGGCAGCAGTTGAGATTAATTGCTTTGTCCATTTAGGTGTTTAATTACTCTATTTTAGCATGCTGAGGTTTTCTTTGCCAGCTGCCAGTTTTTCAAGATATCTGCTCGCAATTGGAAAACGAATTCAGGAAATCATTAGAGACTGAGGTTGCTTCTAAAACCCATGCATAAATCCAAGTTAGAGTTAGTGCTTCCGATATTTTCTAATTTTGTCATTGACAGGTGACGGATGAACATGAAGAAGACGCTATTAGGCCTTTGCCTTGGTACCCGGGTAATCTTGCATGGCATTTGAACTTTTCTCGAATGCAGCTGAGGAGAAACCAGGCACTTGAGAGGTAAACACAATAACAGATGCTGTGTGATGTTAATTTTGAGATAATCTTGCCAAGTAGCAGTATGTAGTAGTATGTAGAAGTTACTTCAAACTTATTGTGATTTCATATTGAAGGTCCTTGTGACAGTTTTGAGGGTGCTAACTTAAAATAAATACATAAAATTTTTGTGTTGCCCTAGATTTGCAGAGCATTGGCTGTGTATTCATACACAAATAAGTAATTACTAATGCCATATTGTGATGTAAAGAAAGGTTTTCCTTTTTCTTTAATTTTGAAAAAACTGATTTTGTTGAAAACTATTGTTTATATTTATGCTGGTCATTTTAATGTTCCAGTGAGATCATTGTTAGTTGAACACTGACTTTTTATCACTCAGTTTTCATGAATTCTTGAAGAGAGAGAATGAAGTTGGCAACATAACTAGGCAAGAGGCTGTTAGTATGGTGGGTAACTGATTCATTTTTTCAGGGACGTGCTATGTATTATACATATCTTGGGTCAATCTTGTTTCAATGGTATGTATTGTTGCAGGTCCCACCACTGTTTCTGAATGTGCAACCTGATCATCATATTCTTGACAGTATGTTATCTATCAACCTTGTTCATATTGTGTAGTTTAAGTAACAGCCTGTGACTCATATACTGTCTGTTTGTTTAATGGCCACCTTTTCCAGAGGTTTTCAGATATTCAGCAATCAAGTTTGTGCAATAGTAATGTACATGTTTAAAATATACTTATATTTTCTCTGCACGTGAGTAAACAGGTCAAAAGGAAAAAAAGAAAAAAAAATATTACCATTCTAGTTACACCTTTTTGTTCAACTACCCATAGACTTAGTTGAATCTCTCATTGAAGCTGAAACTTTCTGTGCTTGACCTTTATCCTTTATCTTCAATTTAATCAAGGGAAAACAGTGTCCACTTGGTCATAGCATTCAGCTTTTATCTTGAGACTGGTGATTTCACTAACCATGGTCTCATTTTTATTATCTTATGCAGTGTGTGCTGCTCCAGGATCTAAAACTTTCCAGTTACTTGAGATGATTCACCAGTCAACAAAGCCTGGACTACTTCCAAACGCCCTGGTATGCTTCAATATATATCACATGTAACTGATGTACTTACACAGTTTTTTGGGTTCCTGTTGGTTTTCAAGAAAGGTATTGATTATGCGTCATTAGTTATCTTACCTGATGCTTCCCCCATGTAATCAGGTGGTAGCTAATGATGTTGATGTGCAAAGATGCAATCTTCTTATTCACCAGACCAAGAGAATGTGCACAGCTAACCTGATTGTGACGAATCACGAAGCACAAAACTTTCCTGGTTGTAATCTTGCAAAGTTCTGTTCAGAAGTGTGTATGGATGAGTCAAAGCTGCAGAGGTTGGAGTTTGATCGTGTTCTTTGTGATGTGCCTTGTAGTGGTGATGGTACTGTCCGTAAGGCTCCTGATATGTGGAGGAAGTGGTAAATACTGATTCATTTGTTCACTTTGCCACTGTGTTCACTTAGATTCTTATCAATTGGCTTGACTATTCAGGAATGCTGGTATGGGGAACGGACTTCATCGCCTGCAAGTGGAAATTGCTATGCGTGGTAAGCATTAAAACATCCTTGGAGCATTACCTGATTCATAACTCTTCAGTCTCTTCAGTTGCTTCATTATGTTAGAATTTTCTTTTTGAAATGAAAACCTTTACCTTTGCAGTGTTCAGCTGCTGATCTTCTTGCACAAGTGAATTGTTGTCATCATTCTTTGATTATGATTTAGGTCCTTGTAGTTATGGTTCTCCATTAAATATTTCATGAATTTGATTGCATTGCCAATTTGATAGCTTACTCTTTCAGAGCCAGCCAATCTCTTTATATATTTACTTTTTATATAGGATAACAATAGATAAGCATAAAATCTGGTTTGTTTCATAATCAATCATGAATCATGTATTGTGGAAACTGACATGAAATTTATATTATGTGTATGTTTCTCCAACTATGGCGAGTAAATGCTATGTTACTTCTGCTATTAGGGATTTTGTTACTCATGAGATTAGGTTTGCATATTTGATCATTTGTTGCTTGTTCAGGTATGGGTTTGCTCAAAGTGGGTGGGAGGATAGTTTATTCAACATGTTCAATGAACCCTGTTGAAAATGAAGCTGTTGTTGCTGAGGTTTTTTTTTTTATTTTAACTGTAACATTTATACTTTATAAATGTTTTGTTTGGTCAAATATTCTTCCCTTTTTTTTGGTACTTGTTATGATTTCTGCTTGAAAACTAGTGCTCAGGGCATATTATGTCCGTATCCAAGAAATGCTTGGCCAACATGACATGCTCTTCTTTTATTATATTCATATATTGATTTTGTAATTTACTCATTTGTAGATTCTCAATTTTGTACATATTTGTAACATCAACAGTGTTCTGCATAACTACACAGATTTTTTGCGGAGATGTGGGGACTCTGTTGAACTTCTTGATGTTTCTGATGAGCTACCTGAATTAGCCCGACGCCCTGGACTTACCACCTGGAAGGTTAGTATACATCTTTCTAAAACCATTCATATTTAAATATATTATTAGCATGCCTTCATGATTAAATGTGGTTTCCTGCGAACTTAGGGTTTAGTATCCTTTCTGGAATCAAACGCATTCAGGAAACTTTTTGCTCATGACACACAACATCTTTTTGTCATTCAGCAGTGCACAGTGCATCTGCTGGTACATGTGAAGTTGCATTTTCATATAGCTTAACTGTGTTTTTTTGTTATTCTCAATAGGTTTTTGCACCTGAAATAACTAAAGAGGAGACAAGTGTGCTTATTTTGAACTGAAAAATAATCCTTTTGCTGTGACACTTTCTCAAGAATAATCTGTGGCTATCAACATGTGTTTCAACTTGTTTACAGTTTTTTCTCTGTCTGTAGTATTTGTTTGCATTGTACCCTTCAGTTGGTATCCGCTTTTGAGTCACACAATTCTATCTTCTGGGGTCTCCATAAATTTTATAATTCAAGGTAGTAAAATTTTATTTTGCTCTCCTCTCAGTAGTTCTAGTATTGCAGGTACGGGATAGAGGGTCTTGGTTTGGTGTGCACGAAGATGTACCTCGCTACAGGAAACATGTGATATCACCAAGTATGTTTCCCTCTGGGAAAGGCAGCAAAGATAGTCTCACGGTGAACAGCAGTGTTGAGGTCAACACAGATGTAGCTGATGCAGACATGAAGGATTCAACAGACATGGGAGAGGGAGAACAAGAAACAAATCTAACAATTGATGACAGTGATAACGGCGACAATCTGAAAACCGAAGAGGGAACCAAAGTTGATTGAGAGTCTGGTGAAGTTACAGCTAGTAGTCATAAAAAGTTAAATTCTACTCCCATCCGTACAGAACATTCAGATTATCCACTGCATCGCTGTATGAGAATTGTTCCTCATGACCAGAACAGTGGGGCATTTTTCATTGCAGTCCTTCATAAACTCTCCCCATTGAACGGTAATATTCTTCCACATTCATTATCCTGCATATTTTGTTGTTTACTACATCAATCTCACATACATGACAGTTACGGTTTCTACTCCCTAGTGCTGAACTATGGTAAATGTCACACCTTTTCAGAGAACCAGGTGGTAGATGGGGTAAACAGTGAGCAGAATATTTCAAAAGACAAAACTGAGAAACTTGAGAAAGATTTAGGATCAGATAAGGCTGAAGAAAATATAGTGCATGAGCAAGTGATTGATAATGTAAATGTTCTTGATGGAGAACAAAATGGAGACAGGGATAACAAAAGTTCAAAAGAAAGTTCAAAAGATACGGCGCAGAGGATTCTAAGGTGAATGTTAATGAGGCGGAAAAGGGTCAAGCAGGAACAAGAGATAGGAGGAAGCAGCAGAACCAAGGCAGGTGGAGAGGGGTTGACCCTGTGATATTTTTTAAAGATGAAGTGACAGTCAAAAGTATTGTATCTTTCTATGGTATCATGGATTCATTTCCACTTGAAGGTCATCTCGTGACTAGAAATCCTGATGCTAGTCATGTTAAGAGAATATACTATGTGTCAAAATCTGTTCAAGATGTTTTGGAGCTCAACAAAAAAGTGGGCGAGCGGCTCAAGATCACCTCACTAGGCCTGAAGATATTTGTAGGTGTCCAATTAATTTCTGTTCTTTATCAACCTAAACTATTATCAGAAGCTGACATTTTTTTATTTGACACGGTGATTCTCTTCTACCATTGCACTCTTTCAGGAAAGGCAGTCTTCAAAGGAAGGCTCGCCATGCACATTTAGGTTGTCATCAGAGGGATTGCCGCTCCTGCTTCCGTACATCACAAAGCAGATTCTATATGCATCTGCAATTGACTTCCAGCATCTTTTACAGTACAGGACTATCAAGTTTCCTGATTTTGTGGATGCAAAATTTGGTGAGGAAGCTTCAGCTTTGCTTCCAGGTTGCTGTGTCGTAGTTTTACGTGAAGGTAAGAGCAACTATTCTTCGCAGCTTAAAAGAGAGCTACAAACTTGAGCAAACTAAACTTCTGATGATGACTGAACATCTTCCTTAAATAAAATTTCAGGGCATCAGGATATAGGATCCATAGCTACAGATCCCTCGGCCATTGCCATTGTTTGCTGGAAAGGAAAGACCAATTTGTGTGTCATGGTTTCTCCACTAGATGGGAAAGAACTGATTGAGAGGATTTCGTTGCGTTTTGGGCTCAAAATTCCCAAAGGAGATAAAGAGAAACCCAGCCAGGAGATTGCTGGATTAGATGAGGTGCTTGATTGTGACACTGAGGTGGACTATCAAGAATGTTTTCCTGAAAGCAAATCATCTGACGTCGAAATTTCAGATCCAAAGGATGCTGAGTAGCTTACTGCGTATATTACACCGGAGGTAGCTGTGTCCTATGACCTGGCAATTTGTTTTCAGTCACTACAGTTGCTAAAGAAGAGATAGTCGCCCACATGGGAATGATAGCACATGATATTAGACTCAAAAACACCTGGTAATCGTGCATGGTGGCACCACATCGTGATAATTGCTTCCCAGCAACTGTAAACTTGTAATCTGTTGGTTTTTCTTCTTCCACAGGGATGTATCGCATCAATTTTAAAATTTTGCACTGAACACTGAATCCAGTAAAGTTTGAGACAAGTTTTTTCTTTTTTTGAGACATGTGTAAACTCACTCTGAATGCTGACATCTGAAATTTTCTGAGGCTAACTACTGACTACGCAGAGGCGTCTTGTGGCGGTCCTGTTAAGCACCAGTCACAGAACGAAAAGATGAGCGCCGCTATCTTCGCACGTGCTTAGAAATGTCTTGCATGACAAACTCAAACTGGTAAACTTTCGGACGAATTGATCAATGGTTGGACAAGTAATTCTTGTTCTCAGGTCTCTAAAAGTCTGCCACAGATGGAGTGTGGTCACCGCATCTGGCGCCGACCGAGGCAAACTAAAAGTCAGGAAGTCTGCAGCAGGAGTATCTTGGTCTACGCATCTGGCGCCGACGGAGGCAAATCGTCTCGGTTTCCCCTCGCAGTAACGCAAGTAACCAGTGCCCATACGTTCAAGTCCAAGCATGTTGAAGGGAGCGCCGAAGACGAAATTGACGTCGTCATGGAGCACGCGTCGCAGACCACACCAGACCAGACCAGACCGGATGATGTCCCGAGCTAAACACAACTGTGTACTCCCTTCCATACGTTTGGCTGTTGTGCTTCGGCTTCGGGTCTGCATGCGCGTGTTAGACTTTGCTGAGTAAAAAGGTGTCACTTAAAAAAAAGAAAGCACATTTGGTTGGGCTCCGGATTCGGCCCTGCTTGCGTGTGCCCCTAGACTTTGCTGACAAAAAGGTTTCACTTTAACAAATAAAATTCTAGAAACATATTTCATTTATTACATTAAATAAAGCTTATTAAAAACAATATAACAAGTCATAACAAATGACATTGTTAAAACAAACAATTTTAAAATATATCCTTTTTTTAGGAAGTACGTATGGCCGGTACTATTTATCCCAAAATATTTCTACTCGGTCAATTTTGTCTGAAAATACCGGATCATTATATATATACAAAAAGTCATAGATTTTTAGCATACATTTGATGTTACTATAGAAAATTGTTTCATAATACGTACATAGCGTCGTAGCCTTCCACTTTAGAAGAACATTGGTTCATAAAAAACGAAAGCTAAAAACATAAAACACCATTTCTTCTACAAATATTACAAGTCAAAGTTCATGCTGGAGACCATGCCTACATTCTGACTCTGGGGAGTTTTCAACAATTTAATGCTTTTCTATATGACCAAGGGTCTTATTGATCTTCACAATATTTTTCTAAAACGGCTTTGGACTTTTTGTAGTCTAAAATAGACAATTTTGGAGGCAAAACAGACCAAATTAACGATGAAGAATCTTCAACGATCATTTACTTGGTAAATGACTCTAGAAACGATATCTCAATCTCAATTAGACTAATACCGTTGGATAATGGTAAAAAATTGCTAAAAAGAATGCTATCATCCATCAGCCGACGAATCATGGGAAAGACTGAGCTCGACCTGCACAGTAGTCCTTCCGTTCAAATAATTAATGCTTTTTACTTTTAATATCTTATTTAACCATTCAGGGAATTCACATCTCGAGAAAATTCGTGAGACGACTCAGCAAAAACAAGGTCACGCGGAGTTAGGCCCCAGTAGCTTTTGCGTTGATATTGCAGGTATTGTACTGGTAGCTTAGTACACATTGGCCGGCTGGAGCGGTGGTCGACTGTCCGCGCTGCGAAAAATTCGCCATCCCGTCCAGTCCAAAAGGTCCAACAGTCAACAGAGGACCGGCTCAATACGTTTTGTACTGTACTGTACTCTCTTGTGATTGGCAGCAGCAACAGTAGTTCAAGCAAGCGTCGAACCTCGAACGAATGCTCTTGTTTTCTGTGGAAACGTACTAGACTTCTATCACACCAACATGGAGCTAACTAGTGAATGCGAACATCATAGTACTTCCACACTGTTCACACGTAATATGCTGCTCGTACATTGCGGCAACTAATCTCATTAATTTAGCGCTGGTGTCATTTCCTGGGAAAACATGGAACCAAGTCGTCGATGGGACACGGCCAACTGGCAAAAAAGATTACGACTCTTGGGTTGATTACAGACTAATTGTTTAGTGCTACTAGCCCTAGATCGTCGTCCATTGAGCAGATTTCTTTCTCTAAAGAAAGGATGCCGAGTATCTAGCATGCATTCTGATCTCTCGGGTGTAGACTATCTGGTAGAAGTAGGAACTGACCAACACATGTTTGGAAACTGTCGCCGCACACGCTCGAATCATGTGAATAATGTGGTTCTGATCTCTCGGGTTTGAAATTTATTTTAAAATGTGGGTTTTCCTTCATCCCTATAACCACATCATTCATCATATTTTAGTAGGAGTAATGACAAACCACACTTTCTCTATATACTCATTTCAAGTCGTTTTGATTTTTCTATGTACGTAGTTTTTGCTATATATCTAGACAGACACTATTTTAGATGCTTAATAAAAACTATGAATATAGAAAAAGTCAAAATAACTTGCAATTTGTAACCGAATGAGTATATAAGAAGTGCAACGAAAACACCTTCGAACCTTTCAATATTGCCAAGGTCTTGTGTATTTCACCAATGATTACTCGTAGTAATTTTTGTGTACCCTTCCTACTTAGGGCTCCTTTGGAACACGGGTGAAACGGGTGCGCAGAACGAAGTTCCATAGGAATCTTGACGTCATCACGCCTTTGGTTTCACGGGAAAGTTTCGGAGGAAACGATGGAGGAAAGGAATGTGTCTCACTGTGGCGCAGGAAAACAAAAATCTGCTCCGACTTCATGGAATCATGACCGAAGCTTCCTCTCGGCGACGCGCAAGGCCCGCAGACGGGACGAGGGCGTCGAAGGTCGCACCGCTGCATCCTAGGGAGATGGACTTAGCGCCATCGCGGTACCGGCGTTGCCGCGAAGCCCACCCGCCCGCCGTCGGGGTTTGCGAAGCGCCGCTGGGCGTGTCCATCGCCGCCCGAATTGCTCGGGGAGGGGACGCCGCCGACGCCGCCGGTGAGGGAGGTGCCCGCCGCCGCCGCGCTTGGGGACAAAGGACTAGTCGCCGCCGCCGCTGGGAAGGAGCGCTGGCGCCAGCGCCCGCTCCGCTCGAGGCGCAGCAGCGGCGCGCACCTTCCTCCAGCCGACGTGGCGCCGCCTCCTCTTCTTGGCCGCCGCGGGGTCGCCACCGCCGTTGCCTAGGCGTCGGAGGGCCGTCCCGCCGTGGCATCTGGCAGTGGCGATGGCGCCGGGGCGGAAGGCCGAGGCGCGGTCCGCTAGGGGCCCCCCTTCGCGCCAAGCGTGCAGGCGGCGGCGAGTGCCGACGGGACGGGGAGTGAGCGGGCCAAGACGAGGTGGCGACGGAGGGCGGCGGGGAGGGGAGGGGAAGAGCCGGGAGGAGTTGGTTGGGAAGGAGCTCACGGGCTGGGAGCGATTCCAGAGGATGAGGACGCCGGAACGATTCCGGAGGAATCGGTGCTCCCTTTCCTACGTCGGAGCGATTCTAAAATTTTTCCCGTGTTTACCCCGTGAGCCAAAGGGGGCCTTAGTGTAGCCCTTGACCCCATGCACGCCAACTTTTCTATGATAGTAATGCACTATACACGTTCTAAACTATAACTCATCCTGTCATTTATAGATATATGGTTATATCTATGTGAAAAGCTAGAATAACCTACAATTTGGAATAGAGGGAGTACCATAAATGTAAAGTTCATTTTGTTGTGAAAGCTCAGATTTAACACATTTTGACCAATAATAGTCAAAATCCCATAGGGAGTACTATATATACACACATCACTATATATGGTTAACCATGCATACACGCTATGAATAGTAAAAGAATTTGACTATATAGCCAGTGAACACGAAGAAATCACACATTACTACCACTTTCCTATTCAATGACAACAAAGATTGCTTGTAGCATTAAATGACACAAAGATTACTAGCATCAAATGGCACAAGTGAGTGACAAAAAAAACCCGCAAGTCTACTTCAAGTCCTTGTAGTATATGCCATTTGGCTGAAAAATATAAATATATATGACCTAATATAATTTTCGTACATGTAGGGAGTACCAATAATCCTAATTTTTAATATATCGTCGTCTACCATGCATGTAAATGATGTCGTAGGACTATAGTGTTCATGTCATGACGATGATATGTGCATGATGCATGAACCTGCAGGACTTGCGTTTGTTGTGTACCGGCCGTCAGTCGTTTGAAAATGTCAAGGACTAGTCTAGTGTATTAAGAAAAATTCAGAATTAATCCAAGTATATTCAAACGAAGTTAGGTCCAAAGTAATTTCTCTGTCACTTCACTATCGTTCATCGTACTGCATGCATGCTCACGTCGCAAAACGAATTAATGAACTTGAGCTAGGGTCCGTGTATGAAAGCGGGTTAGGGTTTTGTAGGTGCCGCGATGTTGATCAACGTACGTGAGCGCACACAGAGCCCTTATTGATCGATTTCTTTCATCATCCTGCTGGATGAACACGATAAGTACGTTCTCAGTCGTAATCATCAGTGAAGTGTAGTACTAGCACACTCCATTATTGATCGATTTCACATGCACGACAGCATGGTTAGTACTAGTACACTGCATTATGATTGAGATTGTGTTGGGGACACAAATACGTTTCAAATGCGTACTACACAGCAGCTTGTTGAGATCACTGTATGTACCTTTTTTATTTTGGTTAATTGAATAAACTAATTTTCGTTCGAAAAACAAACAACTAATTAAAGCATACTCCAGACACATACCACTGGCCAGCCAGTGAAGTAGCTAGAGGCCCCGGCCGGTTTGAAATAAATACGCGTGGTGCCGATCTTGCTGTATTTTTTGAGAACATGTCTTTGACATATATTTCATTAAGCAGAAGAAGATAGTCTGTACACCTAAACGGTAAGCCGAAGATTACCAACACACGCACACTAACCCAAATCGTAAGGGATCGTAATTACATAAAAAAAGGTTTTGCTACTAGCGCAGAGCTAACAGACGTCTGAAGCCCGTTGCCAACCACAGCCCAGCTTACTCCATTATCACCGTCCGAACCTCCTGAGGTGTTCGTGACCCTTCGATAAAAGGTGTATCTTACCAACTTATTTATGATTAATTCCATGAAAAAAATCGCGGGCTATAGAATTTGTGGGAGGTTCCAAAACACTAAGGGACCTATTACCAATTTATTTATGATTAATTCATAAAAGAGAGTCCGCTATTAGCGACCTATTTCGGCGCTATATAGCACGCTATTTTTTTCATGGATTAATTCATAAAAGAGATTTAACGCATGAGGAATTTTGAAGTAATTCTAGAGAGAATTCTTCCGAATGCTTCCAAATCCACTCAAGTCTATTCAAGCTAGCTATGCGCGTCTCTTCCGTTGGCTGTTCGCTGCAGATTTCTACCAGCGTGATTTACATGCATATATATAATGTTAGACCGTTGAGAAGTCGGTCTAACGTTTGATTATTTGGCTCCATTTGTACTCTACTAGCTAGCTAGTACAATCAAGCTCTTCCACATGTACGTGGCTATACATACGTACATATCCAGACACATCTCGTCACTGACTCTCGTCTGTTGTGTTGAATAATTAAATATATGAAGGAAGAGAGGAATACGTGTACAGAAGACGCACAACAATCTTGATTTGCACGTGGATTCTTAGTCCAGACTAGCTTTATGAAGAAGATAGAAGAATATCGCGGTCTATATAAATTACAAGTCATCATCATTCCCATGTGTACCTGGGTGATGTAGTGAAGGCATTTGCTTAATCAAACCGTTGCTGTTCCCTAACGAAATTCGTCCTCATCATCATGCGCGTAAACAAAAATCTGAAATTAAACTGAAGGCCCTTTTTGAAATGCAGGAATTTCACACGAACCATAATTGCGCAGAATTCAATTTACTTTCCATATAGAAAAAAGCGAGATTTAATTGTCGTTCGTTGTGGCTGCTTGTGCATCCTCTACTGCAGATGCTGTGCGTGCACTGTGCAGCATCCTCTACTACATAGAAGTTCCAAAATTTTTGCGCGGTGTGGATGCATGTATATATCGGAGGTTAATCTCACGTGCATTCGCACACACGCCTAGGCGGGACGGCACGGCACTGCCTGGATCGGCTATTCCAATATCTCCATTTTGGCGTCTGCGATACTGCCAACATATATGAATGCCAGGCCATACTTGGACCTAGGTTGCCAATTCCATTTGCATTGCATCGTACAGTGAGTTGGTTCGACCTATTGCATGCTTCAACAGGTAGCCAGCAATTTTGATCTTCCACGCGTCGTGCCATTCGTGCGTCCTTCGCGTCCTTGATAAGCTTGCAAAATTCCATTCAACCATGCTATACATGCCAAAAAGAAGTCCATAGAATCTCTACGCGCCACGCGAGAAAACCGGCCCAGTGCGGACGCACATGCACACCCACTGGAGACCATCCGGACGGTGTCGCACCGAGCCATAGTGCGGCACCGTCGCAGAATTTTTTTTTCCCCGGTTTACGGCCGGGATTGTTGATCTGTCGGAGGACGAGATGATGGATAGATCCCGGTCGACTGATTGTGCCAGTTACGCTGTCACCATCGTTGTTGTTAATGATGATGATCATTGTTAACTGCCAGACAATTAGCAAGTTGGGCGGCGCACGGTATTCTCTGTTCATTATTAATATCTCGAGTTACATTTTCCACCTATGCACGTCACAGTCGTTTTTATTGTTTTTATTAGTTCAATGCATCGGCATCGGCCAGAATGTGATCATGTGCAACACCAACTCTCGAGAAACCATTGAGCATCTATTCTTTGAATGTCCATTTGCACAAGAATGCTGGCAAAAGATTGGAATAAACTGGAACACAACCATGAACATTTTGGACAGGCTTGACAATGCTAGGTCAATGAATTCAATCCCATCCTTCACTGAAGCAGCAATGATAGCAGCTTGGGAGTTATGGAAGCTCAGGAATGATAAAATCTTTCAGAGAAGAGACCCTACACCTAATGGTTGGCTAGTAAATTTTGTAGCCCAGTCCTATTTACAGGTTATTAGATTTAAGGATGATTTAAAATCATCCTTATGTGTATGGCTAGATGCTTTCAGTTAATCCCCTTGTATGTATCTCTGAACTTCTTTAATTTTAATTAACTAGTAAATATGCCCGTGCTTTGCAACGGGAGACAAAAAACTATCAAACTTTAATAGAAAATTATCATAAGATATTACATATCTATTCATTTTTATCCTTTCTAAAAAAAAATTTAAAAGCTTTTTAATTTAAGCTTTAATTGCTGCTCTTGTCCTCCAAACCTAAAAAAAATATCAACTATCTTGGACGAAGAGAGTAGCTATTTCAATTGGATTTACTTGGACTTACCTTAACCCTTAAAATCAAATAAATTTCATTGCATTAAAAGTCCTCATCTTCCCGCTAACTCTGTTCGCACGCTGGATTCATTAGACAGTAAGAAATCAATCCCAGCAGATGGTGCAAGCCCCACAGCCCAATGTGCGCTGTAACGTGTCCCCCTTCTATTTTCTTTTTCCTCCTTATTTACCTCTGAGATCTTTATCCAACCGACAAATCACAGGGTCCCAAGCCCCATCCGTGTCTGCCCAACGCACCACGCCCACCTGCGTCGGCCTAGGCCAGGATATGTCGGCGACGTCCGCGAGGATTCCCGTCCTTTCTACACCAAGCCGATCCGAAGCCACCTTTGCCCCGCTGCTCCCCACGCCGGTCTCCGCTCTCAATCTCTTGCCGCCTCCCCACGCGCCTCTGCTGGTGGTCTTGCGTGGCCTGCAGCGCTCCCCGCGCCAGTCTCCTACCGCGTCACCGGGACAAAATCCATACTAGTTCCCCACAGTCATCGGCATCGGCATCGGCATCGGCATCGGATGGCTTGCAGCTGGTGTCGATAGGTACCAAACGCTAGTGGATCAGAAAAGCATTGCCGCAGGCTCTGGCGGCCATCAAGCTTATGCACTCTACTTTTTGGCTTGTATGTTGTACTACCATCAGTACCTTGCATGCACTTTTCAGCAAACGGGACATGTGCGACGGAGAGGGTGTTGACCGCAACGGCCCCCGCAGATGTACTACTGTATGCAAGGACTCAAGTTGCACGAATCTTAACAACACCGCAGCCGTCTAATAAGTTTCACGGCCTAGGGCGTACGAAATTTCCGCTCGGGCTAGTGGACAACAAGAGGATTACGAGTAAATATTTTCCCTCTGTGGGCCTCGACAAGAGCAGCTAGTTGCTATCACGACATTCTGATCACGTGGCGGCTCGCCATGTTGGAATGTGACCGGTCAACCAACCGCAAGGTCTCACCACCGCCGTGTACCATCATCTGCATGGATGGTGGATGCCATGATGGCTGCTGCTGATGGGATGGTGCTCTCTCTTCTTGATCACTCTCCTGTCCTAGGCGAGCAGAACGACGCACGCACAGGACGAAAGAGCCGAGAAATTAGCAGCAACGAAGGATTTTGACGACCTTTCTTTTCTACCGTCTCGTCGCGACTTCCTTTATTTTCTGGTCTTGTCAAGACGTGCTCAAGGACTCGCGCGAGCTGCCCTCCCAGTCCCTGCTGCTTGAGTTTCCTGCCCACGGCACACGTGTTTGTATGCATGGTTGTGCGCACGCCACCACCTACAACAACATTCATGCTTCCAGCAGATCATCGCGCACGCAACCATTACAAATAAATAAAATGGAAAAATGAATAATGACATCTGGGATGCTCTAATGGCAGGGACGGATTTAGTGGGTTGGTCGTAGGTGATGCTGGGTTGGGGACGATGTGCATGCACACTTGCCTTTAGACAACCCCCCCCAAAAAAAAAAAAAAAACGTGCACAGTGCCGGCCCTGATTTTAAGGGCCCTCTGGCAAACTCGTCATGATGGTCCTTCTACGCCGTAAAATTTTATAATATATGGGCTAATTTTATTTGTAAAGGCAAAAGGACAAAAGACAATAACCAAGATCAGATGTCGTGGTCGTCGACTCGTCGTTCTCAGATGCCGTGGTTGTTGACTCATTGTTTGTCCTCGGCTGCCTGATCGCCGTCGTCTTCTGGAAGACTGAAACGCGACCGTCGGTGCCGGCCGTCGTGGCGTCACGATCTGCCGATCTCATTTTGACTCGCGTGGTGATCGCCTGATGGCGTTGCCTGGTCTTGCTTAACGCGAAGAAGCCGCGGACATCGTGGGCATTGGCGGCTCGGCTGCATGCTCGCCTCCTTAGAAACAAAGCCAATGATCTACATGCTGATGGGCCTACTCAGTTAGCTAAAGGGTACGGTGTCTTACATACTTGGGCTTAGGCCCCTCCCCGGCCTGGGCCCTCGGACGTCGCACACCCGGCCTACCCTATAGGGCCAGCACTGAACGTGCATTAGCACATATTTCATTAAGCAAAAAAAAAAAAAATCGAGTTTTGTTACAACCACATTGAAGTTACAGTAATCTAAAGATTGCCGAAACCTAAATCCAACACCCCTCAACTAGTCGGAAGAGGTTGTGATTACACAAGAAAAAGCACAACATGAAAGAGCGGACGAAGATGTCGTCCAACCCAAATTTTGCATATTCAACTTCAAAGCGACGACCCTTTTCTGGTAAAAAAGACTCAATGACTCATGGCGCGGTCAGCCCGCCCTGAAGCTGCCTTTGAGTACCATTTCCGATCCAACATTGACCGAGGGGATCGTACGTCTATATCTATCACCATGAACATAGGTGAAGTAGAAGAAGAAGAAATAAGAGAGAAGGAGAAGAAAAAAAAGTTACTTTAATAAAGTATACCACAATCGTTGTTGTTAATGATGATGATCATTGTTAACGCAACAATTAGCAAAATAATAAAATAAACTGCAAAATGAATAATGACATCATGCATGTATGTACGTATAGCATGGTATTCTCTGTTCATTATTAGGGGTAATTAATTAACCTCTCGTGTTAATACACAGTCGTTGAATTTTCTTGGATCAATATTCCCACCATCCATGGATCGGCATCGGATGGCATATCCCAGCTGTGTCGATAGATAATAAAACGGTAGGGGAAGAAAAAAGAAAGGATTACAAATCAGAGAGTTCTATCAGGATCCTATCCCGTGGCCCTTCGCCATGTTGGAATGTGTTCGTCAACCAAACAACCGGCGCCGCTAGTGATTGTGCTCGGTCTCACCAGCATGAATGGTGGATGCCATCATGATGGGATGGTCTTCGATTGGTTGATCGCTCTCCGGTTTGTCCTAGGCGCATTTGAGCAGAACGACGCGACGCACGCACAAAATGAAAGAGCGGAGAAGCAGCAAGCATTGTTTGATATCTTCGTCGCGACTACCCTTTTCTGGTCTTGTCAAGACTCAAGACTCGCGCGGGCTGCCCTCCCTGCTTATTATAAGACGCACGGCAGTGTACCCATCCGTTTCAAATTATTGAAGTTAGAAGAAAGAGGAGGGGAAGAAAAAAAATAGGAAGAAGAGAAAGAGGAGGCTACCACCATTAGCATTGTTTTATATTTTAATACAAGAGAAATAAAAGTTAGCTGTTTGATCAAGAGCTAGACTCATTATTTAGAATGGAGGGAGCTAAGCTAGCTAGTACGCTCCAATCTTTTTATCAAACAGCTTCAAGTTGCAATTAGGTGGCCAGCATCTGTTCACATCCGACGATTGCACCCATTGTTGCAATATACGTACAACCCTCGACAAGAACTTTTTTTTTCCTAACAGGAACTTGGCAATTGCGCACACACTTGCTTCGAGCCGGCTGTCAGAATCAGACATATCGTCATTGAGACCATTTCACAAAGTGAACTTTGTTGACGACTATACAGTATGAAGACGAATTCATTTAATACAAATTGCTAACAAATTAACTATCGACAAAATAAATCATAAATTCTTCTTTCATAATAGAAGTATAGAAAAAATATTTGCTCCAAAAGGAAACCTTGAAAAGTTTTGGATTTTTTTCACAAAAACAATATAGAATACTCAAGGCAAATTAGTGGAAACAATTTAAAATAAAATTTTGTAAAACCAAATTTTAAGTAAATCCAGATAATCTTTTAAGAATGTAAGGAAACTTTCAACAGAAAATTCACATTGAACTATTAAAAAAATAGATGAATGATACTTCCTGCATCCTGAAATATATATATGGTATCTACGCATTCAAATTTGTTTCAAATCATAAGAGATTCTAGGTGAATTAACATTTTAATTCAGACTGAAAAGGCAATCTTCACATGTCAATCACCAACGACCGCAATATAGAAATTATAGAAGGCAAGATATGTCTTTTATTTTATCACAAACTGTATGTGTTATAGAATTACAAAGATAACTACTGTATTAGCATGAAGAAAGTTTATATATCACAAAGTATATATGTTATACAAAGAATAATTAACAAAGTATATATGGTCCTTGCCTTTGCCGCCGGCGGCTACCAACGGAAGTAGAAAAAGTCTACAGTAGAATACACGGACGTACATTGCTTTATTGCTATGCGCGTATATATGTAGTGACACTTGCATTGCAAATATCGTTGAAAATAACATGACATGCTGGCCAAATGGCTAACGAATTGACTTTTCACCTTACATAGTACAATTTCCATTTCTTTTAGATTTGTGCTCATCGAAGGCAGGTACTGTAGTGGTACGTGTAGTGCTACTCTGTGGTCTGTGCTCTTCGTGTAACCTGAACTTTGTGTGTGTTTTCTTAAAATAAAAGTACTGTAGCCTGTAGGGGTAGTGGAAACCCTAAAAAATTGTAGTGGTACGTGGGCACCAGCACCACACAACAACACACTACCATACCAGGAAGGTCGCTAAAAAGCTCGGTTTGACCGGCTCCCCAGATTTCCGAGGTCATCCAATGCAATCCAGCAAATTTTAATCGGTGCCGGGCCACTGATGGCGCTTAATTGGAAGCTCCCTCGCCTATTTAAGCAGCCCCAGGTTGCCAGTCGATCTGCCATCACCCTTCATCGCACGCCCACGGCAAAGGAGCCAACCAAGCACACGAGCGAGCTTTGCCACAGGGGCCAGTGCGCCAACTGTTTCAAAGTCTCCAAGGCTTGGCTAGCTAGATCACCAGCTGAGAACATCCCACGCCCAAGCGTGTGCCGGCCGGCGAAGCATTTGGACATGGCGTCCGGGAAGCAGCAGCTCCCTAACGTGCCGAGATGGACGCCGAGCCCGCCGCGGCACCAGGCCCATGGTGGCGGCGGCGACGAGGACGCCGACTCGGCGTTCGGAGGGTCCATGCACAGCACCGACGGGTCGTCGTTCCCGTTCGGCAGCGGCCGCTCGTTCCCGTTCCCGCTGCCGCAGCCGTCGTCGGTGGAGATCAGCTTGCTGCAGGCGTCGGCGAACGGAACGACGACGACCGCCGGTAGCGGCGGCGGCGTCGACGGCCCCGTGGCCCGCGAGAAGTCGCTGCGCCGGACCGACGAAGGCGTGGTGGTATCCTGGGAGGACCTGTGGGTGTCGGCGGCCGGCGGCAAGGGCGGCCGCGTGCCCATCCTCTGCGGCCTCAACGGGTACGCTCGCCCCGGCGAGGTGCTCGCCATCATGGGCCCGTCCGGCTGCGGCAAGTCCACCCTTCTTGATGCTTTGGCAGGTACGTATACGTACCAAGAAACGTGGAGATCGTATACACCCACGTGAATCTTATATATCAATTATTCGCAATTATTCTTATTACGAGAACATTCTGGCACCTCGAGATAATTTTTTTTTATATACACAGGAAGGCTCGGTTCTAACGTGAGCCAGAAGGGCGACATTCTGATCAACGGCCGGAGGCAGAAGCTAGCCTACGGGACATCTGTAAGTGCATCGATCGATCACATGCTGCGTGTGCGTGCACCAACATAATAATGCATACACACTGACGGATACATACATACGCATATATGTATAGGCGTACGTGACGCAGGACGACGTGCTGATGACGACGCTGACGGTGCGCGAGGCGGTGCACTACTCGGCGCAGCTTCAGCTGCCGAGCGCGATGCCGGCGTCCGCGAAGCGGGAGCGCGCGGAGGAGACGCTGCGCGAGATGGGGCTGGAGGCGGCGGCGGACACCCGGATCGGCGGGTGGATGCACAAGGGCATCAGCGGCGGGCAGCGGCGCCGCGTGAGCATCTGCATGGAGATCCTCACCCGCCCGGCGCTGCTGTTCCTGGACGAGCCCACCAGCGGCCTCGACAGCGCCGCGTCGTACCACGTGGTGAGCCGCATCGCGCGCCTGGCGCGGCGCGAGGGCATGACCGTCGTCGCCGCCGTGCACCAGCCCAGCACCGAGGTGTACGGCCTCTTCCATGGCCTCTGCCTCCTCGCCTACGGCAGGACCGTCTTCTTCGGCCCCGCCGCCGAGACCAATCAGGTACAGTACGCATCAATAATATTGTTACAACAACACGTATCGATCGATGGTTGTTGGTTCCAGTGGATTGTTGCATATACTAAAACTAATATAAAAAGGACGGCGGCGGTCAGTTGTTTATAGAAAATAAAAAAAGATTTACACGTGATGGAGTAGTTTGTTGTACTAGTTTGGATTGGAGTATGTCTATTGGCTGTCTGCCTGGCGTACACAAGACGTACGTGATTGGACATGCATGGTAGACTTGTAGTAGTAGCTAAGCTAGCTGGTCCTGGTCGGCGGTTTCTCACCGTACCGGCAACTTGTAAAAGGTTGAATTGTCCGTGTCCTTGCGAGTTGAACTGAACTTCACTCGTCTAGTTGGAAGGACCGATGGAGACCGCTGAAAATTACAAGGCCGTTGGAAAACAACAATTACTGTTTACAGAGGCCGTTGCCAATCTCCATCCCCTAAAAACAACCATTAAAATGAACTTTTATTTGCTAATTACTAACCCCGGCCGGCTGCTACTGAACAACTGTCCATTTTGAGGCGATAGACATAATATGGCAGGAAGCGTGTAGAAATAGTATATTGATTATTTTTAACGTCAAAATAGTATATGGGTTTATTCTCGGGAACATTCGTCTGGTAGGAACAAATTTATAGCTTGCTCTGCTTTCGTCAACACAAGCAAAGGATCAAATTTATTTCGCTCAGATAGTGACCTAACTGGGTTAGGCGTGTGAACTAGTACTAGTTGCCAATGAGTCAGCTTGTGTCTGAATAACAATGCTCCTTGGACGTCAATGCCAACAGAAAAGACACAGTAGTTTCATTGCGTCTGATCCGATCCTCCACTAATAATTTCGTTTGACTTGAGGCTCCTGCCCTGTTTAAGCTCTGCTGCTCCGGTGGCGGCATCATATCACTCTGGTCACTGGTCACTGGTATCAGCTTGGCGATATATATATTTTCCGAGGAAAATCTACTGAAGTCAATTCTGCATATATATATAAGTGATTACAAGTGGCGTTCTTGTATAAAACTTGACATTGTATTAGGTAAACAACTGCGCAAGAGAAGTCCGCATCCAAACAACAAAAGTTACTTTCGGCGTGACTAGAGCAGGAGGAATTATTAGGTCATCACCTCTCCTTGAATAATAGCCTTCTCGTTGAAAAACATTCAAGGGAAGCTCTATAATTTCAGATTGACCAACCTTCAGTCGGTTTCGAGTAGGGAGGGAGAAGACAATATTAGGAACAGGAAGAGAACGTACACGCGTCTTTGCAAGCTGCTATCATGGCAGTTGCGAACTAATAAGCTAGAACCAAAATTGGACTTGCATGAGCTCCCAGTAGTCAATGATTGAAAGATACTTGTTCAAATTAAATAACTTCAGATGATATATAGTGCCTTTCTTATTTTGTATGCACCAAAATATTAAGCCATACACTGTCTGAAACCTCAGTTGATTTTCAGGACTTGGAGTACAAACAAACTTGTTTATTTTTTATGCACCAAAATATTAACCCTCATGAAACCTGGCAGAAATAGTCTCACTATATTATGCAGTAGTTTTTCTTTTTTTTTACTGTTTTCTCAACCATTTGTAAATATATCCAAACTTTGCTTACTACTGAAAAAGGCAGCTAATTGTGTTAAAAAAACAAACCTCATACTGGCTGAATAGTAGTCCTTATTGATTACAACATAGGTGCCACTTTCACATTGCAGATTACTCAGCATTGCATTTAATTTTACGCAGTTCTTTGCTCTGAGCGGATTCCCCTGTCCATCACTGATGAACCCTTCTGACCACTTCCTGAGGACCATCAATAAGGACTTCGACAAGGTGAGCATATCACACGATTTCTAGCAAGGGATTAGTACGTAACAACATGCTACTACGCACCTGAAAGCTTCCCTTGCATGCATATACTCACTTGCCCATGCCTGTATGCGTTGTTGTGTTTATCAGGATATCGAAGAAGGCCTGAACGGAGAGGTCAAAATGACCACTGCTGAAGCAATTGACACGCTGGTGAACTCGTACAAAGCCTCAGCCTACATGGAAAAAGTGACGAGGCAGATAGCCGATATGCGCGAAATTGTAAGTCCTATAGCTACATCACATTCTTCATATACACAAAGAAAGAAATGTGATTCAGGGCAGGATTACATCACATTCCTGCATCGTCAGAGCTAGCCCGAATTTACAATTTTACTTCTTTTTTGCAGGGAGGGGCAGCGGTGAAGAAGGAATGGCAGACGAGTTTCCTGACGCAATCCTTGGTGCTCACCAAGAGGTCCTTTGTCAACATGTACAGGGACCTGGGCTACTACTGGCTGCGCTTCGCCATTTACATCATGCTGTGCCTCTGCGTCGGCACCGTTTTCTACGACGTCGGACACAGCTATGGATCCATCCTGGTGAGTAAAATTACATGAACGTTCATCACTGTAATCCTGCATACATGGCTTTATTTTGCGTTGCTCATCCCGAATTAAAACAAAAACAACACTGCTCGATCGATCTGCAGGCACGTGGCTCCTTGCTCAATTTCGTCGCCGCTTTCCTCACCTTCATGGCCATCGGCGGCTTCCCGTCTTTCGTGGAGGACATGAAGATCTTCGGCCGGGAGCGGCTGAACGGGCACTACGGCGCGGCGTCGTTCACGATCGCCAACACGGTGTCCGCGGCGCCGTACCTGGCGCTCATCTCCGTGGTGCCGGGCGCCATCGCCTACTACCTGGTGGGCCTGCAGAGCAGCTTCGGCCACTTCGCTTACTTCGCCCTGGTGCTCTTCACGACCATGATGGTGGTGGAGGGGCTCATGATGATCGTGGCCAGCGCCGTGCCGGACTTCCTCATGGGCATCATCACCGGCGCCGGCATCCAGGGCGTCATGATGCTCAACGGCGGCTTCTTCCGCCTCCCCAACGACCTGCCCAAGCCCGTCTGGCGCTACCCCATGTACTACGTCGCGTTCCACAAGTACGCCAACCAGGGGCTGTACAAGAACGAGTTCCTGGGCCTCACCTTCCCAAGCAACCAGGCCGGCGGCGCCGCCACCATCTCCGGCCGGCAGATCTTGACGGACACCTGGCAGGTGGAGATGGGGTACAGCAAGTGGGTCGACCTCGCAATCCTGTGCGGGATGGTCGTGCTCTACAGGGTGCTCTTCTTGGCCATTGTGAAGCTCACTGAGAAGGTGAAGCCCATGGTCAAGGGATTCAGGTTCAGGAACACCGCGCCGTCCGTGCACGTAGCCGACAACGGCTCCGCCAGTCCATGAATCCAGGCAACGCGGTACCGATCAAAACCATAGATGTGTGCGATATGTATAGGTAGTGAAGATCTAGTGCTGCAATTGATATGCAAGCGAAGAACGTGCAATCTTGTCATCTCTCATTGACAACGAGGGTCAAATTCCAAGCTTGCGTAAATGCGTTTAGGGCTGTTTATATATTCCCCGCATGACGGAATGGGTTTATCAGTCTTTATCCCCCTTTTGTAGAAGCTTGAAGTATGTAGTGCATATATGCTTGCTTTAGTATTATATTTGTTTGTTCTTGCCTCTACTTCGATCATTCCAATTTTTGATGGCCGACTACATATGCTTGCCATTGTTTTAGGGAATATGCATGATTTTTTTTAAAAAAAATTACACACTACAACGCAGACGCCTAAACACGCACACACACACAATCATTACGCACGCAAACTCTACACCTATCAGTATTCTCGAAAGACGTAGTCGACAGATCTCGCGATTCACGACAAGCGCTTCATTGTTAACGAAGATGTCTGCCATTTTAAATACAGGATAACGAAAAAAATCCCTTATTAGATAGTTTGTTTTTGGCAACCAAACTAAAAACTATGAACCTTTAACCACTGAACTGTCAATACTATATATACAAATTAGTGTTTCTAGCTAGTTTTGTATTTTCTAAAAGTAAGAAAAAACTTGGTTACCACCTTCTTGTATTAGTTTTTTTTTTTTTTTTTTTTTTTGTTCTTCGGGAAACGACTGGAATCTCGCCATGAAACCCATACTCTGAACCTCTATTTAATGAAACATTCCCACGCATGATCTCGAAAAAAAAACATGACAAGTTCATTATAAAAAAAAAAATATGGAAGGACTTCTTC
This sequence comes from Hyparrhenia diplandra, assembly GCA_015847255.1. NCBI lineage: Eukaryota > Viridiplantae > Streptophyta > Magnoliopsida > Poales > Poaceae > Hyparrhenia > Hyparrhenia diplandra. Next base: position 91,857 of record JADLZK010010813.1, read on the forward strand.
CTGAAACTAAAATGTATATAATGGTGATTGTAGTTATATGTGCATATAATTTATTTAACCTGACTTTTCGTGTAGCATTAAACCTAGAGATCGACCAAGAAAAATCCAAACTCTAAATAGAGTGCTAAATATGTTGGATTTAAATTAACCAAATTATTTGTGGAAAGCTAGTGACGTAATAATGATAAAGAGATTCAAGTGAGTCATCTAGTTCTTCAATAAATCCAGTTCACCAAAGACAAGCATAAACTCTCACGTACATGGGAAACTTCATACATAGTACCTGCAAACTATGTACTCCGATGAATCCAGATACGCTCGGGAGCTTGCAGACAAGATTGTGAAGACAACACCGTGAGCAACAATACATAGAACATTGAGCAAACTGTATCGCTTTATTCTAAAGTTTGGTACTTACATGAAAAGAGTGTGTCTAGGGAATAATTGAGTGTTTTAGGGACAACTGTCACTTGTATTTGTGGCCTTTAGATTTAAAATATACAGCACCCATATCAAATATCCCTATATCTTATCTTGTACCTTCGCCTGCACTAGACTTTTTTTTTGCCAGACCCAACTATAAACGTAGAAATGCTCACAATCACCCATATGAACACATACACGCGTATCATACCCCTATTAGCTATTAGCACCTTTGAAGAACCGAGTTTGGATCGAAAAATCTTCATATATATTGACAAAGTCATTATAGACGCCTTGTTGTCGACGGACACGCTGCTTACCATTGAAAAAATGAATAGTGGCATTAAATCCTAAAATAAATTTAGAAAAATCCAAACACCCATGTCAAGTCAAGGACTTAAACCTGGGTGGATAGGTTCCACCACAAGCAACCCAACTAGTTGAGCTACGCTTAGTTCACCCGCCCGCACCTCCTCCTTTCTATCTTCATCTTTGATTGAGCTCCTCTCTATGCCCTCTATCTGGTTGTTACATATTTACCAATTAGTATGTGTATGTCCACTTGTGTCACACACTTGTGTCTCTTCAATAAGTGCTATATGGTGAGCTCGTAGCTTAAGTTAACTGTCTCATGTTATGGCCCATGTAATTTACATGTAATTTTGAATTTAAATGACTGATGGTTACGCTTACAGGTTTTGATCTTATTAGTTGTTGCAACTATTTTATCCATACTACTTTAATTTAAACTCTAGTACTTACATTCAAAACTCTTGTTTTGTCTTATATTAGAAGAATGGATTCTAGGTCCTATCGGTAGCCTCAGTTGTATATAGCAGTATAAATAGCATGGAAGTGGTGGGTAATCTAGATATAAATTTAGGGGATAATTTGGTCATTCCAACCTTCAGTGTATTAATAGCTCTCATATCACTTTGGTGCCAAAAAAAGACAATCCAACAAAAGTGTCAGACTTCAGACCTATTTCACTCCTCAACAGTTCCATCAAGATCATTACAAAGATTTTGGCCAACCGTCTGCAAGTGGTTTTACCTGCCCTGATACATAAAAATCAGTATGGTTTCATTAAGTACAGAACTATTTAAGATTGTTTAGCCTGGGCCATTGAGTGCTATTAGTCTAAGAGGGAGCTTATCATATGGAAGCTAGATTTTGAAAAAGCATTTGACAAGGTTGAGCACCGGTTTATGACACAATTATGCAAGCCGAGGGTTTTCCAGTCAAATGGATCTTATGGATGCAGCAAATGTTCCAGTCTAGTACTTCCTCAGTCCTCTTGAATGGGGTACCTGGCAAACTTTTCCACTGTAAGAGAGGGGTGAGACAAGGAGATCCACTCTCTCCCCTACTCTTTGTTCTAGCAGCTGATTTTCTACAAGATCTATTAAATGCATCTTGTGCCAATGGTGATCTTAGCCTGCCTCTTCCACTACCTAGTGATCAAGACTTTCCAATCTTGCAATATACAAGATGGCATTGATCAAATTACATTTCTCAAGAATCTAATGTAGACTTTTGGAGAATCATCTGGTCTCAAGGTAAATTATAGCAAGTCAAGCATTCTTTCCATCAATGTTCAATAACAGAAATTTGATGAACTAGCTCAGATCTTTGGCTGCCAGAAAGAGAATCTTCCTTTCACTTACTTGGGTCTACCCCTGAGCATTCAGAAACCAAGTGTGGCAGGCTTTTGGCCTTTGGTAAATAAATGTTAGAGAAGACTGGTCAGTATCTCCTCTTTCCTAAATGATGCAGGGCGTTTACAACTCACAAATGCAGTCTTCTCAGCCCTACCTACCTTTGAAATGTGCACTTTTGCTTTGCCCAAAGCAATTATAAAGCAGGTTGACAAGGACAGAAGGCACAATTTGTGGCGTGGCTCTCATATTAATAGTAAGAAACCTTCAAAGGCAGCATGACCATTAGTCTATGTCTCAAAAATTCAAGGAGGCTTGGGCGTACTAGATCTGCAAACTCACAATGAATGTCTACTTGTGGGGGATCGATATTTGGGGCGTCACAAGTAAGGGCACCCTACCCGTCATCAACAAGCCAAAGCGATCCCGAACCTCGATTACACAAGGCAGGAGGTCTTGCTGCGGCGCACGAGGTCATCCCCACGCACGAGCTCTCCACGCAGGGGGCAAGCCTCAGCTGAGCTCGAGCTCCCACACACGAGCTCTCCAGACAAGACCTCTTTCCGCCTCGCTCGAAGCTATCCCGTGGACGAGCCTTACGACGACGACCACAGAGACCTCATCCGCCTGCCTTCCCGGAGAAGCTGCGGAGTGCGGGGAGTTGGTCAACAACTCTCGACAAGCTCAACAACTCCCACGACAACCACTTTGTAGCCATCCGGGCTACGGTAGGGAGAGAGCTGTCGAGCGATCACCTCGCCCTGCCCCGTCAACTCCAACAACTCCGCCACAGTACCGTGCGGGTACGTACGGAGTACATCCTCCCCATCCACGGTATGGGCACGCCCACGACGAGAAGACATCTTCCTCTTTGCGATTAGAGGCGGGCGACGCCCGACCACCGCCCAAACCCCGATTCAGCCAGACGGCGACGACCAATTTCGACATCCAAAGTACTCTGGAGCTCGAAGGAAGTTCATGCCCGCGGAGTGAGCTCATCCGAGAGCTCTATCCTGCTCCTATCATCCTGTACATGTATTTTCGCTTCTTCAAGTCCTCAACCTGTGATGAGCTCGTGTGCCCCGCCCCCTTGCGACTATAAAAGGGGGAGGCCAGCCACCAGGACGGGGCAGAGGTTCAGCATTCAGCTTCATAGCATCCGCATTCACACACACACGCACTTCGATATTGGCACTAGCCTCAATCACAAAGACTTGGGAGCCCTCTCCCTCTCTCGACTCGCTTGTACTGGCCCCGGTATGAGCGTTTGAGCTCGGATAGTGATCACACTGGACTAGGGAGCCCGATTTGCCCCGAACCAGTATAAATCCGTGTCATTGTCTCTAGAGCTAGGCCATCGGAGCACGCATTAGCCAGACATTACTGTGACGGTGGTATTAGATCCACGACACTACTTATGAAGCATTTGCACAAGTTCTTCAGTCGGGCAAGGACACCTTGGGTGCAGCTAGTATGGGATAAATATTACAGTAATGGAAATTTACCAAGGAAAGCAACTAGATTCAAATGTTCTTTTTGGTGGAGGGATATTCTTAAACTACTAGATACCTACAAATCATTCTCTTCAGTGATCATTCATTATGGTGTCAGCACCTTATTCTGGTTGGATGTTTGGAATGACTTAACTTTTCAGCAAAGGTTCCCACAACTATTCTCTTATGTCAAGGATCCTAATGCTTCTATCTTTCAAGTCAAGTCAGAGCCCCATCTCATCTCCCAATTCCACCTTCCACTCTCATTAGAAGCATATGCCCAGTTCCTGCAACTAGAGACCTTGTCAGTAACCTGCATTTATCAGACCCTCAAGATCGAGGACTTATTCACGGGGGGTAATAGCTCTTTCTCCACATCAAAGGCTTATAATTGTGTCGGTGTTGAACCTCCCGCTCACCTTGTTTACAAATGGTTATGGAAGTCATCTTGCCAAAATAAAAGGAAAGTTTTTTTCTGGCTTCTCCTTGAAGATAGGCTAAGTACAAGAGACCTTCTGAGGAGGAGAAATATGAATTTACCTGCATATTGTTGTGTTCATTTGCATCCAGATTGCGAGATGAGACTTCACTTCATCTTCTCTTTGACTGTCCCCCGGCTTTGGCTTGTTGGAACACTCTTGGTCTTTTGGTGCTAGCACATCTCTTTGTGCCTTATATTTTTGAAACTTTCAAAACCCAGCTCCATCTTCCCTTCTTCATGGAAATTATAGTCACTATGTGTTGGACGATTTGGATACTTCGCAATGATCAAATCTTCAGAGGCTTGTCTCCCTCAATCCGGCGTTGCAAGACCATCTTCAAGTCTGAATTTGCCTTGGTCATTTTAAGGGCCAAGCCTTCTTATTCTCCTTGGATTAGTCAATGGTTAGAAGCTTATGTGTAATTTTTTTAATTTTCTTTGTTTCTTTTTTTGTTTCTTGAACAACCCTTGTAAGATCTCTGTACTCTTTGTTTTATCAATAAAAGCACAGTAGGGGTGCTAAACCCCTCCTGTTTTCTTCCAAAAAAAAAAAAAATGATACATATAGCTGTGTAATTTAAACTAAACTACTGATTGTTAGATATTCTTTTTAATGGTACATATGGGTACTTTAGATATATAGATCCAAGGGATGTTTGTTTATATTATTTTACATATGTAACTGTAGATATAGGGGTTACTTTATGTTATTATTAATAATGGCAAGCTTCTGAAATACATAATCGATTGGATTGCTACTACTGTCAATGTGATTAGAATCAATTGAATCCATGATTGATACGATATTTTTGTTTTTGAATGATTTTTTAAGAATTATATTTCTTGTTTCTATTGCATCTCCTAAAAATTAACGTGTAGACTCCATTAGGACCCTCTATTAGTAGTACCCTCTGCCCCCAAATATAAGGCATGCACATATTTCAAAATCAAACTTGGCTACTTTTTACTAGCAATTAGTCTAATTATATCAAAAGTTTGTATTATAAAATTAGTTTTATAGCCTAGCGCAGATTGACTACTTTTGATCAGAATCTGTGACTTATTCTAGCGAAGAGACAGTTTAGCTAGCTAGGCCTTGTTTTTTTTTAGGTGTACAGAATGATGAACGTGTGGAGTTAGTTCAGTGGGTTGGTTGGAGATTGATTTTTAGATTTTGGGCTCACAAAGCTGTAGTTGATGGTTTCTTTCATTGCTTGGGCATGCATTCTTGGTATTTCAAGCCAACTTCTTCCCTTGCTTATCAGTTATCACACCATTTTTCTTCTTCCCTCGACTACAACGAGTATCACTTTCTTTGGCCGGATCTTCCAGTTTTTTTAGAAAACCAGTTCATTACACACCTCCCGAACGTATGCTTTGACCCACAAACGATTGATAACGAGGCACCTATGGTATCAACTTGATGCCTCAGAAATACTCCACCATATGGTGGTTCGAAAAAAAGAAAAAAGGTGCGTCATCAGAAGGTCGAGACAGTATCTTGTGCATCAGTTAGTACGTGTCTGGACTTTGGAAATAAAAATAAAACAGTGGTCAGTTCACGATCAAGCAGCTCTGAACCACATATGCATGGCCAACTGGCGTTCACTTTTGTCGATCCAGTCATCGATCAGTCAATCACATAAGAGCAAGTATTATAATATAGAAGGTTCTTTATAGTCTTCTTTCAGCCCACTCATATATTAGTTAGTTTTTTCTAATTAATACAGGGTCCACTTCTTTCTCACATAGTTTTTTGGTTTTTGTGCTCAAGCCGGCTGTAAGCTTACAGCCCGCTTCTCCTCTCTCTCTCCTCCACGTCACCATTTAGCCGGCTTACAGCTTGCCATAATACTTGCTCTAAACCGGACGGGGTGGCTGGCGGCTGCTTTGTCCGCAGTAGTCCCCCGGCCGGACACGGCACAAAGACGCCAGACGCCGGCCGGCCGGAGATGCCAAACCGGCGTGCTATGCGAGGACTCGCAGGCATTACCAGGCAGCTGCAGGTTATCAGTAGCTAGGTTACGACGCCATCATCAGCTAGCCAGAACAAAGCCGTGACGATCGACGACATATTTTGGGTCACGCGCCATGCCCGAAGAGGATTCTTGGGAGATAACGGGCCGTTTCTCCCGAGGATTGGAACACAGCGACCTCACTCACTCTCGTAGCCTTAATTTTATTTTAGTGCCCACTGTAGGATTGTAGTTGTACGCTGAAAGTATCGAGCCAGATGTGTAGTGCGGCGATGTGGATGTCGATAGTTTGGAGCTTAGCAAGACATGACTTGCCTGTTTTACATAAGTACATATATAGTATAATATGTATGAGTAATACTTTGTAGTATATTCTTGCTCTGTGCGTTGCTTGGCGGCCCCATCTGGGCCGGGATTCCCCGCAGCTTTGCCTATAAAACGCGCCGTGGATCCCAGTTAGTTTCGTCGCACACCGTACCTTCTTCCTGAGTGACTCCTCGAGTAGGCGAGCACATATATATACGCGACCTAGCAGCTCGCGAGGACGGTGATGGCGGCAATGGCGAAGCCAAAGGGAACCTCCATTGTTCTGGCTATGGTGCTCGTCCTTGCGACGGTGTCCCTGGTCGCCGGTAGCAATGGACTCGCCACTTACTACACCCCAAGCTACACACGTACGTCGTCCCTCCATATTAAGCTGCCTGCTAACACCTTCATTCATCGATCAGTACGCAGTTATTAATCTTGTAATAGTATCGCAAATATACTCATCGATCACTTGCGTACGTGTGTGCGTGCAGCTTCGGCTTGCTACGGGTTCCTTGAGATGGGCACCATGATCGCGGCGGCGAGCGAGGTCTTCTGGAACAACGGCGCGGCCTGCGGCGACCGCTACGTGGTCAGCTGCACGGGCGCTACCAACCAGGGCGTGCCGCACCCGTGCACCGGCAACAGCGTCACCGTCCAGATCGTGGACCTCTGCCCGTCTCCCGCCTGCCAGGGCACCATCGACCTCTCGCAGGAGGCCTTCGCCATCATCGCCAACCCGGACGCCGGCAAGATCGAGATCGAGTATCACCGGTACGTATACGTCGTCGCATTGCCTTGCTTTGCTTGCGTCTACCTGAAATATATATGACGATTAATTGACATGTATGTGAGATGTGACGATCGTTCTTTCATTTCGCAGGATCTGAATTTCGCAAGACGGCGAATCTGAAGCAGGGTAAGAGTAAAATCGACTCCGGCCGGCTTCAGAAAATAACAAGAGCTTGAAGCGAATGTGATGTGTGTGCTACCCAGCTACTGATAAGCAGTAGCTGCGTGTTGCTTGTACTTGTACTTGTGTGGGGAAACTGAGATGAGTGAAATAAAAAAACAGCGCTGCGCCTGTTTGGTCGCTGCGGCTGTTTGGTTTGTGTCTTAATAATCAGGCACATGGAAACCAAGCAAAAAAATATGAGAGTTGTCATGCATATCTCTGGCGCCTGAGTTTTTCGCTATAACCCAAGCGACGTATCTCCACCATTGGATCATCAATGCTCACGAGTGACAAATACAAAATCACAAATCATAAGTGACAAAATCACAAGGGACGAATAATCACAAGGGACCTGCCGGTTCGTTTCAAAAAAAAAAAAAAAATTAATCACAAGGGACAATAATAAATCACAAGTGACAAATCACAAATAACAGTGACAAATCATAAGAAATATTTTTTATGAAAGGACAAAAACAGATTTTTGTTAAATTTGAGTCTGTTGAATCTCATAATATTTTTTTTTTTCTCTTTTTTTCTATGCGGATGGACGAGACGACCACACAACATGCATGCAGTGCCTGCGGCCCTCGCTGTTGCCGCATTCCGCGGCTCCAGTGAAACCTTCTCACAGGCCTGGGCTGCCGTCGAGTGAGCAGGGCGTTGCCGTATAGAAAATGTGAAAAAAATATTATTGCTTGCGATATAATTTGGCTGCCATCGCTTTAGCTAGCGTAGGTCAATCAAAATCAAAAATATAATAACATTTATTAAACTTTGATTATAATTTTTTTATTAGGTCCCTTACTATACCAGTAACCAAACATTAACCGTTGAGTATTAGGAGTATTAGGTCGGTCATGTTGAAATACAAGTACAAGCGCAGCAACAGATTCCCTTGGCAATTAATGCCTCTAATACGGGTTTAATCCTTGACTCGGCACGGGTGCTCCTATTTTTCTGGATTTATTTTAGGATTTTCCGGCGTTATGCTTTAAATGGTAAGACACGTTTCCCATCGATAATGAGGCACCTGTGATGATTTCGGTAATATCTGTGCTCATAGGGGTAGGGTTTACGCACGTGTTCATAGGGGTGAGTGTGCGTGCTTGTGTGAACATCTACGTTGTACTGCTCAAAAGAAATTTGCAAAATGAGCAGAAAGGAAAAATTGCCATGCATGAAATTGATATACCATTATACATATCTAAGAAACAAGAAAACAAGACTCCTGTGTTGTCGATATCAGTACCCACCAAGGTCCACCATAGAAAAACATGTACCCATCGTTCTTCTCTTCGTAAATCCACAAAGGGCATTGTTTTGGAACAAAGTAATGCAAAACGGATGAATAAGAAACAACACAAAAATAGGTTAAAGTAAAAAGTGAAAAACTAACAACACAGAAATAGATTAAAGTGAAAAGGGAAAAACTACGGTATTTCAAAACGTAGTAATGAATAATACTTTGAACAATTTGGATTGCATGAATAGGTTTAGATCATCACAAGAGTGGATATTTTTTCCATTGGGTTTGATTGGATGCCTTTTTCCTACATTTTGTGTAGCATAGAAATATTTTCCTTTTGGAATCAGATGCATCTTTCCTCTATTCCTAATAGCAATCTTTAAAACTTCCCATAACAATGCATTGTTTTGAAAATCCTTTGTGATTCCTCCGATCCAATCAAGGCCTAATCATCCTATTGTAGCCCTCCTTGTCAACAAAATGAGCTATAATAAATGGGTGTGGATTGTAGGACAAAATGAGCTACAATAAATGGATACCAGAATCCAAATTGGTAGATCCGCCACTATGAGTATCTTCAAAGACTGAGTCGACAAATTTTCGACATTGACGAAGTCATCATATAAGCGAATCGCTCGATGACTGCATCGACCTGAGGTGCTACTAAGGCCCATGTAACCACTAGACTACGTGCCCTTTCACAACTAAATTATTTTTGCAGAGCTGTTGATGTCATACTAATGATAAAGAGATTCAAATGAGCGATCTCTTCAATGAATCCAGTTCACCAAAAACAAGCATAAACTCTCACCAAACATGAGGAAGCTCAAACATAGTACCTGCAATTATGTACTCCGATTAATCTAGATTTGATCAGGGGCTTATAGACTAGTGTGTGAAGACGACGCCATGATCAACAATAACACATAAAACATTGAGCAAATTACTCCATCAGTTCTAAATTACAAGTCACTTTGATTTTTTTTGGGTGCAAGTGGAGCAGTCAGAGTTGGGGTCAGGCTAGTGCAGGGAACACGATAGGATAGAGGGAAATTCGATATGGTCATGTATTTTAAATCTAAGGGTCACAAAAATGAGTGACTTCATCAATCTAACGTGTAATTTCTTGCGGTGGAGTCTGGTCACCTGAGTTTAAGTTCTCAGCTTCGAACGGCTACTCGTAATTTCTTGAATATTTATTCCAGGATTTAACGTGTTGTGTGTGGTGACTTCATCAATCTCGAGGGGTTAGTGTGTTTACGTATTGAGCGTTTGCGTATGGACTGTAATTTGAAAGGAAAAAAAAGCCGAGACAGTATTAATTTGTAAGGTCGAGAGTATTTTGTGCATCAGCTATTACGTGTCAGGACACTTTGGGTGTTGTGGTGGGGAGGGGGACTAAAACAGTGGTCTCTTCGTTCGCTTTCGTCCAGTCATCAGGCAATGACATAAACGGGCCGTGGCGGCTGCTTTGTCCGCAGTCCCGGCCGGGACAACGGCACACGAACCCCAGACGCTGGCCGGAAATGCCAAACCGGCGTGCGATGCGAGGACTCGCAGGCACCACGCCCAGAGCTAGCCACGCGCCCAGCCGTGACGATCGACGACATATTTAGGGTCACGCGCGTGCGCGCACCGCGCGCCATGCCCGAAGTACACGCATCCATCATCCATGGTCGTATCTCCCGAGGGTTGGAACAGGGACCTCACTCACTCTCACAGCCTAAATTTTAGTGAGGATACGAAGGATGCCTCGTGGGTATAGGATTTCACGCAGAGAAAGTAACTGAGACGTTTAGTGCGATGTGGATTGTCGTTGCTTTTTATTTGGTGCTTAACGAGACATCACATGCCTCTTTTACATATATATTGTAATGTAAGTATAGATATAGTATATTCTTGGCTATTATGGGCGTTCCTGGCTCCATCTGGGACCCCGCAGCTTGCCTATAAAAAGCACCGTGGATCCAGTTAGCTTCGTCGCACACCTTCTTCCTGAGTGAGATCGATCGATCAAGTAGGCGATCGAGCATATATACGCGACCTAGCTAGCTCGTGTGGACGGTGATGGCAATGGCGAAGTCGAAGGCAAACTCCATTGTTCTGGCTATGGTGCTCGTCCTTGCGACGGTGTCCCTGGTCGCCGGGAGCGATGGATCCGCCACTTACTACACTCCAAGCTACACACGTACGTCCCCTCCCAATTAAGCAGCTGCTTCATCGATCACTCAGTTAATCAGATTGTAATGTAACATACTCATCGTTTGTGTGTGTGCGTATGCAGCTTCGGCTTGCTTTGAGTTCCAGGACATGGGCACCATGATCGCGGCGGCGAGCGAAGTCTTCTGGAACGGCGGCGCGGCCTGCGGCGACCGCTACGTGGTCCGCTGCAAGGCCGCCACCAACGACGGCGTGCCGCACCCGTGCACCGGAAACAGCGTCACCGTCCAGATCGTGGACCTCTGCCCGTCTCCCGGCTGCCAGGGCACCATCGACCTCTCGCAGGAGGCCTTCGCCATCATCGCCAACCCGGACGCCGGCAAGGTCGAGATCGAGTATCACCGGTACGTACATACAGGGGCGGAGCTTAAAGGGGGTCAGGGGGTCCACCGCCCCCTTGGGCCCGCACATCAGACCCATAGGATATTAAAAATTAAAAAAACCTATTTATATAAAAAATCCCTATTTGTATATAAAATTATAAATGTTTTACCGATTTGTATATATATTTTTTTGTGTGTGCACCCCCAGTGCTCGAAAGCTAGCTCCGCCACTGCGTACATACGTCGTCGCATTGCTTTGCTTGCGTCTACCTGAAATATATATGACGATTAATTGACATGTATGTGACGATCGTTCATTTATTTCGCAGGATCTGAATTTCGCAAGACGGCGAATCTGAAGCAGGGTAAGAGTAAAATCGACTGCTGCCGGCTTCAGAAAATAATGTGATGTGTGTGCTACCCAGCTACTGATAAGCAGTAGCTTCATGTTGAGTTGTACTTTATGTCTTGTGTGGGAACTTGATGATGAAATGAAATTAATAAAAACAGCCTGCGCCTGTTTGGTTTCATCCCAAAAATTTTGGGTTTTGGTCCATCATTCTGTAATGGAACTAAACAGACCATGCAAAATTTTTGGCAACAAAGTGGCTATTCCCCATTTTGGACCTTGGTCTCAAGAGTAAAAAAAAAAACACTTCCCACCCACGCTAGCACTATGAAAACTTTGGCATTTTGTATTTTATCATTCCAAGGTACTCCCTCCATCCCAAATTATAAGTCACTTTGGTTAGTCAAAGTGACTTATAATTTTTGTACTGGCATTTTGTACTTTGCATTCCATGGAGAACTAAACACATAACGAATCACATGGAAACCAAGCGAAAAAAAAACATTATTCCCTGCTATATAAATTAGCAGAAATCGCTTATGCATAGCCTAGTCACTTAATGAAGCAAGTGCAAAGTCACGCTTTCGAAAAAAAAGCATCGTAGTAGGCCCATCATCAATATCAAAATTATAACATTAATTGATAGAAGAAAAAAAACTCGGTCACTAGTGTGACAATGATCCCTAGTGGGGTTGATTTGGACACTGGCCTGTTGCGGGTGTACTGACCGGTCCAGCAGCTAGACGGCCCGCTTCACTGGCTCACTTTGCCGACTTCTCACTGGACCGAGCAAGATATACCACAGCCTTGCCCCGTCGATGCATCTCCCTTCGCACCCGACCCGACGGCGTGATGTTCAGCAAGGTAATAGCTTACTAGCATTCGTCGAATGCATGGTTTAAGGCTATGTTGCCTTGCATGATCAACTTCCAACTAAGTCGCAAAAAAAACGATCAGCTTCCAACTCAACTGACTAATGCACGCGATCTAGGTTTGAATTGCTGCGCAGAAATTTTCCTTCATTTTTGCCCTGCCATGCTGTGCCATCAGGCCCATCACCATGTTATCTTTTGTGTTGTCATGATTTCAACACTCGATTGGTTTACTTTATATAGAAGACTTCTCATTCTCATCTCCCAGTTTTGTTCCACATAGTTTCATAGTGGTACATGCTATACAATTTCAGCCTGTTGAGTATTAGGTCAATCATAAGACGGTCTACCATAGGTGCATATATCTGGAGTGAGAGGAGGGCTCTCGGCCCCCGCCGGCGGCGCTGGCCATCCTAGTGCGGCGCTCCCCCACCTCCTCCTCACCCCCTCCACCCCCCTTCCTCGCCCGTCGTGCCTCCGCCGCGGGCATTCCCCGTCGCCGACGCGGATTGAACTCTGTCGCCGCCGCCACCTCCGATCCGTCCACCATGGCCCTCGGCGGCTCCATGCGGCTGGATCCGGTCGCCCGCTGCCCGTCGGCGCGGCCTTCGGCGATGGGGAGCTGCCTTTCGGGTTGGAGGCGCCCGGATCTGGCGTGTGCCTCTGTCGAGGCGGAGAGGACTTTTCAACGTCCGATCCGGTTTATGTATTTGGCGACCCAAAGGGCGTCGTGGCCATGCCGTCGGAGGCCGTCGGCACCTCGGGGCGGCGGGGCTTCCACTAACTCGCTGCGGAGCGCCGGCGGCTCCGTTGGCAATTGGCCCGCCTCGCCCATCGCTGATGCATGCGCGCGCAGGAATCCTCCGCCCACAGGCAAGGAGGTCCGCCGAGAAAATCGATCGACATGATGCGGGCGTCGATGGCGACGCCCGCCCACCCACCCCGCCCCGGCGCCACAACCTCTCCGCATCCCACCTCCCCGGGATGGAGATCCGTGCTCATCGTCGTGGGCATTCCCGCCCCAGGCGGTCGGCACCCATGGCGGTCACCGACGCGGTCGGGGCGCATCAAGGCCTCGCCGCCCGTCGGTTCACTTGAGCGCCCCGGCCGCGCCATGGCCAAGGCGCTGATATACCTATGCCTCGCCCGGCTTATGGGTCGTCGGGCGGGCGTGGCCGCGCGGCTTTCATCGATTTGGCCACGACAGGGAGCACTTATGGCATAGCCTTTCCGGTGTTCGGCGCTGCTCCTCAAAGGTCTCCACCGACGCCGTCCTCTTCGGCGGGGGTGGCGCGGATCCAGCCCCAACGATCGATCTGGGTCGGCGGCGGCGGCACAATCCGCGACGGCTGCTCCGAATCGTCCACGCATCCGACGGCGGGAATGCGACGCCGAATGCACGAGTCGGCGGATCGATCAAGGTGGAGGAGCAAGCGGTAAGGGCACACGATTTCAAGTGTGGGCGATTTGCCATCTTCGGTGGGGCGATCTACATCCAATGAGTTTCTTTCAAGTTCATTTTGGTGCACGTTATTTAAGGCATGGTGGCTGATTCGATAGACTGCCATGAAACGACATCGATATCTTTAGCACTATCTTGAGTAGTAAACTCAATTCTTTTTGGATGTAGTAGATCTTTAGTACATATATCTTCATGTACTAAAGTTTTTTTATTCTTAGCTTTTGTAATAAGTTTGGGCTGTGTGTGGTGGTCGCGAGAGGCTTTTAAGGCGTGTGCGTTCTTTGCAGAGGCGAATTTTAATTCCATTATCTAAAAAAAATATCGAGAATACAAGTACAAGCACAGTAACACATTTGTTGTGCAAGAACTACTCTCTTGGATTTTCTTGGCAATGTCACTGATTGAACAGAAATGATGCGAAAAGGAAAATTTTGTCATGAAATTAATTATATCTTTATATCTGAGAAATCAGAAAAACGAAACTAGCTACTCAGTCAAACGAACTACAAAAATGGGTGTGGATGATAGGATTGTCTCGTAGAGTTGGATGGTTTTACGTGGTTGATAAGCCGATCGATGCTGATTCGTTGTGAGAAAAAAAATATTATATCATGGTTGATGAGCTGGGTTGACACGATCAAGTGAACAGACTCGGTTGAACAGGTTGATGCTGATTTTCTTTCATCTTCCTTAGAAAAATAGAAACTACCCATTGCAGGACCTGCTCCTTGGATAGCCCACCACCCACGGTCTAGCCCGTCGAACCACGTGAGGTGCACCATCATCAAAAAAATAGGAGTACAAAGTATTGCTGCAAAACAATCCAGCCATGATGTGCGAATTGTGTCTTCGCGGTATAGTAAGTCCTATATTTTTTTCACTGGGAAATGAATTAGCTTTATTGTCTTCGTTTTCTTTCAGCTGTAGTATATCGCCGCATATTATCTTGCTTTTAAAGTGGGTTAGTAAGAAAACCGACATTTCTAGGTAAGTGCCATTTTTTATGTTGAAGAGCTGAGTTAAGCAGTAAAATAGAAATAAGAGCTACTAAAACAAGTTTTTAAAAGTGTCATTTCTACTATGCAAGTTTTTAAAAGGCATATACACTCAGATAATGCAAGAGTTCCCCACTAAACCAAGTAAGCTCTTTCTACTTATTCGCATGTGTACTAGTGGATGAAAACTACTTGTCTTTGTTTGGCTACTTTTTTTTATTGGCTAGTGTGATTTTATATCGATCTCAGGCTAGAATAGATTGAGTTGTCTTACATTATTGTGGCTATATGTGAATCACAGAGGTCTATAAATTAAGGCAACAGTCAAGACATTTGAGATGCAACAGTAGTGAGCTCCTATAAAAAAATTTAAAAATGAAATAAAAGGTCATAATGGTCAGAAGCTGTTCACTACAACAAAACCATCCAGAAGGGAAAGAAACAAGATGGAACTATGTGAGAATATCTTCACTTTGATATGGTGTTTGGTTTGTATATATATAACTAAGGACGGGGACGATTCTGCTAGGCAACAAACACTCTAGATTCGGGATCAAAGTGGCCCCAAAGTATTTCATGGACTCATTCCAGTCGGCATGATCATTATTTTTTTGTGGGAGTTATATATACTCCACCTTTGGTCGTGGGAATAAGGTTCTGGCACTTGAAAAGGCTTTCTTGACATTCTACAACCTTCTTCCATCTCCCACTCTGAAAGGTCCTAACATGGCAATAGGGAGGGGGGAGGAGGGGGCGAATAGCCTATTAAAATTCTAGAAATTTACTAGAGCAAACTTGTTAGTAAAACAAAAGACGGAATGCAGTTTGCTCTAGCTCCAATGGTTAGGCAAACCACCTATTTGCTTAGTTCTAGTTACTATGAATTATATCTCACACAATTAGCTAGATTGTTGCTTTACTACTAGAGAAACAACTAGCAAAGTTAATTAGAAACTAAACAAACTACTCAACTACACAAGCCATACATGTATTAATGTAATGCAAGAGGGGATTGTGCTTGTTTTACCGATGTGTAAAGGCAATGAACCAATCATCGAGTAGAGGATGAACCAATCATAATCACAAGGCAAAGACAATCACTGTGAGACAATAAACACAATGATTTGTTCACCTGGAGTTTACTTGTGCACCGACAAGCTACGTCTCCGGTTGTGTCGACCAACACTTCTATAGTTCCTCGGTGAGGCCTGCAAGCCAAACTCCCCACTAGGAACCACAAGACACCACTAGCAAGTGAGATACTCAACGACACAAGTAATCTACTAGAGTGGAAATTCACTGCCCCGATGGGGAAGCCCAAGAACCCCTCACAAATCACTAGGAGGTGGCCAAGAACATGCACCTTCTCTTGCCAATGCCTCCAGCAACCTCCAAGCCGGCTAGGAGCGGTACTCTCCAAGTGTAATAAGAAATCCGCCAGCCACAACGATCTTCAAGTTCCACTAAATGCAACCAAGCAAGCAATGCACTAATCTCTCCCAAATCTCACAAGGAATGCACAATCAAGCAAGAGAGTGAGTGGGAATGTCCTTTCTAGGCTCAAAGGGATGTCAAATGATTCCAAGTGCCAAGAGAGTCCCAAATGAATCGGCCATTTCACTTATATAGACAGCCCATGGCTGCCATACCCGTTAGCCACGAAAACAGGTACCGGACACACCAGCGTTGTGTGTCCGATGCACAGATGCTATCCACATGTCCCCGAGTTCAAAAACTATTATTGATCTCCAACGGTCACAGAACTATGCGCACACGGGTTAATACCGCATTGGATGCATTAGGGCCAAGCACTTGACGTGCTAGATGCGTCCAACGGTACGGTCATCCTGACCAATGCACCTGACTCTCCCACCCGACGCGCGTCGACAAAGCCCTCGCCGTGCGTCCGGTGAGGATCTGGTATCCTCCAGAACACAAAAATTTGCACCAGATGTGTCAGATGGTGTCGTATCGGACGCTGATGCAACCATCTCAACAACGCTCAATTTCCTGATGACATTGACACCTGCACCTAATGCGTCAGGTGCTTCTTGACTCCTGCATGCGTCTGGTCAGGCATTTCTCTACCTCGGCTCTGGTCAATTGCATTAGACGCAGCGTCCTGTGCAGCGTCTTGTGCACCACTAGTATCCCTTTGAACATATCTCACTTCACCCTTGCTTCCACGAAGCCAACCACACCAAGTGTACTCTATATTCACGTGTGTTAGCATTTTCTAAGATATTTTGCAAGTGTTAGGAGTTAGCACACTAGGTACTAATGCATTGACATGATTGATTATATCTAGTGGCACTTGATCGAAGTTTCCGAAGTATTTCTCCTCTCAATAGTTCGGCTATCTATTCTAAATCACTCACACCCTCTATGATGTATTGAGTGCAAAACAAAGTGTCCCTATGGTTATACCTTTGCCTTGAGTCATTTTTTTTTCACTTTCTTCTCTTCTCCAAAGTCCAAACCTTGAGTCCACTCACACCCTCTTTCATCTTTTGGATCATTTCCATGCATCCACCTTGATCACAATCCTTTTCCACTTGGCTAGGACCATCTCAAGCTAGATCATACTTAAGCATAGAGATTACTCCAAGGGTTTCATCAATTAGCCAAAACCAAACTAGGGACTTTCATACTCACACAAATTGCTTAGGATTGCATTTTTGTGAGATTGAGAGCATTCTAATGAATTACGTCAAAAGTTTGATCTTTGTGATACTAGGGAGACTTAAAGGTAGCATCAACTTATTATTGAAGTTTGCCACCTCCAAACGACTTTGAGTTCATGGTTTTATTGAAGCATTGGAAAGAAGGTTTTGAATGTGCTCTATAAAGGATTGTGAGGGTTCTTGTGCTTACCCCACTAGAGTAGTGAAGAACTATTGTGTAATCGACGTGTGGAATGATTTTAGGGTTCTAGACAACTCAAAAATCAAGTGAAGAATTGAAAGAGGAGCAAAGAACATTAAATTCAGAACAAGATTAAAGGGTGACCCATGGGATAAATTTCGTGCCAACAACTTGGTTTCATCTTGTACTCAATTTACATTTGTGCATGTCATTTGAGTAGTTTAGCTTCGTAGAATGAAATTATTGCTTGCCAACCTTGGATAAAAACCCTCACCTAGCCTAGGAAAAGTATTATATTAGAGCTTTCTTATGGTTTGTAGAATTAAATTCACCCACACATGTGATAAGTATTAGGGCAACGACCAGCTCCATGAAACAAATGGTGTGTTTGGAAATTAAAGGTGTTGGTCACTTTATTGCTCATACCTTCTTGAGATTCCACCTACAAAATGCACTTCACATTCTCACTGCTACTAAAGAGGGGGAAAACTTGTTTCTGTTCCTTTTGTGTTTAAGGGAAAGAGCCCCAGTCCATTAACCGAGGTCGACAGAGCAAAGAACATTTTACAGTGCAGACGGATGGACACCCCTATTCAATAGAAGTTCCAGATAATAGCAGGCAACAATTATCATCTCTAAAAGTTCCAAATGACCAGCAAGAAACAATTATCACCTCTAAAAGGAGGATAACCGATCCAAAGTAGTGTACAAAAGTCTGAACGACATTAACAGAGACTGGATATAGCTCACATAGCCAAGTCGTATCAACTAGACATAGCCAAGTTGTATCAACTAGACAGATCACCACAACCTATGTGTTAGACCCCAGAACTGCCACCAAATTGTGTCTTTGTCTTCATTAAAGGTGCGCTCCTAGAGCGGATCGAGCCCCACGAGGTCCTTCCATGTTAGCTAGCCTTCTCCCTTCATTTCCATCCCAGCCCCAGCCAGAGGTGGAACCAGTAGAAAGACTCAGGGGGCCAATTAGAAGA
The DNA here is from genome assembly GCA_015847255.1 of Hyparrhenia diplandra. Taxonomy (NCBI): domain Eukaryota; kingdom Viridiplantae; phylum Streptophyta; class Magnoliopsida; order Poales; family Poaceae; genus Hyparrhenia; species Hyparrhenia diplandra. The sequence goes on from JADLZK010010813.1 coordinate 110,473, forward strand.
TTGCGCATGAAGATAACACTTGGTTGTAGTTCCTTCACTTGAAAATAACTAATGTTGCATGCATGTAAAAAGTGTACACAAGAAAACTTCAGGTGTTAGGGCAGCCATGGCCCCTGCTAGCCCCTCTAGTTCTGCCACTGGCCACAACACTTGAAAGGCTTCCATCCTGACTTGCACCACCTTCTGTAGAATATTCTTCTTCTCCGTCGGGCATAAGATTGCCCATTTTTGAACAATCTTCACGATTTGGTAAATGAGTATAGCCATACTCATCCATAGGGACCCCTGAAAGCATAAACCATTTCTAAGTTTCCAGAGAAACCAAATAGTAGCCAAGGTAAAATAATTCATAACACCACTGTGTTTGTTACTCAACCAGAATTTTCTAATAGACTCTAAGGATTCAACTAAAGGAACCTCTAAAACTATAGACAAATAGCCCACATATGGTTAGCAACAACACAAGAGTAAAACATATGGTGAATTGTTTCTATTTCATTGCAAAAAAAGGCAAGTAGGGTCCTTTACTTTCCTTCTTTTGCCTAAATTGTCCTTGGTTAGGATCTTGTTTTTAGTAAGCAACCATAGAAAGTAATGAAATCTAGGTAGCATTTTTATGTCCCAAATGGAATGAACTAGAACAGATTGGATGTCTTTGAAGTTAACTATCTTGTAAAGAGACTAAACAAAAAAGGACCTAGAGGAGGTGAACCGCCAGATATACTTTTTCCCACAGCTCTAACATATTCTCATCTCCCATCCTAGTAAAGTACATTTAAGAGTTACTCCATCCCAGAGCTTGGCAACTGACACATTCTTTTCATTTACATGTCTATAGAGATTTGACACCCAAACTAGAGGAGCCTAGCAAATTGTCTTTCCAAAATTTAACTTTTTGTCCATTTCAAATCTTCCACCTATACCCCATCTTGGTTGCATGTGTAACCCACATGAAAACCTTAAAGAAAGGGGAGACCCCTATAGAGTTAGTATGTAAAATATTTAACTTGTCAGCTTTATATTTGTGATCTAACAACTCTTTCTAGAGTTTGCCCTCATCTTGGTTGCATCTCTTAAGCCATGAGGCTAGTAAACATATATTCAAATCTCTCAGGTTAGGAAGACCTTAACTGCAAAAGTCCTTGGCCATGTCTACTAACTCTCAATTTGCTAAATGATACTTGTGAGCATTCTCTAAATCATTCCATAGTTGCTTGAGTATTGAGGATCTTAATGTCCCACTTTGGAAATTTTATGAAAGAGAGAAAATAAATGGGTATAATAGATAGGCATGTTCTAATGAGGAGACCTCTAGCTACTAAAGATAACAACTTTCCTCTCCAACTAGCAATTTTGGTCAGAAGCTTGTCTACTAAAGGTCAGAGGTCTTCCCTAGTTAACTTCTCATGGTGGAGAGGGGCTCCTAAATACTTTAAAGGTAAAGCTCAAATAGTACAATTGAAAATATTGGCAGCTAATTTAGTTCCTTCTTCCTCTAAGTTTAAAGTAATGATTTCACTCTTATCTTATGAAAATTAACTCTCATATCTGAAATTTGCTCAAACTACATAATAACTTGTTTGAGGTTCAAGAGATGGCTAAGCTCTACACCGCTAAAAAGGATGGTGTTATGTGCATATTGTAGAGAAATGACACTTTTTTCTCTGAAGTTATTAAGAACCCCCTTTGATAGTATCTAGGTCAGCAGTTTTGTCTAACATTCAAGAAAAAGCATCTCCCACTAAGTTAAAGAGAATAGGTGAGAGTGGGTCCCCTTGTCTCAAACCTTCACCTGACTCTCCACTATTAACTATCACACCTAGGCATCCTACTACTACTAAGTTTTTTATCCATGAAACCTAGGTATTAGAAAAAAACCTCTAGACTCGGGACCTCAAATAAGAAATTCTAGTTGACTCTATCATAGGCATTTGTATAGTCTAATTTTAAGAGAACACATTTTTCTTTGGATTTCTGGAGGCTATGAACTATTTTATGAGCAACCACTACACTCTCTAAAATGTATCTACCTTCAATGAAGGCACTTTGGATTTGTGGAAGCTATGAACTATTTCATGAGCAACCACTACACTCTTAAAATGTATCTACCTTTAATGAAGGAACTTTGGTTAGTGGCCACTAACCTCTATGCAACTTTGCCTAATCCATTAGTGAGAAGTTTGAAGAACATCTTAAAGCTACAGTTCAACAAGCTAATAGGTCTTAACTGCTTCATGTTGCAAGCATCATTGACTTTTGGTACTAAGGTTATATTATAAGAGCAAAATTGAGTCTATATATATCTAGAGAACCCTCATGGAAATCCTTAAACATAACAAAAATATCCTTCTTAATGACATCCCAAAAGTTTTTGTAAAAAAAGAATGACAGGCCATCGGGACTGAGCCCCCTTAGGGTAATAGCTAAAAATGGCCTCCTTAATCTCTTCTTTAGAGAAAGGGGCCACCGGACTATCATATTCCTCTTTACTAACCAATTATTCCTCTTTACTAACCAATTGGTTCTCATTCTAGAAATTTTATCAAGACTAATATCTCCCCTAGCTTCCTTGACAAAGAGATTTTTTGTAGAAACCCTTTCTGGTCAGAAACATGCCATGTTGGTCCTTCTAGAAAGTCTATCTTTTTCTTCCTATTCTTGTGATTAGCTACAACATGAAAGTAAACAGTGTTTCGTCACCTTCTAAAATATATCTGTGTCCCTAGATCGTGTCTAATTTTAATCTCCTCAATTCTCCAAATTTTATCTAACTCAGCCTCTAGGTATTTATATCTAGCCCATTCATTGGCATTTAGGTCTGTCTCCTCTAAATCTTGATCTAATATATTGTATTCCTTCACAAGGCAATTTTTGGTCTTATTGAGTATGAAAAATTGATTAGGATCCCAACCCCTAACTAGTTTTCTAAATGTTCTTACTCTAAATTGCCATATATCTATGGACTTATTTTTCAAGCAAGGGGTGGACCAGTCTTTCTCCACCACTTACCTAAAAGACTCTTCTTGTAACCATCACTTTTTAATTGTAAATCTTTTCTTGCCATAGTAGACATTATTACTTAAGTCTACAAGTAGAGGATTATGATCACTAGGGATCCTATCAAGAGCTTTCACTCTAGTCGGAGGGAAAGGTGCTTCTAAATTTTTAAAAAGGAACACTCTATCTAGCCTAGCCATAATGGGATTTTCCTAGTGTGTTTTCTATTTTTAAGATCTAACTTCACTAGCCTCCATTTATCAACCCAATCATTAGACACATCTATCCATTTGAAACCATTGCTCTTATCACAGAAATGTCTAATTAAGTTAAAATCTGCTGCTATGATCAAGAATCCTTGCCAAGAACTCAAGATTCTATATAACTCATCTAGGAAGGCTTGCTTCCCATCTTCATAATGGGACCCTAAACAATGACTTTAAAGGAAAAACCAGAGACTTTATTAGTGAGCAGGACAGTAGCAGAAAAATCTAATATATCACCTAGGGTTAAAAGTAAATAAGTTAGCATTTGCTCCTACTAGGATACCCCAACAAAGCTTTTAGATCTCAAAGAACACCAATTAAATCTAGTGTTACCTATAATATACCTTAAAAGACCACTAGTGTATTCATATTTCTTAATTTCTAAAACACCTACAAAATTAACATAATTCTCTCTAATCTTATTTGCTAAGAGCAAGTATTATAATACAACCCATTTGCTGGTTGTAAGATCTCTTATAGCCTTCTTTTAGCCTACTCATACAGTGGTTCATCCTTTATTACTAACACATGGCCCACTTATCTCTCTCTCACGAGTTCCTTGGTTCTTATGCCCAAGCTGGCTATAAGCCTTCTCCCTTCTCTCCTCTACGTCAAGATTAGATTATTGTCCTTAGGTCTGTCTAGGCAGCCACCCATCAAACCCTCAGATTTAACTACAGCCGTTGTTATTATTTTTTTGTTAGTTTCCAAATCATTTTTTTTTGGTGTGCAGCCACCCAAAAACTATTTTGTTTTCATAAGCTTTGCTAAAACTCTTAATTCTTTCAATTTGACCCTAGTCATTTTGTTTATTAAGGATCAGTCCACGAAGATACAGTATGTTGTATCAAACCCTGCCACATCAGTTTGATGAAACACCTACAGACCAGATACATCAAGAACTACAAATCCAGCAGCAGCCACCAGAAACTTCACACAAATACCTAACGCAAGGATTCTAGCATGAAAAACAGCCTGTAATTGTTTCACGTTATCAATTTCTTAAGATTTCAGGAGCACTCATTCCTTAGCACAAGGCCACAAGTTAAAGGGGGTACATACTACAAGTGCAAATTGACTCATTAGCTAGACTAGAAATTGATGGTGGACCAGCACCAGTTCATATTACAAGAAACTGATCTCAAATCGACGGCCCATTGATGCCAAGATGACCGGAAAACTTCCCCTTGCACGACGGGCAAATGTAACCAAGAGAATCTGCCTGCTGCTCAGCAGCGGTGCCAAAATGCTGGAATGGGGTATTGCACCAAACACACACAGATTGGAGCATGCCAACCATCTTCGAATAGGACGGAACCCAGCCCAACTGGAACGGAGGGGGACAATTACCTAGCTGTGGTGCATAACCTAGCATCAATGTTGGCTCTGGTACATGTATAGAGTCATGCCTACCCATGCCCCCATAAGGTGGAGCTCCAGCCGAGGCCATCCTTAGCTGTTGCTCAAAGCTTGGATAGATCTGCTGCTTGGGTCCACCAAATCCAAGTTGTAAATCACACTGTTTCAAGAACAATCAAAGGTTATTAGAAAACAGAATGGCATAAACAAACTTGTAAGTGAATAGATATGCCGCAGCAAATAGTGCATATGCTGTACCCGTATCACCGTATGGTACAAAGATAAGCCTTTAGATATAGAGGTAGTTATACAGTTCAACTACAGCAAAAGCTTAAGGCAACCCAAGGCTAGGGTATGCAGGAGTAGGTAACAAGACATTACTAGACCTTCAATGCGAGCTGGGTCTGCCAGAACGACTAGGTGACAACTTTGAAACAGAGAAAGCAACGCCTTTGAAACAAAGAAAGCTACATGAACAATCATGAAACTCACATATATTTCGGTTATCAAGTAAAAGAGATCTTGTTATCTAACATCATATAAGTTTCAGTTATCAAGTAGATGAGCATATTTTTCCTCCATGCATATGGTGAGTATGGGCCCAACAGGAATAATAGTGAATGTACCAATTAAAGCAAGTTGACTACAGACCTATCATTGATGTGTTGGAAACAACGGCATAAGTTCCCATTCAAAACCTATGCTATTCCTATTAGATGATATATATACTAAAAGTGCCCATACTAAGACAAATTAAATAGTTATTAACCTGATCTTGCATAATCCTGCTCAGTGGACCATCTTCAACAGCACGAACCAGAGAAGTAAAGCTACCAAAATTGGTTTGCATGGACATAAAATCATCAATAGTCCCGCTTGTCCCAGTAGCAGGTAATGAGTCACAAGAAGGGCCCGCGTCATTGTATTGATTATCTAAGTCACTGTCAGATTTTTCCAATGCCTCAAGCATGGAACCCTTAATATCAAAATCCAATGTGCAGTGCTCATTTGGTTCAGTTCGACTGGTGGAGCTAACAAAAGAACTCCGCATATTGTGGATATCAATATCAGTTGCAGTACCACCAGTAAGTGTGTTCAGATCAGATAATGAGTAACAGTTTGCAAAGTCATGTTTCATATTCATGACATTATTCAGCTGGGCAAGACTACTTTCTGTGATTGTACCATTGAAGATATCACTATTATAAGCTTCAGCATCAAAACCAGTTTCATTACTTGTCATGTTTTGTGAGTTTACCAATGCTTCTTTGGCACTATCTTCACCTCTGTTGCCATAGTCCTTGATTTCAGGAGTCATTGAGCAGGAAGAAGTGAAACAATCCACACTTATTTGAGCTCGAGGTATAGGGTCCATGGTCAAATTAGATTGATACATCATGTCATTTTTCCGGTTGACAAAACTTTCACCCTTACAGGTGTTCTGGTTGGCAAAGTTTCCATCCTTGCAAGCAGTGTCATCATTAGAGGTAGTACCGAAGCATTGGGCAATAATGGATGATCGAATAGCATCATCAGGAGTATCAGATGTTTCATAGTTTCCACCAGAAATAGGAGAAGATATTGAATCCAAACATGAATTGAGATTTACATCCCTTACTCTGATACCAATTTTTAGTCCACTGTCTTTCGAAGAAGTCATTCCACAATCCATAATCTTGTCCTCAGCAGATTTGTCAATTTTGAAGCTTCTGGGGTTTTCCACATCGCAAGTTATATCGCCACCATCCACTTCCATACCAATTGAATTAAGATCAGGCTCATCCCTAGATGCTGAAAGTGGGTTACTTTCCAGCTGGCCATTAAAATCATGTTCTTCAGGAGAACTAACAAATTTGCCATGCAGTAGATTAGAGGACTCAGAAACTTGTATAGATTGTGTCATATTAGTAAACCCCATTGGATCATCTGTGCATTTACTTTCATCAGGATCATTTACAGTTGAAGAACCCTCTTTATGTACATCAGAGGTTTCATCAGATCTATTGAACTTTTGGGAATAATCTGCACTGGAAAGTTCTGCACCATTTGAGCTGACATTCTCATGAACATTCATGGAGTTGCAAATACTCAATTTTATTTCAGCTTCAACTGAAAGAGAAGCTACAGCACTGTCACATGCTTCATCGTGGGTTTTATGGTCATCAGATTTGTCAACAGTATCATTGAAATGCCCAGAGGAAGGCTCTCTCGCGGGATGTGCTTTTATTATTTCAGCTGTATCTGTAATATCCTTAGGAGAGTCCTTATGATGCACATGGACGAGTTCTCCAGCAACAACTCCTTTTCCCTGTTCAGGAAAGCCATTCATCTCTGTAAGAGGGTCCTTCTGATTCACAGAGATGTCTCCTGAAGATTCTTTTCCCTGTTGAGACAAAACAGAAGGTTCTTTTCCCTGTTCAGGCAACACAGAAGGTTCTTTTCCCTGTTGAGGCAACGCAGCAAGTTCTTTTCCCTGTTGAGGCAAAACAGAAGGTTCTTTTCCCTGTTCAGACAACACAGAAGGTTCTATTCCCTGTTGAGGCAACACAGTCATCTCCTGAAATCCACATGGTGCTGCCACCAAGGATGGTTGACCATCAAACAGTTCTGCTGGACTCAGGCCTTGATGCCTTACATCTGCAGCACTGTGGCCAAAATTGCCAGATACCTCTCCAGAGGTCTTCTGCTGAGTCTTCTCGTACTTTCCATCTATGCTGGTATCCAATTCTCCAGATTTACTAACCCTGCGCCTTTTAGCTTTCCTTTGGTGAAGGGACAACTGATGTTGCATATAGGCACTCTGGTCATGAAACGTCAAATTGCATTTCCGGCACTCCTTTGCATTCACTTCTATTGGAGCTTCGTCCTTCTGAAGTTTTTGTTGATGAGAATCACCAGAGAGATTAAATAATGTAACTGAACTAACTGGCACTGCAATTTGCTTTTCCTCAATTGAGATGGTTTGCTGGTGAACACCTACAGACTAATCAAAAGTACATTCAAATTAACTATGAAAACCCAAGCACACAAATAAAATTTATAATCAAAACTTACATTAACATCTAAGCCATGCACTCCTGCACTATTAATCTGAGAAGCAGTTGTCTTTGCCTCCTGATATCCAAGAAGGGACATGAGGTAGGAAGACACTTCTTTGCAAGTAGCAAACTGATGTCCTTTGGGGCTGAAAGTATGACATAAGTAATCAGCACAGGTAAACAACAGTTGTAGAAAATGTGACAAATGCAGGCTACTAATGAGATGAGAAATCAATCAAAAAGTGCATATGCCCAGGTGTTGTGGAAAGTAAGCACTATAAAGTGTAAAGGCTGATGGCATACTGTTGCAGGCTTCTAGCAAAGACTTGTCACAGGCTCATAGCTATGCTTTTTCATTAAACAACTATAAAATTTCACTAGCATCAGTCTTGATGTGATTGTTAAAAGGAAGCAAATAGACATTTTCATATAAAAGCTATGTTTTTTTTATAATTGCATGCGTTTGTGATGGCACTAGCATCAGTTTTGATGTGATGGTAATACACTAAGTTCCCTTGTTTGGGTATTAGCCTAATTTTCTCAAATGTAAATGAAGATGATAGTTGTTCAGATATATGCAGCTCGTAGATGAAAGCCTGTAAGCCTATTTTGTATATATGTTTAAACGCTTGTGTGAGGGCATGGAACTGAGCAGCACATTGGACAAAGAAGTCATATCCTCCTAATCTCAATTTCATGTCATGTTTCAGTTAGGCTACTGACCTATTGCCGAAAGGCAACTCAAGTCTAAAGAGTAAGTAGCCAATCTTTCTACGACAGAAGCACTGTGAAGCTACCATGGATCTTGTGAAAAAAAATTGCATACAATCACTTTGCAACCGTTTGAGACAATCTGAATCATTATACAAAATAATACTCTAAAACCATGTCAACTGAAGCCTATACTACATAAACAAGTATGCCTGGGTACAAGAACAGACCTCACATAACGGCGGCAATTAATCCATGCGACACGCTCCTTTCGCTTGAGCCCAAGCAGCAGCTTCCACCCACAGGGCAAGTGGTCAGCAAACATGCCAGCGTCCACGAACTTCCTCCGACGCCTTCGGCTTCCCCATTGCCCTTCCAGCGCGTTCATGAATCCCAGCAGCTCGGGCTCTGACACCAATCCTGCCGTACGCTGCCGTAGCTCCTCCCCATAGGGATCCACAAGCTCGGCGAGCCTCGACAGATCAACTGCCACACCCTTTGGATTCAGCACTACCCTATCGGGGTCTGTCGCCGCAGCAGCAGCCGCCCGGCGGCGGCGGCGGCGGCAGAGCCGGCGCTAGGGGTGCAGGTGCTGTTATCGCGGGCGCAGCTAGGGTTTGCGGTCGAGGTGGAATCGGAGGCGGAGCAGGGTAGGACGGGTCGTCACTCGCGAAGAGGCGTTGGAGGTGGAACACGATGCGGCGGTTATCGGGGTCAACCTCGGTGGGGGCAGCTGGCGTAGACGAGGAGGAGGGCCCGGTGGTGGTGGGCGTCAGGTTGTGGGATATGTTGGTGGCGACGCGGCGGCGGGAGAAGGTCTGCTTGCGGGAACCTGCGCTCTCGTTGAAAACGGCGCGGTCGATCTTCGGGGGCGGGAGGAACTCGCCATCGCGGCGGCGGCCCCGGCGGGGGTCGACGGCGTAGGGCGACGCGGCAGCTAGGGCCACGAGATCCGACTGTGTCAGCTCCCGGACGTCCACTAAGGCTGCCACCTCAGTCCCCATTGCCCAGCGGCGCCGTCACCGGCGGCGGCTGGGCGGACGGAGGATTTGGGGTTTGGCTCAGGAAGGGGAGGAAACGCACCCCAATTTGTGCGGGGATGCGACGAGACGAGGACGATGGGGACGGGAGAAGTTCTGGTTCAGGGGAGTGGGCCAGTCTGGTTCAGGGAGTGGGCCAGTATGGGCTGAGATGTGGAGTGGCGCCGTGGCGGGGCCCGTGATCGAACGGTCACGGTGCCTTTAATTTCCGTGCTGATTTGATCAAAACCCTGGTCATCACTCGCCGCGCCGCCGCCGCCGCCGCCGCCGCCAGCGATGGCGCGCCGCCTGTTTCGCGCCACGAGGGCGCTCCTCCTCCCCGCCCCAGCTCCCGCGCCGGTGCCCACCTCCGCATCTTCTGCAGCGGCGGCGGAAGCGGCGGCCTCGCTCCTGCCACTGCTCCCCTGCAAGCGGCGAAAGAAGCTCCTGAGGAAGCTCAACAGCCCACGGGTCGCGCCCATTGAGCCGGAGGCCGCGCGTCGCGTTCCGGCCCTCGACACCGTGCTAGACCGCGATACGGCCTTCCGCTTCCTCCACCGCGCGCGCTCGTTCCTGGCTTCCCTCCCGCCTCCGCACCGGATCCCCCTGTCCGAGGCCGGCAAGCTGTACCGCGAGCTCGGCTTCCCCCGCGGACGCAAAGTGTCGCGCTCCGCTACGCGCCACCCGCTGCTGTTCCACCTCCCCGTCGTGGACTCCGTGCCGCACCTCGCGCTCACACCGTTCATGTGCGCTCTCCTCGAGGAAGAGCGCCGCATCCACGACGACCTCCTCCCGTCGCGGGTGCGCGCAGTCCGGAAGCTCCTCATGCTCACGGCCCACCGCCGCGTGCCTCTCGCGAAGCTCCACCATTGCCGCGCTGTGCTTGGCCTTCCCGACGACTTCCGCGACCGCGTCCACGACTTCCCCGACGACTTCCGCGTGGTAGTCGACCCCAGGGACGGCCGCCACTTCCTTGAGCTCGCCCGCTGGGACCCTGCGCTCGCCGTCAGTGCGCTGGAGCGCGATTTTGTTGTGGACGAGCTCCGCGTCCGGCGCACGTTCCGCTTCACCGTCCCACACCGCCGGTTGATGCCGCTTGACGCCGAGGACGCCGACCGCCTTGACACGGCGACCACGTTCCCGCTGGTCTCGCCGTACACCAACGGCGCGCTGCTCAAGCCATGGACGCCTGAGGCGGAGAAGTACCGCGTCGGGGTGGTGCACGAGTTCCTGAGCCTGACGCTGGAGAAGCGCGCGATGATCCACCACATTGTCGAGTTCAAGGAGGAATTCAGCCTCACTCGGCACATGTATGAGTCGTTGCAGAAGCAGAACCGTGCTTTCTACCTCGCTGGCACAGAGATGAACTGGGCCTTATTCCTCAGGGACGCATATGACGAAAATGGCGTGCTTAAGGAGAAGGATCCCCTCGTGCTGTTCAATGAGAAGCTACAGCGATATGCGTGTATGAGCAAGATGGATTCCAGAGAGACCGTGATTGATGCTGCAGGTTTGACTGAATAAAGTCAGCTTTCAGTTTGCTGGCTTACCTTCTGCATCTCTTGTTCTGCCGCCAGAATTTGAATGTGCTCGACTGCACTGACTCGGACACTGGTCGCCAGGTATGGTCAGCCGAGACAATGCTGGCTCAACCTCGCCACAATTCACATCTTCTGTGCTCGGCTCAGGCGGCAACTAGAGATCGCGTCGTATGCGAAGGATGCCATAAGTCATCGCTCGGCTAGTAAGCAGGTGAACTGATGGTTGAACGGTGAGTCCTCTCGCTCTTTCTACCCCTTCAATTGTTAATAGCAGGCCTACGATGAACTATAATTCCGGTGCCTAAAATCCTTAGAATTCTTAGATATATTAGATATAAAATGCTACTCCCTCCATTCTAAGTTATAGGACGTTTTGGCTTTTCTAGATACATAATTTTTAGTATGCATTTAGATATGTATAGATATAGAGTACAAAAAAATGCATACTACAAAAAAAAAACGTCTTATAATTTGGAATGGGGGCTGGGGAGTATAATGCTGGTGTACAAGTTTAATTCATTGAGATAATAAATGACATTATTGAGTTACATCAGATTTTTTTTGGAGCTCATGGTTCCCTTTTTTTTTCTCTCCTTTTCCAGCATTGAACTTTAGATTTGTTCAGTGGATTTCTGCAACGTCAAAATTGATACTGGCAACTTGATTGATAAGTCATCAAGACTGCCGGTGTGAATAAAGGTTCGATCATGAAGTGAGATCAAGCTCTTAAGGACAGGTAGCAATCATCTTATCCAATCCTAGCTTGTTTCCAATAGAGCACACGTGTAGAAGAATATTCTGTATAACTACGAGAAATGTTTAAGGCTGTGAAAATTTATAAAATTGAAATAGTCATGGTATATATTCAAAGGAGACTTGTGCAGTTAACTATGAAATATCTCCTTCTGTTGCACCCTAACAAGTGCTATACTCAGGGGCAGATGGGCTTGACTGCTTGAGCGCCCTTAACGCGGCCGAGGCCGTGCAGCCCCCCCTCCTGAACTGGAGAAAGTCTAAAGGTTGAAGACGAACGTCCTCTATTCATTCTTGTCTGATCGGGCCAGCTATTTGGATATTGGGCCGCATTTAATTGGAGGACCCAAGTAGGAGCAAACCGCCTTTCTCTCTTCATTTCTCTGCCTTCTTTCTTCTTTTATCCGAATGGCCAAAGCCAGGCAACTAGCCCAACAGCCCCAGCCCATGTAATTTAGTTCTTCAGCCATCGTGCTTAACAGAATTATTGTGTTACATGAACGTTACCTACTTTGGATTGGATTCCTAATTCTTAAAGCATTAGGCCTAGATACTAATATTACTTTGTTGGTTAGTAATGAAAATTGCATCTTTTGCTTCTACTCGTGATACTTAGTGTTTATCTATCTAAGTTGTCATGTTAAATTACTTTTAAATTGCCATATTTATTTTGTATGGAACATAATTGAGTTAGGTTGGCTTAGCTCTATGTTTAGTTCAGCGCCCCCTAATTAATTGTTCTGAATCCGCCACTGGCTATACTTATGCTTCTGACCACACCAGATGCAATGCAAAAATTAATATTGCATCTATGGTCTGAAATGTTCCCCCACCCCTACTGAACAGGCTTTGCAGGAACATATTCTAGAGATATTCTATTCGTAAAATTGTCTGTTCACCATGAGATGAGAAAAGCTACAGTAGAATGGTGTTTACAAAGCTTCTCAAGTTTAGTTATAATTTCTCCTTAATGGTAAAGGTAAAGCATTGGCGAGGGTCTTTTGAGATATATTTGGATATATGTTGTTGTTGAGCTTATCGACACCTTCGTCCAACTATGCATTGCTGCCATGTAGGCGAAGCACGCTTTGCTGCTGGGGAGTGGGGACACAGAGCAGCTCCAGGCCTGCTGAGGAGACTTAGGCGTTGTTCGCTGCAGCTGTGGCTGCGGCTTGTCCGCTTGTGCACGGCCCCTGTAGCCAGAACTGCTGCAGCCGCAGCAGCTGGCAGCAGGAATACTCCCTTAATTCGAGTGGAATTGTGTGAGTTGTAGGAATTGGGGTTTTGAGTGAAGTTCCCCCACAGCTGTGCTATGGTACCTGTGGGCACCGTTTGTGGTGAATAGTACAATGGTCTTGGTTGGTCGGTTTTTGGGCCTCAGCCCTTAAGCCATGACAGATTACCAACTTGTCATAGCTTTCAACATCTTGCTAGTATTACACGTGATCTCTAGTTTTGGTTAGCGGCTATTCTCATTCTGACAATGTGGTCTGCTAAAAAAGTAAAAAGCACACCAAGTGTCCAAGTCCATCTCTATAAAGAAGGCAACACAAATGTTGCGAGTTGCTGTACACATACCTGTTTTGCAAAAATTGACTGAATTCTGTGAATTTCTTACGTTCTAAACATGCCCTTAGACAACATGTCATAACATACAACTGTAATTATGTTGCACTTCAAAGCATAAACCATTGTGACCTCATTATGCCCATTATTATCAACATGAAATGCTCAGACTTTGATTTTTTGCAGATATCACCATCGGAATTGTTCCTATTCCTAACACATGGACCCTTGAACCTCTGAAGATTACCACCTGCAGTTCGCACCATTGCACAGGCAAGAATACATCTCAGAGAACCTGGACGGTGGGAGTTGTCGGTTGTGTACTGAACCTGAAAGCATTACATTACATGTAGTCGCTAGGCAGATGTGGTGATGTCTTGCTGAAATTACTGCTGTACAGCCTGTACTGGTTGTTCTTGATTTGAATCGCAAGTTAAATACCAGCTTTCTGGTTGGAAAATAAAAACCTGCAGTGTACGACATGATTGCTTCAGGAGCTCTGTGATGCCTGTGGAAACGAGGAAACCACCTTTGTTTTCAGAATGGAACCTAGCTTCGTTCTGCAGCATCTGTGACAATCCATTGCCACCATATTCAGAGACTAAGGAATCCTCTGCCCGTGAAACTTCTGGACTCTGGAGGACACACAGGTTGGTATTGGAGAGATTGGAAGCTTTGGCGACCAGGCCGGAGCTGATTTCATGGACGACTGGTACATGGTGCTGGGTGACCAGATCTGAATGTAACCTGGTAAATGAAGGCACGCTTCGTGGAGTACTTTCAGTCTTTCATTCACTCATTCCCTGTCTTGTGTGACGTATTATTTGGGGTTGGGGTGATTTTATGAGAAGAACCTGTTTGTCTTTGCTTGGTGTGATCCTTAAGATCACAAGACAATAATTTGTCTCATAATATATAATTTATAGTAACGAAAATATGACCTTATGAAGTACTTCTGAACTTCTAAATATAAGTCAACTATTTTTTGTTATATAATCTTTTTATACAATTTGACTAATTGTTAGCTAAAGATAACAAAATTATTGAAATACGCTTACCTTTTTTCATATGATTAGACTAATAGTTGGTTAAAGATGTGTACGTTTTTTCATATTGAAGTATGTGTACGTCTTATTCTTTAGCTCTGTGAATGCTGAACTAGTTCTTGTCACAGGGCAAAGCATTGGCAAAGCAATGGACAGGGATGAATTCCTAATATTTAATGAAAAAACTAACAAATGTGTACATATACGCTGCAACGGAACATACATTTTATTGCACGGTCAACTGAATAATTTATGCCTGGAGATTTATGTTTTTTTTTTATTCTAATATTTTGAAATCGAACTATGTACCATTGCTGACGTACAAATTCTCACAATTCTAACTCATAATATGACCACGTGTTATGAGTCCGATTCAGACAAGACAACAGTGACGCAGAAGAATTTTTTTCCCTTTTTACAACAAGTGAGCACATTGTTGCGAAGTAAAAAAATATGAACACACGAATCTGTTCACACTTTAATACCCGTGCGTTGCAAGGGGGAAGAATTATTGAAGAGGAAAAACTATCAAATGTTTATAGAAAATGTCGGTAAATATTTATTTGTAGTTGATTTTTAATAAAATTTCAAATCTAGCAAAGGTGTTCATGTGTTCCATATAAAATGGCACAAGGCAAAATCGTACCACTAATTTATACATCTCAATAGGGGAAAAATCATCATAAACAGAAAAGAAAAACCCAAGCCCTATACATACCCCTATACCATTGACTATTCGCATGCCTGGAGATTTATGTTAAGGCTGTTTCATGTATTCTAATATTTTGAAATCGAACTATGTACCATTGCTGACGTACAAATTCTCACAATTCTAACTCATAATATGACCACGTGTTATGAGTCCGATTCCAGACAAGACAAGGAGTGACGCAGAAGAATTTTTTTTTCTTTTTTTACAACAAGTGACGTAGAAGCATTGTTGCGAAGTAAAAAAATATGAACACACGAATCTGTTCACACTTTAATACCCGTGCTGTAAACGGGGAAGAAGTATTGAAGAGGAAAAACTATCAAATGTTTATAGAAAATGTCGGTAAATATTTATTTGTAGTTGATTTTTAATAAAATTTCAAATCTAGCAAAGGTGTTCATGTGTTCCATATATAATATGGCACAAGGCAAGCTTTTAGCGTACCACTAATTTATACATCTCAATAGGGGAAAAATCATCATAAACAGAAAAGAAAAAACCTAGCTCCTATACATACCAGGTGGTGCACATGCATCCAGCCAGCAACGCTCCATCCAAGTTGCCTTGCTGTTCATTTGGTCCATACCTATAACCGCACGATAAAGTAGGTCACGATGGTGAGTTTATCAAGGTTGTTTTTTTTATCACGTGTAATATATAAAATGAAAATGAAACTCGGATGAAATCCCTACTTTCAATGGAGAGTTTCATCTTTGTGGTTTTCATAGGCATTTAATTTTATGACTCGAGAGATAGTTGGTATTAGATTCTTGGGGAGAGTTTCACCAAGATGAAACCTTCCCTTCTCTCTCCTCGAATGCGAAAAGTGAACTTTCACTGATGTAGCCTGATTTATTTAACGTGAAACGCCTACGAAAACCCCCATTGAGTGGCTAGAAAGCCTCCTTCCACTTCCCAGCCATTGGCACATCTAGTGCTAATATAGCAATTTCAGTTCCTCCACATCAAGGTGGCGGGTACCCGTTGGATGCATGCAGGCGGGTGGTTGAATATGGGGTTGCTGGTGTGGCATGTCTGACTCCCGACGATGCGATGGTTCTACGACTCCGAGGGGCTTCACTTCACCAGTGGATTAGCTTCTTCTTCTTCCTTTTTTTCACTTCGGCTCCGCTCTACTAGTAGTGATGTAGTTGAAACTATTATGGTAGAAAAATGAAATAACCATAATACCCTTCTCTTTTTTTTTTCTTTATTCTTTCTTCCTCTCTTATTTTCTTCTTCTTGATTGTCTGCTCAACTTTTCAAAGTCTTCTTCCTTCTTCCCCATCTCTATCACATCTTTCCCCATCGGCTCGACATGGGGCAAATTGAACTCCACGTGCTGGGGCCCACCAAGGCGAGTGTGAGCTGTGATAACCAGCTATTTTCAAACTTCATTCAACTCCTGCCACATGTGAGTGTGAGGCCGGAGTTCCAGTGACTTCACCTGTGGAATTGTTTGAAAAATGCCCATCGGGAAAAAACAGCTCTTGATATTGCTAGAGCTATACTACCAAACGGGAGCTAGATATAAATACACTTCAGAGATGCTAAGGCCTAAATTTATGAGTATGTTCAACGGAATCATTATTAAAGGATGCCATGTAACAAATGTACATATACCCACAAAAAGTTGGCCGTATCCTTTTTCATTGCCCAAATTCAAATTTTGTTTGGTCCAATGGTTTGTGTGAGATGTTTGGCTGGGGTTTCCACTATTACTCAAATTAATTTTCACCTTTGTCACAGCTTGCAGAGTATCAATCGACCAGAGGATTTACTTTGGGGTATATGGAGTGTCGGTATCAATTCAATCAGGCAAAAAAAATCCGACCTGCCGGATTCGAACCAGCGACCTAAGGATTGATCTGCATCCACTACAGTCCTCCGCTCTACCAACTGAGCTAAGGTCGGTTTTAAGAAATTTATAGAAATAATGTTTTATTAGCTTGTTCTTCAGTTACCAAATGAGGTCCTATTGTTTGTGAAAGTTTGTCCCACTGCTCTCGGTAGGTATGAACAGTGTATATTCTACAGTGGTGAGCCGTTTGTTAGCCGTCTTTTATTGTATCAAAAGTGGCACGGCGAATTCACTGAAAAAATCTCTTTTGGTATCTAAGAAACTAAATATAAGAGCTTTTTTTTTTTTTTTTTTTGGACATTTTCCCTAAAGGTCTAAAAATTTCTCCATGGAAAGATTTTTTTCCATAAGTTCTAAGACTAAAAACATAGGACTCATAGAGTGTGTTTAGTTCCACTCCACCAACCCAAAAAGTGCTTCAGTTTCTGTCACATCAAATTTCTTAACATATGCATGGGGCATTAAATGTAGATAGATAAAAAAAACTAATTGCCTAGTGTGGCTGAAAAGTACAAGACAAATCTTTTTGAGCCTAATTAGTCTATGATGGGACAATAATTACCAAATACAAAGCGAAAAGTGCTACAATACCCGAACCCAAAATATTTCAACAACTAAACACCCTTAGAGCAATTTGTAAAGTAAATTTAAATGATGACGCTGGAGGAGAGAAGGGATGAGAAAGCAAAGCCATTTGTAAGCTTACAAACCCCGCTTGGGCACAAGAACCAATAAACTCTCGTGAGGAGACACAATACCTGGGTCCATTATTAAATCTTGAGGGTTTAACCCATGCATGTGAAATTTGAGAGGTAATTTGTAAGGATTCTTACAGCCCGGTATTTAATCGTATTATAATACTTGCTCTTATATACTATTAATAATGTAATTCTATGTTGCACCATAGCAGATGAGATATGATAGAAATGCATTTTATTATTTTTGTGGACCGCCTATAGCTCTATGAATAACTTTTGTTATTATCTCCCCATGAACTAGTAGTTGCACAATATTCCGTGAGATGGGTCGGCCTTCACACACGCTTTGTCACACGGGGACCGGCGAGGATTTTTTTTTTTAGGAAATCAGGCGTCCCAAAGGATTCAAACCCATAACCGGTGGCCTCCCAACCACAAGTGCTCACGCTCAGATCCCAATTTAGGTGATCTATAACAACTTAACAAGTATTTTCATGTGTTTCCAACAGTTGCGTGGGTGTTATTCTCTCAGGGCAGTTTACAAATCAGGCTACAATGGTCCAAAAATTAGTTTGATCCATGCGATTAAGGAAAAAAAAAAAAAAAACAAAGAGAAAAGAATGACATAACTTTCCCCTCGCACGCCGGCTGACGGCTGGAATCGCACCCGAGGCTCTCGAGCAACTGCGGTGTGCGGAGCCATGGAGGACCGGCTGGGCAGCCTCCCGGACGACCTCCTCCACTCTATACTCCGCGACCTCCCGCTGAAGCACGCCGTCCGCACCAGCGCCCTCTCCCGACGGTGGGTGCCCCAGTGGATCCGCGCGCTCGCCGCCTCCCCAGTTCTGGACTTCACCGACCGGGACTTCGCCTGCGGCCCCGGCCAGACCCCGGCGCGGGCTGCGGCCACGGTCGGCCGCTGCCTCCGGCTCCACGCCGAGCACGGCACGCGGCTAGATGCGCTCCGAGTGGCGCTGGTGCCCCCGTCGGGGCCGGGCCACGACGCTGCGTTCGGGCGGGACGTCATCGGGTGGATCGCGGCCGCCGTCGCGAGGGGCGCCAGGGAGGTGGGGGTGGACCTCCCTACCGTCGCAGGAGGATCACGGAAGCGCGGCTTTCGTCCTGGAGCTCCCCGTGGATCTCTTCCAGGCCAGGAACTCTCTGCAGCGGCTGACGCTCGGCCGGCTCAGCCTCCGCGCCGTGCCGCTCACAGCGGCCGGACTCGCCGGCCTCCGCTCCATCTCCCTCAGCCACACCGACGTCACCGACGAGACGGTCCGCGGCATCCTCGCCAACTGCGGCGCGCTCGAGTCGTTGAGCCTGCGGTGCTGTTCCCTCCTCGCCGCGGTGAGCGTCGCCAGCGAGCGGCTGCGTGTGCTGGAGCTCCTCGGTTGCCGAGGCGTGCGCGACCTCCGGGTCGCCGCGCCCGCGCTCGAGTCCTTCACCCTGTACGGGGACGTCATCCTGAGCGCCGCCGACTGGCCCGACTCCGTCGCCGTCGACTTCGGCGCCGCGCCGGCGCTCCGGGACGTGTACCTGTCGCACATGGGCAGCTGCTATGACTTGGACGACAACAATCACGACGACTACTACCCGTTGGTGTACTACATGCCGCATGCCCGCATCCTGACGCTCTGCTCCGTCGGCTTGGTGGTACCGAGAGAATCAATGGAAGAAGACCATCGGTTCGATCATCTTGTTTATGCACACATATATGACGGCGATGATGAGACATATATTGACATGCCCAACCTCCAAGAGCTGCAGCTGCTTCTGGGCTCCCTGCAACAGGAAGGCGATGGCAACCCTCGATGGCCTGAGCGTGTGTACTATTTCTTCCATCACACCTCACTTCCAGTCCTCGAACAGCTCTTTGTTCGTGTAAGTAAAGCTCTCTCCCCAAAATTTCAGTTGAGAACGAAACTGCTTGATAGCTGAATTCTCTTATGTAACCGGCCGTGCAGCTCTCCACCCATCCTGAGCCTGAGACATCTTGGACCGATGACGAGGATGACGATGACGACAACATTTTTTGGGGCAAAACACCGTCCTCGGCCGGCTGACTTTCATCAAGGTTGTGAATTTCAGGGGTACATGGCGCGAGCGCCGGCTGGTTGGGTTCTTGCTCAAGAGGGCTCCTATCCTCGAACAGCTGGTGCTGGTGACAGTGGAAGGAGAGGGAGCCCTGGGAGACGAGCAACCAGAGGACATTATCCGGCAGTGGGCGTCAACGTTGGAAAAGGCGTCGCGCGAGGCACGCATCACCGTGTGCCGCCCCAGCGAAGACGACAGCCCCAACCATGCCCACAAGAGGTTCTTCCAAGAGGAGTTTTGTTGCATGCATCAAGAATGATTTGATACATGAACGTGATGGCTTTTGTGTTGTCCCAAAACTATGTTTTAAGGGTTTTTTTTTTTTTTAGGATGCTCGATCTGCTCTATCGTACTATGTTTGATATGGTATTACCATTTGATATTGCGCTGGGGCTGTTTGCTATTGCTGTGTCGCCTAATGTTCAATGGCTTGTCAGAGATAAAACTGCTGCTGCTATTCTGGAGCTTGTGTGGCCTAACATGAACCAGGATGTCATTGAGGGCAAAACTGTGTCAGTTGAATCTTCCTTCAGGTTTTGTGATCTTTAGAAAGACTGAACTTCAGAGGGAACAGAAAAGTCTCTGTCTGCGAAGATTCACAGGGCATTCTTAAACAGAGAGAGCGTCTATAGCAACTGAGAACTAACAATTGCATTGGGGAAGTTTCTGAGATGAACCCTATGAAGGTCGTGATCTGAAACTTAGTTATCTGAAATCTATGAAGTGCATTGTGTCCTCTCTGTTATCATAAACTTACCTGAAACTTGTTATCTGCAACTTAGTTTATGGTCCTTATGTGAAACTTGTCCTGAAACCTGAACTGTATTTTTTTTCATTATGCGTGATCTGTACTTGAGGACTATTGCATTTGTGAACCTGATATGTACTTGAACTTTTCAATCCGGTGGTGCCAACTGTTGTTGTACTTGAGTACTATTGCGTTTGTGAACCTGATAAATGGCTATTTAGTTTCCTTGGTACATTTTCACACATGTTGTCTATGAAACAATGAAATGAAACCTTTGACTGAGAGAGCCAGTGTCATCCAATTTCATTTCTCGGTCGAAGAACCTCAAAGTTTTGGAATGAAACTCCCTTTGAGACTGACTTTATGCCTTCATACTCTCTAACAAGTGGGCCACACCATAAGATATGTTGTAGGGTGGCGGGGCAGGGCCGCGAGCCGTGGACATGGCAATCTTAGGCAAGATCGTGAGAGCGCAGATCCAGGGACAGCGACTCTTCCAATGCCAAGACTACGCACGAGTTTCACTGCCTCGTGCTGTCGTTGGATTGTTAGAGAATCTCAATAATTCAGCCTCGTGTTGCCGTAGGATTGTTAGAGAATCTCCAATAATTCAGCCTCGTGTTGCCGTTGGATTGTTAGAGAATCTCCAATAATTTCAAACAAATAATTAGTAAATCCATAATTTTCAACTGACTAAAAATGTGGGCAGAATATTATTTGATTTTTGAATGTGGGCAGAATATTAATTGATTTTTTTTCAAAATATGGCTCCAAAAAGATAAAAATCACTTTAACTACTTTACGCTTTTTTCTCTAGTATTGTTGTAAAAGAAAATATTAGTATTATTTCAATATCAATATATTATATAGATTTTTAAAATCGATGATTAAAGATATAGACGTTTCACTTAGGACAAAGCTTAAAAAACATGTAAGTGGAAATAAAAGGAAGTACATATAGTGGTAGTGATCTTCCCGTGGAACGTACTCGATCGAGCATTTCAGCTGATGACACATGCGATGTGGTTCTCTTATTTTGGCCTATAGAAGTAGAAACAGCTCAGGGAAAAACGCCGCGAAACGGGTGAGCGAGCGAGCATCTACCCCGAACAAAACGACAGACTTGAGTGACGCTCACGCAACGCTATCTGCCAAGCGCCCAAGAACGGCCGACAACACTCGCTGTGAGCACGCAGATGCGATGAGAACTTGAATAGTCAATTCACTCACTCCTGAGGAAAACAAGGAGCAAAAGCACGGGCACCCGGCAGCCATGACCACGACCATGAGCGCCTCCCCGAAGAGAGGAGAGCAGAGGCCGACAGGTGGCCTCAATCAAGCAGAGAACAGAAATATCGCAGGATCCCAGTGTAAGAAATGGGGTGAACCGATTACCTTGGTCTCGGGTTACATGTTAAATAGCTCGGGGAAGTGCCCCCCGGCGGTGGCATGTTACACCAAGAATAGATACAAGATGAATGGTTACATGTGATGAGGATGACTGCTACACTCTAGGATCACCCTACATGTACATTGAACATTGACATAGTCATTAACTATTTCTAACACCCCTCCTCAATCTCAGCCACATACAAGGTTGAGATTGTTCCTAAATTCTTTAAGCTTTACGGCGACAATGCCTTTGTGAAACCATACGCTACTTGATCATTGGTACTGATGAACCGTATCTGCAGTCCTTGTGCAACTCTTTCTCGAACAAAATGGAAGTCAATCTCTATGTGTTTTGTCCTAGCATGAAATCTGGATTTGCGAAGGTATTTTGCCCCTAGGTTGTCACACCATAGCCGAGCTTGTTTTAGGATGTGAGATCCCTAATTCACCAAGTAACTTTTGAACCCAAATCATTTCAGCCGTGGCATTAGCCAAGGATTTGTATTCGCCTCTGTGCGAAGCGTGACACCGTTGCTTGCTTTCGAGCACTCCAGGAAACTAGATTTTCACCGAGATAGACCGCAAATCCACCTGTGGATCTTCTATCATCAATACATCTGCCCAATCTGCATCGAGAGAAGGCATCGACTCTCATGGTCCTTGAGTTCCCAATTCTAAGTCCCGATTCAATGTTCCTTGAATATACAGAGTATGCGCTTGGCTGCACTCCAATGTGAAGTTGTAGGCGCATGCAGTACCGACAGATCTTATTCAGCGCAAAACATATATCCCGGACGAGTGAGCGTTAAATATTGAAGTGCTCCCAACGTACTTTGTAGAATCGTTCGGCCCTAGTGGATTCCCTTCATATGCGCTGAGTTTCTCGGTGGTAGGCGAGGTGTGTCCATGGCCTTACATTTACTCATCCCACGATCGTGCCAAAATGTCGGAGGCATACCTCTGTTGGGTTACTAAACCATTTTGACCTTCTTTACTTCTATAGAAATAATGTAAATCACCAAGATCTTTCAATGCAAAGTCAGCTGCGAGGTCCTTGAGTAACGCCTCGGTTGTTTACGGTGCTGAACTTGCTACAATAATATCATCCACATAGACAAGGACAAATACTCGAAGACCTCTTTTGTTGTAATAAAAGAGTGATGTCGAAAAACCTTAGATGGTAAACCCAAAGATACCAACTTGGAACATAACCTAGCATACCAAGCCCGTGGAGCTTGTTTTAAACCATAAAAGCTTTATCCAATTTCTAGACATACCTTGGGTAAGTTTTATCCTCATATCCGGAGGTTGATGCATATACACTTCCTCTTCTAACATACCATGAAGGAAAGCATTTTGTACATCAATTTGTTTTTGAACCTTTGGGTGAAAATAGATTCGAATAGTAACTTTAAAATAGAAGGTATCTTCATAATCTATCCCATAACTTTTGCTTATATCCTTTTTGCTACTAACCGTGCTTTGTGTCGATCAATGGTGCCATCGGCCTTTCTTTTTATCTTATACACCCATTTAATGATATTTTTACCTTTTGGAGGTGGAACAAGATGCCAAGTTTTATTCTTGAACTTGATCGATATCCATAAATTGCTACCCATTTCTTGTTCTTGAATGCTTCATGTACACTTGTTGGTTCTTACGGAATGGTAGATGCAGCCATTGCCCATCTAAGCGTACCAGTCTTGCTTGGGCTTTAGTTAGCTTTGTGATCGAGTAGTAGGGCGTTAATGAAGAAGCGAAGTACCTCTGTTGAAGAATCGGGCACGACATGATCGGCATTGATATGCCGACCGGATGCATTTATCCTCCTAGCGGATCTTTGTTTAAGATCAAGTTTGCCTTGAAGATCGGTCGGGGCGGACCCCGACGCTGGGCGACGCGGAACCGTTGGGCTGCGATCCCGAGGTGGACATAGCGCTGTCGGTCGTCAGGGGAAGAGCTTGACGCGTGCTGTCTCCCGCGCCCGCATGAGATACGGTAGCGGTGTCACCGTTTTCAGCGTTTCTCCGCCCGATTGATATACGGAGAAGCATGGCATTAGATGGGTTAGGAGAATCACATAATTGGTCGCGATTTTGGCATCCCCAAAAGACATGGAAGGATTTAGAAGAGCATCCGGTAGGATCTTTGAGTTCAACAAATTTGGCGCCCGGCATTAGGATGCATGGTGGAAAAGGGGAACACGGTCTCATCAAAGACAACATCTCTCGGATATGTAGACCGACCCTCTTTCGGATCAAGACATTTAAATCCTTTGTGAGCATTGCTATACCCAATAAAAACACATCTTTTTGGATCTCAACCGGAGTTTGTGAGTGTTATAAGGGCGAAGATTTGGCCACCCATCAAAAGGGAGGTGTAGTCGGCATCATGACCACGATGAAGAGGTGTGTCATAATTTATATTTTTGGTAGGTAATCTATTGATCGTAAAAATACACCTTCATCCCAAAATTTGAGAGGCATGGATGCATGCGCCAAAAGAAGTGTGAGTCCCATCTCAACAATGTGGCGATGTTTTCACCCTGCCAGCTGCCGTTTCTTTGGTGGGTGTGTGGGCAAGAGACATAATGATGTATACCAACACGTTGGAAGAAGGAGTTGAGAGATTGATACCGCCTCCCGGTCTGTTTGCATGGCTATGATTTTTCTTATCAAATTGGCGCTCAACAAGGTTTTGAAATCACGAAAGCATTGGAATACATTTGCGAATCAAATAGATCCAAACAAATTTCAAGTAATCATCGATAAAACTTACATAATAGTTGAATCGACCAACCGATGTAGGAAAAGGACCCCCAAACATCGGAAAAAATGAGTTCTAAAGCACTAGAGGATATACTAGTGGACTTGGGAAAAGGTGGCTGGTGGATCTTGCCCACGTTGACAGGCATCACATACATGTGTGTTATTCTCACTCACAAAAAGAAAGTTTATGACCATTTAGGACACGACTAACAATAGGGGATGAAGCATGCCTAGCCTACTATGCCACACGGATGTAGGGGTTTACTGACTCAAAAAGTTTATTTGAAGATGAAGGTGGGCTCGGAATGGGATGGATTGGAGGCCCCCAGCCACGCAGTGGCGATGTCTTCTTCGTCGCCGACTCCTTAACAACAAAACGATCAGGATGGAACTCAACGATAGCATTGTTATCACGTGTCAAACGATTACGATATTAAACTTTTTGTTGGCATCCATGAAGAATGTTACGAAGATGAATATTATGTGAAGGGGAATGCACAAACCCATGACCAATATGTGAGATCTCCATACACGATCCATTGGCAAAGAAGGCATTGTTCCCCTCGCGGTACTTGTCACGGAAGGAGAGGTGCTCATCGGTGGTGATGTGGTCGGTGGCGCTGAATCCGCCGGTTGACCGTAGGAGGTGGTGACATTTGAGGAAGCATATTTGACACCACCTTGAAAACGCTCATCGTGGCGCGCTTGTAGCGCGCAGAACGGGTGCCCCTCCGCCGCACACTTAGATGAGGCCGGCTTGGAAGGAGCTCCCGCGCCCTCCGTTGTTGTTGTTGCGGCCGCCTTTTCCACGGCCTCCGCCTCCCACGGGCAAAACCACCGCGCGGCCACCGCGGTTTGGATAACCACCGCGCCGCCGTCGCGTGTGGCAAGATTTGCGAGAGGGACCTCCATCACGTTGATCACGCCGGGCTTCTTGGCCGAGTAGTTGGGAGTAGAGTTCTCCAAGGGAGATTGATTACGTCCGTTAGTAGCGGATGTTACCCAAAGATCGTACTTCTCATCAAGACCCATCGGGATGTAGGAGATGAGTTCATCATCCCCAAGGCGACATCCGGCGGATGCCATCTCTGCAAGGGACTTCATCTTGTTGTAGTACGCGTGCGGTGGATGTCTTTTGGTCCGTCGCGTCGGGGCCATCCAGGAGTCTGAGCGATGAGGGGAGGTGAAGAACTCTTGGATCGGGTCCACGGACGCCGCCATGGAGACATGCGCAAGACGTGCGGAGAAGAGACGAGGAGGTAGCTTAGGACCTGTTGGGATGAGAGGTGTACTCCTTGTTGGCGACCGGAACTTCATCCGGATGGTCGGGCTTCTTCTTTGGTAGGAATTTTGGTGGTGGTGTGGCTGTGGGGCTAAGGAATTCATAAACCCGCAAGACCGCTACAGGAAGAGATCATGAAGGTTGCCTGCTGGTAAGTTTTTCGCTCACCGCGTAAAAGCCAAAGGAGGTGAGGGGCCAGCGCAGAAGATGACATGGTGCTCCGTTAGGAGATGAGGCTCAATGATACCATGTAAGAAATGGGGTGAACCGATGACCTTACCTTGGTCTCGGGTTACATGTTAAATAGCTTCGGGGAAGTGCCGGTGGCATGTTACACCAAGAATAGATACAAGATGAATGGTTACATGTGATGAGGATGGCTGCTACACTCTAGGATCACCCTACATGTACATTGAACATTGACATAGTCATTAACTATTTCTAACACCCAACTTTACGCACGTTGCTAAAAACGAGCTTTACCAGGCACCCGGGGCCGGTGACAGTGAGACACAACAGGGATGGCCGTCCCATCCCTGGCTCTGCAATTACAGTACAATAGATAAATCCCAGCCCTAAAGAAAATGGTAAGAAAATGGTTACTCCGTAAGTGAATACTAACACTCCTTATGAAAAAAAAAAAAAAGGCAGATACCATTTTATATGAGGAGTTCAAACTTTTAAATCAATGCATAGTACTACATCTCTCCCAAAATTAAATCATTTTTTGAATTAGATCTATAAGAAATAGTTATATATAGAAGACTAGTAGTTAAACTTCATTTGTAATGCTGTAAAAGCGGTGTTGTTTTGAACATGAAATTTAACAACCTTGTTCTACAAAAATCGCTCAATAGCGCACTGCCCTAGTTTACCTTATAATGAGCTCTTATAAGAGAAATATATGCATTTAAGCTAGCACTTTGTTTAAGATCAATCGGCTTATCAGCCACAGAAACCGGCTTACATACAGATTAGAGATGACACGCAACCTTGTCTCAGTATATACAATGTTGAATTTCTATCATAAGAGCACAATGATTACACAAAAAATATGTTAGGGGCCCTGCATGCCCCTGTGCACACATCTCACGCGCCCTCAAAAAGTACATCACTAGCTACTACCACCCCATCGCAGGGGTACGTAGATGTCACCAAAACTTTCATCTTCCCCAAGGTTTCAAGGTGTATTCCCCTGCCCGACGTGCCCCGACAGGCCGTCAGGTCAGGTTGGAGGATCTTCCTTGCACTCCAAAACAACCTCCATCACCGACGTGCTAGTTACAGCAGCTACTAGTAGTGACTGGCGTAGTAGCCTCTAGGCTGGTCCTATGGTGGTTGCCCAAGTTCGATCGATAGAGGTGGCTGATGATGGTGCTCTCTTGGCTGTCCTCTTGCCTTCATGACTTTGGGAGGCATATTTGAGAAGGACTTGATCAACGATGACGCCTGGCCTCTAGCAGCTCGACAGGGCAATGGCCTAAGGGCCGCCGACTAATATGATTGGGAGGAAGGCCCTCGATCGCATCGCGGATGGATTCTGTTGGGCCTTGTCTTGGTTGTCTTTTTCCGCCCAGCAGTAGTTTGCAATGCGGGTATAATTGTCCTTTGTTATTTTTATTTTTTTATTGCCTTTTTGACAGATTTTTTGGTACTAATTGTCAGATTTCTATACGTTTTATTGTGCTTTTAGGATTTGTGCAACAACTGCCACTACTTAAATTTGAAATGGTCTTACAATTGGAACGAGATGGCGGGAGTAATACCCAAATTTTCCAAGATCGTGCCGACCACTTGTTATAGTAAAACTTATTAGTAGGAGTCTAAACAGCTCAATCCACTCTGTTAACCGGACTCTACACTCCCAAATAGGTTCGAAGCTAACAATCTCATGGTGTAAATGGGTTTGAATCTAACAATCTCATATCACACATGGACCACTACGAAGCACGAACATAATTCACACTGGACCAGAGTGGCTCGTGTCATTCGTCAGAAAAGAAAATGAATGGCCACAGGAAAAGACGCACGTGAGCAGGTTCAGGGGTTCAGTACTACATGACCATCAGAAAATGCATCAACCTGGGGGACGTTGTCCCAACCTGGGTCCGGCTCAACATTTTTCTTACCAGTACCGCAAGCACTTGTCCCTGACAGCCTCTGACTTCCTGAAAGCTTCAGGATGAATCCAGGCGGGCAGAGGTAGTCGCAGCCTTGTTCGTTCCTCCAACTTGGAGGAAAGGATGCCACATACTCAAGTTTGGCATCTGCTGATCCACACAGAAAATCAACCAGGTCAGCGGAATAAAATATACCGGTGCAATTAGCCTGTCAGATTCCAGCATACTTGATACTCCTGCTATCTATGTGACGCAACAAACTTTCAGCATCTCTGGGATGTCAGTAACCATTGAACTGCAGTCTCAATAGTACACAAACAGAATGCAACCATTGATAATTACGATAAAACTGAAAAAATACGGCACAGGAATCTAATGGCTGAGCCTAATTGGTAATTGTCTGCACGCAGATGCTAAAGCAAACAAAAGACATGTTCTCCTGGTCCTGTAATGCAAGAGATGTGTCATAAACAAGTTATGCATTTGCATGACAGGCAGACACAGCAGCGACAAGAAACCTTTTGAGCTATGCCAGCCTCATTCTAGTCTTCAAATCCTACCAAATCATAGCCTAACGCATGCACGTATACCTCTGATAGACCCCACCATGAGGTGAGAGGCAAGGCCACATGGACTACAGATGGAAATACCTGGAACACTGCATTGCAAGCAAATGTTTCCCCTGGCTTTGGTAGCAACATAAGGTACAGAAATAGTTGAGAAAGTTATGAGGAACAGTTGGAAGGATAGGCTGCCTTTCCAATTTAAAGGCACTGCCATCCTTTCTTCAGCCCCATGACAAGCTTCCACACAGTCACAAGCAACCACATTGCATAGTTCTTAGCCTCATGGAATACAACCCCTACCCTGCATTGTCTGCCCTGTGAAGAGAGAGAGAGGGAGAGAGAGGGAGAGAGAGAGAGAGAGACGAGAGGACTTCGGTGCTCTTCTCAGGGCAAGTCAAGGAGGGAGAACAAGAATGCCTTCTTCGAAGTTGGGTTGTTGAGGTGTTCAGAAGAGTATTGGTGTGTGTCAGCGTCTGTTCCTTCCGTTCTCTCATAATTTCATCTTCCTTCCCTTGTGTTGTCTTTGGCCTCTCTTTCTGTATCCCTGCACTCTCCTGTTATGGAGTCCTCCCAGCTTACTGGGGACAATGCTGAAGAGTGCAACAGTAACGAATCTGGGTGGACGATGTACCTGGGCTCCCCCAGTGAATAGTGATGATCTCAAAGCCAATGGCAGTAAAGGGAGTAATGTTGGCAGTGGCTGTAGCAATGGTAGAAGCAAAAACGCCGACATGGATTATGATGATGGAGATTATGACTCATTAGCGTCCGATGCTTCCACAGGACCAGCTCAAGTGAAGGTGCCTAATGGTAAAGAAAAGAAACTTCATGAGAAAAGAGATAATTCCATATATGAACACGATAGCGATGAGCAAGATGAGATACGTACCAAGCTCCTAACAGCTGTGACAAAAAAAAAAGCAGGCAAGATGAAAAAGGGAGAAGAGAAGACCACTAGAAGGAGCCACAGCAAGAGACGTAGTTCTTTTTTCTTCACGAACAAGCTTCTTTAGGTAACTGTTGTAAAACCCTTGTAGATGTCTCTCAACCATTTACAGTCTAGCTAAAATCTTTGCAGAAGCATGAGAAATGCAAAGCTTTTGGGATCTTAGGGCAAATATGTACCCCTTGGATACTCTTATTAGTCATCCTCATAGCATCATATAAAAAATGCATGTGTTTATGTAGATATTAACAGAGCACTCTCTCCAGATATATTTCGAAGGATGTTTTCTACTTAATTACTGTTACTGTTCTTCCCAGTATGTGTAGAGTTTGAAATGTCGTTATAGGGCTGCAAAGTGGCAATTTTACCAAGACAAAGAACTAATGAACTCTATGCAAGAGAGAAACTTATATTACCAATGAAGAATCCACAGTAAATCCACTGACACAGGGGTTCCATTTTTTGCTGTTAACATGCGAAGTAAACAATGCACATACTATTATATGAGATGTAAATCTGGAAACAGACTGATTACAAAAAGTATAGTACAAAGTACAAACATCTAGTTTACACACCAACATAAATAAACATACACATGTGGTACAAGAGCCTATAGCTATCACCTGATGTGTGCAATCAACTACTCTTTGCATCTGCAAGTGCTCTAAAGCAGTCGATTAAAGAACCTCCTTCTCTGCAAGTGATGTGGAGGAATTAGACCAGCAACAGTATCACCATACCTGAAATAGAGCAATAAAGCCTTACTAAAGGGAATGGTAAAGAGTTGAAGCACTTGATTGAACTAGTGGATACTAGGTGAACCAAACAGTATATCTAGGATGAAAGATGAAAGTCAATATAAACACTTTAAGGCCAAACAACAAACCTACAATGGCAACTGTCATGATAAATGCTAGTTCATTATGACTGCTCATAATGTGTGCCTTGTGATATGCACCTTTGTACAGAAGCCTTGAACATATTACATACACAATTCAAGAAAAAAAGAAACCTTCATACACCAAAGTTACCCAGAAAGGATTGTCATAGTATCTGAATTCCCAAACTAAGATACAAGAGATATCACAATCCTTGGCAGGTAGGCAGATGCAGGACCTGTGAAGCTCCATAGGCACAATCTTCGGTGAATGTCAATCAGGATCTTTCACCCTGAATTATCTACTAGGGGACCAATCACAAGAAAGGTAACCAGTGCAACATGGGGGACGCAAATTCCCAACCTAGTAGGTTAGTTTCTGAAATGTTCAGAAATTGCAACTAGCCGTACACATTTGGCAACTTATAGAGCCAAAATTTCAGCACCACAGAGGAGCCAATATCGACACTTAGACTAACCACGATCTGTGCTGAAAAAAATTCTCCATACGCCAGCCCATACCCATGCCAGAAACCATCAGCAAAACACTGTTACATTGATAACTGGTTCAAATACTCAGAACCATCCCAGGGTAGGAACCAACAGCTTGCTGTGAAATAGTTGTTTATTTTCCAGGCATCAAAGCAAGAAGACTACTTTCGACTCATGCTGTTTATGATTCGGGATCAGTGAGCACAATGGGATGATCCAATGCTTCAACGCTCTCTCCCTTCTTTCAGCATCAGTAGAACACTGACATTGTGGCTAATCTTATGGGTAATCTATCTCATCTAGTGTTATGGTAGATAGTTGTTCCAGTTGAGTGTTTTTTTTTTAGTTTCAGTCCCGTTTGTTCCTTAAACAAGTAAAGTGTAGTGTGAGTTTGTGTCTTGTAAATATTTTCTCTCCTAAATGCAAAGGATGTGTAGTCCTCCTGTGTCTCCGAGAAAAGAAGTGTCATGGTAGATGCTAGTTCATATCCTGCTGATAATATGTGCCTATAGAACTCTAGCAGTATATACCTTTTCTGTGGAAACCTTGAACATACACAATTCAACTGAAAAGGAATCTTAACCTTCATACATCAAAGATTCAAAGTTACCCAGACAGGATAATCTTGAGTGGTATATGAATGGCCCAAACTGGAACATAGAGATACCACAGTCCTCAATAGGTGGACATGACCTGTGAAGGACCATAGGCGCAAATGGAAGGAGGTTTTCACTCTGAATTATCTACTGGGCAATTAGTCACAAGAAAGAGTAAACGACAACCAAGGCAACATGGAGGATAAAATTCACTAGCTACTAGCTTAGTTTGTGAAATTGTTCTGCAAACATACGTACACATCTGGCAACTGCTAGAGCCTAAATTTAAATTTCGGGATCACAGATGAGATTGCTTCAATATCCCAGTTAGTAGTTAGCTAGTCTTTTTTCGTCTTTCAACAAAGAAAAAGGGGTGGAGATTCTAATGCAACGCAACACAGTACACACTCAAATGCTAGGGAGATAGCGGTTAACATTCCTGAATGATCTCATGTTCCCATGTAAACTTCAGAAACATAGCACATTCCACACAGAAATAAAACATGGACAGCGCAGGCGAATTTGTTCCGAAACCCAGTCTAGTGGCCACGAAATGAACCCGGTGAGATCGGGAAACAAGCGCGAACGATTAGGAATGTACCCAGAGGTTGCGGCGCGGTGGCGGCGGCTATGACGCCGCGGCGGGCTTGGAGTGGTGGAGGAACGCCGCGGAGCAGAGCACGGTGGTGATGAGGGCGAAGAAGCCGAGCGCCACCGCCAGCGACATCCCGGCCACCGCCAGATCCAGCGCCAGCTGCGCGCCGTGGAACACCACGCCCAGCGCCATCGCACCCCCCCTGTCTCCCGTCGCCGTTCTCTAGCATGCGGTGGTGCCCCGCGCGGTCCTCCCTATTTCATCGCGACGCGCGAGGAGGGAGAAGGCCCCAGGGGGCGTGGTGGAATGGAAGAGAAGCGGCGAGTGACACGCGGAGCGGCGAGGGGGCGGGAGCGGAGGCGGCGACACGACCACCTGGACCTGCACCGCACCAGACCGAGACACGCCCGTGTCGCCTGCGACTACGACACAGCTGACCGACCAGGGATCAGAGCGGGCGCCGCCCTGCACGGCTGCACCTCGCCCGGATCTGGGGTCGGTCGTTCAACGGCCTTGGGAAACATTCCATCTTCCCAGAAATTCTGAAGCTGAACTCTTTGAACTTCTGATTTCTTTTTATCAAACATACAATCTGCAAGCAACGATACGCAGATGTACAAATGATCACCCGTTTTGGTGACCAGAAAGTGACTGTTTGGAGCACGGAAATTCTCACAGATACCTATAAACAAAATCATCCATTGGGATAAAAAAGGGAAAACATTCCAAATAAAAAAACACCCAAAAAGATACTATTCTCATTCCAAATTATAAGATGTTTTGCCTTTTTTCTACATATAAGTTAATTTGACTAAAAATATAAACACAGTACTAAGTGCATAGCAAAGGTCATAAACTTAGAAAAGGCAAAACATCTTATAATTTGAAATAGAGAGAGTAGTACATAGTAACAGCCATACAATTAGAAGGGTGCAAAACCAGTCAGAAAGAGGAAAACCATCTGGATGATGATAATTATCATAGACAAATGAGCTGACTGAGATGGAATAATGTCATGTTGGTATGTTCGAGCAGCTACAAAGTCAACAAAGCGACCGGCCAGAAAAACAACTGATGTACAACAAAGACCAACCCAGTACCACGTGGCACAGGTCAATCAGTGATACAAGATGCGTCACCATCCTTCTACAATCTACCTTTGTCAGAATAATTTGTCATTATAACATCATCGTTCCAAAATCCAAACACCTTAAAAATAACAATACAAGTTTTGGGTTCCATCTATTGTAACTCGTAACACCTCTTATTCTCCTGTCACTGCCATGTGACTCGATCTTCGTCACCATCATATATGTTCCTACAAATTTTGCAAAGCTAATGCTCCCGACAGCCAGTACAATCAAAAATTAGAACTGGGTAAACAAGTGAGCAACCTATCAAGTAATGTAAAGAATTAGATCAAAGAGCTGTTGCCTAGCAGCCTGAAAACGGTACAACAAGGCCAATAGGTCGGCCCCTTGCGGAAGGGAAGGAAACGATAAACCGCTTCATGTTTCATGATCAAGCTTCACAATAAGTAGGGAGGCCCGATCTACTGCAATCATGTTAGTTAGGTAAAAGAAACCCCATCGACTGGCTTCCAGCAAAAAAGAACATAGCATTGTCATCATACTCTACAGAGAAATTTGCCTTCATTCTGTGAACCGCTAGACAGACCAATGACTCTGTTCTACCTCAGTTAGCTTCCCAATACGGGTGGTTAAGTTGATTCCTTCCCCAAGATTGGGGAACATCTGAGGGGTATATATGTGGTCTCTTGTTAGCATCATACGTGGATGCCAGCCTCCTTGCCCATAGACTCTCCTCTGGTGACCAAGATATGGTAGCACCCATTGTGGCACACCATCTTAGGTTAAGTAAAGCTGTCGCAACAAATTCTTCACCTGCTTGTAGTGCCCTTATGATCCTCAATTCAGTATCAGGCTCTTCACTGAGTATTAGATCTTCAAAAACAATTCTTTTCTCACTAAGAACGCTGGAATCCTCAGATATCATTCTCATGCTGAGGACTAGCAATGATTCAATAGCAGTATTGTACAATTCATGCTCCTCGTAGGCACAAAATGTGGACCAAAAAGTGTTGACGGGTCAGGTTGGATTTTTGCTCGATGTATACACTCCACAATATATTCAACGACATGAATTTGACCCTGTGAAAAATGTCCAAAATGAGTTTAGCTTCAGCATCATTTTAGCAGGGGAAGAAAAAATATAATTTCTATCAAAAACATACTCTATCATATGCACGAAAGAGTACTGTGTTGAAAAAAAATGTATGTCAGGCTGAAGTCCTTCAATTTTGCATATATCAAGCAGATCCAGAGCCCCTTGAAAATCATCATTTGCTAATAAAACCTATATTACATCATGAAGAAGACATGAGATCAATCTGACCCCTAAAGCTCAACCCAACTAATATGTAATCGATAATATAGTAGATCTAAAAAGACATGTACTATTATTAGCCAGACTTACTTTCAGGAGTGATGTAAAAGTCACAACTGAAGGATTGTAGCCATCTCGAAGCATCAAAGACAGAAAAACACTAGCTGATTTAAAGCATGGCAGCCATTTGCAGCACTGTATCATTGTATTATAAATTGAAATATTAGTTGGAAGGTTGCATGATTTCATGATTTTGAACATCTTTTCTGCTCTGTGAATCTGCAAACCAAAAAAAAACATGTATCAAGATTTGTGACATAACAAGTTCAATATCTGCAAAATGCAGCCATGCAATGAAATTTCAGGCTGGCACCAAAGTACCAAAACAACATGAACCAGTTCCCATACAGAAACTTTGACAGTATAGTCTATGGAGTACTGTAGGATACTCCCTCCACTGCAAATTGCAAGTTCTTTCAGCTTTTGCCCTAAGTCAAACTTGTCTAACTTTTGACTAAGTTGATAGAAAAGTACATTATCATCTACAATATCAAATAAATACACTATCAAACTATATACCACGGTGTATCTAATGAATCTAGTTTGATGTTGTAGATGTTTATGCATTTTCTGTAAGCTTAGTCAAAGCTAGAGAAGTTTAACTTAGGGCAAAGCTAGAATCCATTACAATTTGGAGCTTAAAAATTACAACTAAAAACACCAAATTTACTATATATAATCCGTGACACAGAATTAATTTGAACCTGGATTTTGCAAATAAGCAAGTAAAGTGAATGAATCTTGAATTACTTAGAAACTTTTTTATTATGATTGCATGCCCAATTTAGCGGCAATCGTTTAACACTGTAACTAAAACTTCTTTGGTGGTTGCATAACACCGTAACTACAACATAATGGGTCACTGCACTTGGGATCTCCCCATCAAATTCGGCAAGATTAAATGAGCCAAAATAGCTGTTACAAGTAGATTTACATGCTTACAAACAAAAGAAATAAAATAATCCTCATTTTGTCACATCAGAACAAACTTAATAGGTTGATACGTACTTCCTTCGCAGCAACCAGAGCATGCAACGCAATGCAGTAGAGATCACTCTTCTGATAAGGAGTTATGTTCCACAAAACATTTTCTGCTATATTCAGGTACCTCAGCATTTCCTCTATCATCCCCTCAGATCCAAAAGCTCGTATCTGAAACAGAATAATTAGAACATTCCAAGGATTTTTTCAGCATAAGAAGCACTGAGCGATGTGACTGGCAAGTTAAAAACACAACCAACACCAGAAGGTTTTACAGATGGCACAATCAGTAAACTCTGTGAGAACCAAATGGCAAGACTTTGGGTTATGACATCCAGTGAGAACTAGTTGTGAGAAAATATTCAGACTTTTGACAAAACAACAATGATATGTCCTGTTCAGATGGTGCTTCCGATTACCATAAACAACTCCTACTAAATTGACCACTGGAAATAGTAGTGGACTTATTACCTTTAAGTGATAAATCTGTCACAGTTGAGTTCACAGGGAATTTTAGATAGAAACAAAGATTAAAACAAGTATAAATCAGCTATTTTCCTATTCTGACAAGTTAAAGCATGATGCAGGCGATGTGAAAAGGCCAACAAATAGAATTGGCTTATAACTGGATACATACTATTGCCAAATATCTTAGATCTCTACAGTACATGGAAAGAAGGCTTACCAGGTTCCTCATAGACAGAAAGCTGTGTTGGATTCCATTGTTAAACATGTCCATCTCAATTATTCTTATCCTTTTGGAAACATCAACATGAGAGCACATTTCCTTGTTCATAAGGAACATTTACATTTCAAACAGAGAAAACAAAAGTTCATATGTCCTGAGAGTTGGCTTCATGTTCACATGTTTCATTTTAGCTAGTATGCGCACAGCTCTTTCCGGTTCATTCTGCCATAAAAGGGGGGAGGGAGAGGAAAGGCTTAGTTCATTCTTCTTATTAATGAAACATAAACTTTAATTTGACAGGCTGGTGCAGTAACAGCTCTAGAAAACTACTTTATGTGGATGTGGATAGAGGATCAAGCATTTGAAGGAGCATTAGGAACAGAAACCCAATATCATCATAAAATCTATTTCCAGATTCAATGCATTACCTTAATCGCACATCCAGAAAGCAAAGCATTAAAGCAATGTATATGCTTTGGTTTTATCTTTGAAATTCTTTCCAAAAATTCCTCAGCCAAATCCAACTGTAAACTCTTGCTATGACCCACTGAGAGAGCAGCAAGTGTATCACTGTAATGTCCAGTTCCCCTTCTCCTCATGGCTTTAATCTGGAAAAATTATGAATATAATATATATGTGAGAAATTAATGTTATCTCCAAATAAAATTGATATTTGTCCAGATATGTGGGTTGTGAAGTCAAACCTTACAAGTTTTCAATACAAGTAGAAGTACTTAAATTTGTCGTGTAAAACTGATATTCATCAGGCTTTTTGTCCATATTGCTGATACATTATAGTTTTATTGTTTTGTTGACATATAGATAATGTTGTTAGTGTATATGAGTGAAGGCCCATTAGGGGCCCATGTACAGCTACTATATGCCCACCCTTCTAGGGTTTGGAGGAATACATGGAGATTATTCACTCTAACATGGTATCAGCTAGGGTTTAGGTCCTCTCTCTCTCCCCTGCCCTTCCCAGCCGCCGCCGCCGCCCCCCTCTGGTGCGCGCCCCTCCTTCCTCCCTTGCGGCTGGCCCTGCGCGAGGGAGCTAACAACAATGTCTTAACATTCAAGACTAACAATGTCTTAAGCAAGTAAAATGGACAATAGTCAGAGGACATAATAGCAATATTACAGGTATAATTCAATTTTGCATAGTGGATTTTGAGGAGTGTAAGTAAAAAATAATATTAACATTGCAGTATTTTTAATAATAATCAGACAAAGTCTAAATTCTACTTTAAAGGCCTCGTTTGGATAGCCATTCACCGCAGGAATCGCGGCCCATCCATAGGGATGATCCCAGAGCGGATTCAAGCCTTGCTCACCGTGAAAGTGGTGTTCGGCTAGCCGAGCCGAGGATTCTGCCCCAGCCTGTTCCAGGAGAATCCCCTCCACCCCAGCCTGGTTTCCACCCACTCCGCATGAGTTGCAGAACAATTCCCCATGGAGTTGGGAGCACAGCCCGCTGCCACGTCACTAGGTCCTTGCATCGTTGCAGAGGGCTCGCGACGCCCAGAGCGCTTCAGGGGACGCATCGGCTACGAGCACAGAGCACCACAGGAAAGTGTCACCATGGAGGCGAGGTACAATGGCATCTCGGCAGCGGCAAGATTTGAGGCTTCAATGACGACAACGCAGCGATCTTCATGGCAGTGGCCATCCCTCCCAGTAGGCACCTACTCGCCTGTAAGTTTCTCCTCTCTTCCCATCACCTCTCCCATGTTGTAGGGTTCTTGAGTTGACAAGCACACCGTGCGACATCTGTGGTGACCGGTGACTCGGTGAAGCAACGTTCTATCCCTCTCTGTTCTACCTAGTTCAGTGGCCGATTCTATGGCGCTTGTTCGATCCAGCTCGGTTATTTTTACCCGCGAGAGATTAATTGGTTTATTCATTATTTTCTTACACCAGCAAGGAAGACTCAATTTTGCGAATTCCATTTTCATCCCTGACTATTACGAGCGCATCTACTTGTGAATTTTCAGTATGATCTCATAATTACAGTAGCTAGAACAGTAGGCATAGGCATCAAGCTATCCCTTGTTTGTATGAGAGCTTGCAACAGACTGAATATTCAGTTTGTGCATCAGTTCATCATTGAACAGTAATGCATGTGGCCCATGCATCAAGCTATCACGATTAACCATAATGTTCCGATTTAATGACTTTCTCCTTTTTGCTTCTAGCGATCTCTGTTGGACTATACTATGTTTGAGTTACCAGATATCTCACCAAGTCTCAAGCAAACTAGTGCCAACCAACCATGACGAATCTAGATTGCTGAAGCTACAAAATAATCGTTAGTATGCATATTTCTGACCAGTTCATGTTTATTCTACTATTAGTTAGCTTTAAATATATTTTTTCTTGCCATTTTATTAAAAAGAAGCTGCATAATAACCTCAGAGTTCCAAATTTTACTCATGAATTTTAATGTTGGCATGTCAACATACTCTTGGAGATTGATTATGAATTGGTATAATATAGAGTGGGAGTGAAGTTCTCAGACCTATTCCATTCTTCTACTTTTCTGTTGTTACATAAAGCATATCTTGCAGATAGCCAGACACTGGTTTCAGTACTACTAGTTCTTGCATGCTTCTGAAGCTGTTTGTGTGTGAAATGAGGACAATGGCCACAATTACAATTTTGTGTCAGTGTAACTGTATCTTTGTAGTGTTTGGTCGCGTTGAGGCAAACATATCTCATACTTCAATTTCATATTGATTAGTTACTATACTATAGGATTGCACATTATTTTTTTCATCCCCATATGTGATAATCTGTATCAGAAACTAATAATTCTTTTTGTTGGAAATACGCATGCTCTGGACTAATTGTTGTGGGAGGAGGTTGACAAAGGTGAATGGTGTTGTTCTGTACACCGTTGTTCTGCCAAAGAGCGAGAAATGCATCATCGTCTAGACCCATGGCGAGGATCCATGTCTCTCATCATGTTCAGTCCTGAGACGTACTAGTCTCTTGAGAGTTGTAATATTTTATTTATGAGCTTATTGTCTATCCATGTTCTAGTCATGTCTAGCTGCTTTATTCATACATTCGTCATGCATGTATTAACAGTAAGATGTGTGAATATCTATGTAAAAGCTGCAACTTTACTTGGCGACCTAATACAACTGAACAGGGAAAGCAGAGAGGATTAGCGAACACCATTTGGACGGAGAGTGAGAATGGGAAAGAAGGGATTTAATCCTCAAGGGGTTTGAGTGACAAGGGAGGGTTCCACTCAATCCCTCCCTGGATTGGTTCCACTTGGGGATTCAATCCCT
>JADLZK010010814.1:0-278146 GCA_015847255.1 Hyparrhenia diplandra
ACCATCCCTTAATTATCCTTTAATTGATCATTAGAATATTAAGAATATTCTCAACAGAGACCTGGATAAAAGTGCCTGGCCTGTAGGGTTGTGGGTGTTGTGTCGGTCGTGTTTGGATGCGACCACGGTGAGATGTCTTTCCAGGGCATCGCCCCGCAAGGCGTGCACACGAAAAACGGTCGCCTGGTTGCAGCTGCTGGGTTGCCTGGACTAATCACCCGTTCTCATCACTTGTTGCCTCTGCGTACACAAAATTCCATCAGATAAAAACGTACATCAATAAACCTGCACTAGTCACGAGTCAAATTACGTTCTTTTTTTTAGAAACAGATTACGCCCTTTTTCGGTGGTCTACTAGTACCAATAAACGTGCACTAAGCACCATGTACACACTTGTAATTCCTCGCACGTCTTTCCTCGACATTTTGCAAATAGGTAGGAAATCTATTAATTTTATTTGTAATTTTAAATATATTATTAATTGATAAAATATGTGGATAATTTTATTTATCATTGTTTATATGTAATAATAGTAACCATGTATGTTTTAAAATGGTATTATATCTTTTATTAGCTTCTCGAGGCACAACCAAACGCATCATCACCTAACTTGCCTAGCCGTGATTCCATCAATTTTCCGGGCAACTCTCGGGCAACACTTTTTACTGGGCAAATACTCCGGGCCTCCATCCAAAACA
The DNA here is from genome assembly GCA_015847255.1 of Hyparrhenia diplandra. Taxonomy (NCBI): domain Eukaryota; kingdom Viridiplantae; phylum Streptophyta; class Magnoliopsida; order Poales; family Poaceae; genus Hyparrhenia; species Hyparrhenia diplandra. The sequence continues at coordinate 699 of JADLZK010010814.1, forward strand.
GGCCCAAAGAGTGTGTTCAGCTGCCCTTCTCTCTCGGCTTCATACGCCATGGCTAACCTCCGAAAGCAGATTCATACGCCATGGCTAACCTCGCCTAGCCGTCATTGTTCCTGTTGCCCAGAGAAATGGTTGCTTGACAGTATTCATGAGAGAAAAAGAAAAGACGACCGATTAACTGATGACGCACTAGTATGTCACATCAGAAACGTCCCATGTGGGTGGTATGAACCATTAGTGTACCACTCAACAAGTTTAGAGACATGGATATTTATTTTAAAAATCCTAAGTGACACATCCTTGTACTCCCTACGTATTGGTAAAGGAAGTCGTTTAGCGGAAGCGACACGGTCTTTAAAACATAATTTTGATCTCTTTTTATTATAAAAATATTTATGAAAATGTGATATATTTATACTTTTATGAAAGTATTTTTAAGAAAAATCTATTTATATAATTTTTACATTTACAAACTCAACAACATAAAAGTTATTGATGTTTTATATTTCTAATGTTTGACCAAAATCTTGTCCAAAACGACTTCCTTTACCAATATGGAGGGAGTAAGTTTGAGGACCGTCGATAGGTGCATTTAACTCTTTTATTTTAGTTAGCAAGGCATGGTATATTTCATATTAATCCATCTATGCAAAGTGTGTACTTATAAAGATGTGACTTAAAACTAACCGTTTATGAAAGAGGGTGACATATATATTAGTAGGCCCGCTAATGGGGCGGGGTTGAGCGGGTATTTTGGGACAGGTTTTAATACGGGTACTATTGGGGCGGGTGGAAACGGATGACACTGTGAAACGGGTTGGAGCGGGTTGGGTTGACGACACAAACGGGTTGGGACGGGTTGGGGCTCTATGGTCATAGATCGGCGCATAAGTCATATAACATCTTCCGTCGTGACTTCGGGTTGGGGCGGGTTGGGGCATTGGGCCGATGGGGCGGGTGGTAGTTAGGGTTTTTAAAATATGAGTTGGGGCGGGTTTGGGGTGGGTATCCACCCATTAGCAGGCCTATATTAGTGTGCTCTATTAGGACCAAACTAGAGAAGTTTTTAATTGTCTCATCTCTAGAATTCAGCATTTTAACGTCATATCCGTATATTGTTTCTTCCACAAAACTTAATCCCACATTTAATAAAACCTTGAGATTAGTCTTTCGCGAGAAATTTAAGCTGGTGCAGGACTAAGGTGGGGTCGGCCAAAATTTAACCTTGTCCTTGAAATGCTGAAGTTGAAGTTTTGTGGAGGCACAACTCATCCGAGAAGAAGTTAAGTGTTCCTATTTGTGGAGAATTTGAAGTTTTGTGGAGGCATCATTCTTTGGTTGGGAGACTAGGATATGACCCCTTGGGTCACTTCTTTGCCTCCCACTAGCCAAAGTCTATTGGAATGATCATATGGACATCCACCGACGCTCCTTTAATCATCTCAAGATAAGAGAATCTCGAGAATTTCGATGAAGGGTCATTTAGAGGTCGGGGAGACCATGATATTACTCCTTCCATCATCTTTGTCGACCATTTCCCTTTGCTCTCTACACAAGGCAATGGCCACAACTCATTTAGTAGGACTTCTTCATGACTCAAAGCATTAGAGAATGGGATCTAACCGCCTAAGGATAGTGGTTGGATCTGGAGTTTGTGTCTGGCCAACCGTTGATAGCACAACACAAATTATAGCGATGTCCACATAGGTGTGCCGTGTGCGCGCGTTCGTGTAGGTGTCCCAATGCACGTCTCTCACGAGCAAAAAGGCACATTGGCGGTACCAGCCCGGCCGCACTGTTCCATCGTGATGACAGACTCCGGTGTAGAGCTTTCTGTCAGGCCCCACAGACCGTAGCCTGATACGACTCCGGTGCTGAGCTATCCACCCATAGGTGGAGCCAGCGGGTGGCACAGATATGGTGCGGCATACCCTAGGTCCAACCCACGAAGCACTACATGTATTAATTATGTAAAAAAAAACTCCATTCGCTTCTCCCCCGCACGCCGCACCCGCTCAGCCACTCCAGCATTTCCTCGCACGACGTGGCGCGCCAAAGTTTGCTCGACTGCTCCCTGTCGGTCTGCCCCTCACCCCCTCCGGCACTACATGTACTACTTATGGAATATGCGATTTGGTTGCAGGATTTGTGAACTATGAAGAGGTATACATTGGGGTCATTGAATTCTACCACAAAGACATTTTTGGGTCTAAATTGCTTAGGCTAGAATTGCAACTTGGTAACCATATTGATGTCATGAGACAAGATGATAGATTATGTGGTCTAGAAAACCTTGTTAGCCTGTCAGTTAAGCTAGTGGAAACAAACAGGCACAAAGTTTATGATTTGGTTTACTTGCTTCTCAAAATGGTCAAGACTTTCATGGCCATTAGAAAGAGTGGGCCTAAAAAATAGTGTTGTAATCCTATTTGTTATTTAAGCTTGTGTCGTTTATATTCCAGACTATGAGTGTGCTGTTTTAAACTATCCGAATTGTAACTTATTATGCAATTTGGAAGTCGTATGCCGAATTGTTAGGTAATTTTTATGAAAAACTTCAGCGAATTGCTAAATGGATTTTACCGGTATTTTTTATAAATATTTTGGTTTGGCATACCCTGTGCAAAAATCCTGGCTCCACCACTGTATCCACCTGTCCCTGCAGACCGTGGCTACGGAGCATGACCGGATTGGAGAGCACCGCACGGCCACGCAACAGGCACGCCAAAGTCCAAACACCCTGACATGCACGCCTCGTATGCGTAAGCTCGTCAGTCCCCACCAGAGCTCACTGAACATTGAACCACCAGTGTTTTTACTCGAGCTAGCATATATATTGTGATTAGGCTTTTTTTTGTAAAAGAGATTAAACAACTAACTTTGTGATCCATTCTTCAGTCATTAAAATTCATGCAATGACTCAAGGTGACAAAACTATAAACTCACACACCCACACCCAAGTTTTACAAAATCGATCGGCGATTCATGGTTGCATGATACAATATACAGCCTTGGGTCTCTGTTCTCCCAAACACGAACACCTTTCCGTTTCCATCTCACTGAGTTTTCTTCAGCTGCATCGAGTATTTTACCTTCTTTTCTTTGATTTTGCTATGACTTGTGTTCTTAACAGGCCTTTCCGTTTTTTACACAAGACACCGAAACTCGTATATGATGTATGTTGGGTGTTGGAAATGTGTCAAGTTGTCATGCATATACACGGATTTCATCTCTTCATCCGGGAAAAATTGACCCATGGTATCGATGCCGATCTGTGACAGTACTAGTGCAGGACAGCAGGAGTTCCCTATTTGAAAAAAAAAAAAAATGCTTCCTCATTTAGTCTGTAAACAAGACCTGTTATAAAAAGAGAGCAAAAGACCTCACAGGAGTAGGATAGAAATTAAGAAATTTTGTTACCTCTTAGACTTAAATGATACCTTCACATGCACAACTCACATCTGAGGATGGGTGCACATTTTTCAGTGTTTCTGATTGTTATCACGTAGACGATCCTTCAGCTACAAAGATAAAAAGTCAATTAAACTGGTTTATGTTAGGACTAATCTTGTCATATAGACATATTAGTACTAATCATAAAGTATAAGCATTTCCACATGAGAGATATACATGAAGTCAGTAGCACTAGTGTTAATTGATGTTTAACACAGCAGGAAAAGCTGCTGGAGTGAAAATGCAGCAAAATTGTTTTTACTTGTAGCTGTAACAATAGGTTGCTTAGCTAGCAAGTAGGGGAATGTTAACTGTTGTGCTCTATTAGATCGGTTTGTGTAGCAACCAAAATGAAAACCCTACAAAAGGGGCAGCAACGCTCCTGTGTAGAGGTGAGTTTGAATTAGAGGAGATAGCTTTGGTTTGGTTGTGATTCTTGTGAAGATGTTTTGTGTATGTGTGATAGGAGAGCTTACTAGCTTAGTTGTGAAGATCAAGCAAGGTGTGAACGCTTGTAGTGTGAAGCTATAAGATCAACATAGTGCAAGCTGGTCATGTATAGAACAACCCCCATCCTTTCCTCTTCGTTTGGGGTGGGTGGGTGTGGTGGTGTTTTCTTTGGCAAGCTAGGTTTCTTTCTAAATGCAGCTCGTCTTGTATTCTTCTATCTTAATGAAACGACACACAGATCTACTGTGTCGTTCAAGAAAAGATATAGCACAGGCTTGTGTCTGTAGGAAACAAAGAGATTTTGTTTCCAACAGTTTCAAAGAGAATCTATGGCAAAATCTAAAAGTGTATTCAGGTCTTAATAGGTAAGACTGGTGAGCACATGAGAGCCCAGGGGCACAAAGATCAGGCAATCTCACATATGGCCCTATATTTCAGTTTCTTTTTCCTTACATGGACATGGTCACAAGGAGTTCAATTTCTCTTCACGTAGATAGTCGTTGAACTCCTTTGTGATAAGCACTTAAAACTGAAATAAATGCTTACTTCTAGATATCACTTTTGTGTAACTGATTGAACTTCAGTCACTGCACAAGAACAGACTGCAGCCTTTTTTTTTCTTGTTTCTTATCTTAAGAAAATAGGTTGAGCTCAGGTAAGAGGTTAAGACCATCAAAACACACATAGAAGCACAGGATTAAATGTTGATACATATTTGACCAACCAGGATTGAATGGTGTCAGATCATTTGCCTCTGGACATATGATCATCTGGTTGGTATCTGGTTGGTTTAAACCACTTTCGAATTTAAATTTTGTCATATGGCACTACTTAAAGAGAAAATTTAGACAGCTTCATTAAAAAATTCCAAACTTCATGTGTAAACAAATATTTCTAGATTCGAATTTTCATTTGTTACATGGCACTAGAAAAACTATATTCATAAAAAAAAATCCAAACTTCACAAGTGTAAAAAATCTGAGTAACTAGATTTAAGTGATACTAATGTCTGTGATAAGAAAAAGTTTTCTATGCTATATTTTTTTGAAGTTTTACCAACCAATGGCCACGGTCCTCATATATTGTGAGGTATCACAAAAATAAACATTTCCAGAAGCGTTCAATCTTTATTACAGAAAGCACATCACATCAGTTTATCAGGTAAAGATAGGAAGAAAAACTGTAGTCAGTTCTGTGTTTGTCATGTTCAAATGCTGGCCCAAAGCGGTAGCTTGATGCAAAGAAAGTGCCAATCATAATCACTTCCAAAATCACAATGAACATACCTTATTTATGTATTTAAGTTGCTCGTGAACTTCAGCGGTCTCCAATTCCTACAATGGTAAAGATAATCGAGAAATGAGTTTCTCAAAACAATAGTAGTTTAAGTTAGTTAATATCATATAAATAATGCAATGTAGTAATGATGGTGTTATCATTTCTTTCATAGATTCAAGAGTTATTAGGTGTCATGAAAATACAACACCTGCACATGAATACAACGTCCAAAGATCCAAAGAAGGGATACCAACAGTAAAAATAATAATATAGACATAACATAACCAACCACACAAGGTACCATCAGTCATGAATAGCTTGCCCTAATCCTAATGCAGTTTGATGATCACACAAGACAATAGCTCTTTCTCACAAGCCACATAAAAAAAATACAAACCAAACCAAAAGAAAGTATTAACATAATGTACCTGCGGAACAGCACAATCAGCATGGATAGGATCCCAAACAACTGAACAAGAACAGTCCCAGTCACTTGATTGAACAACAACAAATGGTGCCCTGCAAAAGATCCATGCGGTAAAAAAGGCATATATAAACAAGATATGAGAAACAGAGCAATTTGGAATGGAGTATTTACCTCCGCCATTTGCCACAAATAACTCCAGTGTCTAGAACTTCCCGGCACTGGATCCAGTTACCGATAGTAGTTTTCTTATCCTTAAACTGTTCTAAGCACTGAAAATACAACATAGAGGGTCAGGAAGGGTGCCTGATAATAAAGTATTAAGGATTTTTTTTTTGTCGATTATCATTTATCAAGTTCGAAGTGGACTGAGACATACACCCAGCATTGCCGTTTTACTAGGATCAAGTTCAGTGGGCTCAGCAAACTGATCTTCTTTACTGCACAAAGAATATGGCACTAACATTAGAGACTGTATTTGATAATATCAAAGTTGAGAACATGCCGCTATTGTGGTGATTTTGCATCCAGTTATGACGCCACCAACCAGGATTGAAGACCCTTCTAGAAAAAAGGAACTCGCTGAGTTATGTCGCTTTCAATGTGTTCCTGGCTAGTCCAGGCTGTCCAGCCTAAGCCCTGCGGTCCCTTTTCTCAACCCTGTGTTGAGATCCTTTTCTTAAGGCAAAACCACAGGGAAGGTTAACCCCCAGGGGTGATTTTTTTTTTTTCACAATACCAAGTTGCAACAAAGAATATGCATGTAAACGGGATAAATAAAGGATCATCCTTGTCAAAAAAATAGTATCCTGCAAATACGGGCGGGAAGTACTCCATCTCGTTTCGGTCCAAGACCTGGTCGATCCCATCCCGTTACTGTTTTTTTTTTTTTCCCCATAAATAGGACAGTACTAGATTTATTCCATCTATTAAACCGAACAAATATAGTCCTTAGCTGGTTCCGAAGGTGGTTTTCTATCTTTCAAAAATACTAAAAAAATGGTTTATCTCTAAAAATTCATAACTAAATACTTTAAGTCCAAAAAAATTCATAACTAGATACTTTAAGTCCAAAAAAAAAACAATACCAATTGTTTTCTAAAAATACTATCTATCTACTATTGGTAACCTGTTTAGAGTTGTTCTATTCCAATTGTTTTATTGCTCACAGCCGTGCTAAGAACAGTTTGGGACTGCTCTACAAACTCCATCGTGGAGTAGCTCCATAAAAACTGAAGTTTCTGGAGCATCCCATTAGGGGGTGTTTGGGACTGCTCTACTCCCACATTTTTTAGCTCCGCTCTACGTTTTTTAGCCAAACAGGTTCAACTCCATACGATACAACTCTGCTCCATGAAAAAATGTGAAGTTGTGAGAGCAACTAAAGGGGTGCTCCACAAACTCCATGTTTTTGTGGAGCTACTCCCCGGTGGAGTTCGTGGAGCAGTCCCAAACACCCAGATGCGCTCACAACTCCATTTTTTTTCCTAGAGTGAAGCTGCACCTGTTTGACTACAAAACGTGGAGCGGAGCTGAACATGGAGCAGAGCTGTCCCAAACAGGCCCTAAATTATCATTTGCGTTGTATCACACCTGAAGATCAACCAAAAGGATCTAACATACTACGAGTACTTCCTCTGTTACATTACATTATAGCTTCTAAAATTTGTACTGAAATATAAGGCATTCTATATGGTGCCCATGCTCAGATTTCAGAAAGTTTGTTACAAATAATTTGAGAATAAACACCTTAGCTAGGTTTAATTCATGGGTACATGTGTCATTTGAGTATATTCCCTTAAGTTGTCTTAATTTTTTTAAATGCATTATATTACACGACTCAAGACAGAGGGAGTACATAGAAAGATGTAGAAGACAACACCAACCTCACAAATGTCATGCTCCACCATATGTATAGATCCTATTTAGGCATTGCATAGCTAGTGCTTTACTTTATGATGATTGCCTGACTAAGTTATAGGTTTTGCATAAACAAGATCCAAATAACTCCAAGTAGAGTACCAACAACAGATAGATAACATTTTTAGAAAAAAAAAAAAAAAAAAAAGATCGGGTGCTAGTTTCATGTTTTTCTGATTTAAGATAAATTAGTAATGCATTTCCACAGATAAACCAGATTTTTATGATTTTTAGAAAACAGAAAAACAACCTTTTAAACGAGTGAGGAACAAATTTGTACGGTTTCAACAATTGGAGAACATACCGGTTTCATAGTTCAAGGATGCAAATCGGATTGTCATGCAAGATGAAGGTTAAAAGTGGACTTCAACCAAAAAATAAATTACCATTTTTCATGAACAGAAATTGTTAGTTAAGTTGAGCTTGCCTCTCCTATCACATTAATTGCATTAACAAGAAATCTTAAAGTAACATCATCAAGAGTAAGCGAGCATACCTGGAAATAGGTCCAGACCATTCTGGAACTTCTGCTTGAAACTTACTACCGATCCTCACCTCACTTTCATATGATTCTGAGTCCACTAACATATCTTGAATAGGACCAAGACCTCGGCGAGGTCTTTGAATGTCCTTGGATGATTTAACTTTGGGGTTTGTTAACTTTCCACGTTGTCTCTTAGGTTTCTTTCTTTTACAGACCAAACAATACCACTCTTCCTCTGGTATTTTCTTAACACGTGGATTGCAACACAATAAATGAAATGCTCCGTCACAACAATCACAAATTAACATTTTGGATGGATCTTCCATCGACCCGCATTTCACGCACTCAAATAAAGGACTGTTTAGATTATCATCACAGTCAGTACTTGATGTTCTGCTTAGTTCAGAGTCTTTAGAGGGACATACTTTTCTTTTTGAGGATGGAGATGCAAAGGTCCCTCGCTGATGTTAACTCTGTTACTGGTTTTGCAGTATTAGTATCAGGCGATGAACACTCCCAAGCATCTTTAGTACTCTCACTGATATAAGATGGTGCACTTGATGAGGATGATGGCTGGCCCGTATTGACATTAGAACGTGGTCCTGCTGAAAATTCTGCACTTGAATTAACCATACATGATTGGCCATCCGTGTTGTGTTCTGGAGATGAGATATATCCAGTGGTTGTGAAGCTTGTCGTGCTACTGCCTCTCATATTTCCATTTTTCAGAAGCTGATCACATTCCTCATCCATCTTCCTTCGTTTATTCAAATAGAGACCATCTTCTGAAGCAGGAGTTGAACAAATACCGTTGACAGGCATCAAACTCGAGTTCAGGGACGAATCAACAATTTTAATTACAGATGATCTGAATTCCTTCTTCCAGCACAGGACAGGATCTATATAGCTTTCATCTGAGCATCTACTAGATTTTAAAGCCATGTCTTCAGTTGAGAACAACTGTGACTGCTCCCACCAAAAACTGAACTATGACAGCTCCTAACAAAAATCGTAGGCACAGTAGGTGCTTGCCTTGTCCTATTAGATAACTATACTGAAGCAGGTACAGTGCTGTGTTATTTAAGACAAAAAAAAAAAAATCAAAACTTTAAACAAGCAATAGCCAAAGATGTATGTCTTATAAAGGATTTGTATGATCTGAGACAAACAAATGAAAAGGAAATTGTTCAGAATATTTAGAACATAATAGTAGGATTAACGTTGTCGTTGGGTACAGATGCCCGTTACCCGTATCCACACCCATGTCAAATGGACAGAGAATGGGTGTACCCATTTGATTTGGGTAGGGGATGGGTACGTATAACCGTTCCTGAAAAGGGTATGGGTTGGGTATTCATACAGTTACCTGTTCATACCCATGGGCAATCTCTGATCGATAGAACACAAGAGGCCTCCACCATCGACGGCAACCGGGTTGAGGCGTCCACCCCGACGGCGATCGGCCAAGGCCTCCCACCGGCGGCTCCGTGCGATTTGTCTCCTCGACGGCCGGACGCGATGTGCCCCGACGGCTCCGAGCGATTCATCTTTGCTTTCTTTCCTAATCGTCGCCTTTCGGTCCAATAGGAGCTCAATCGAGAGTATGGGAGTCTAATCTGGGGAGAAGATGTCGATTTGGTCTAGGAGAAGTTTGATATGTGAGTATGGAAATCCAATTTGGTCTGGGAAAAGTTCGATTTGTGAGTATGGGAGTCTAAACCTTGAACATGTACGTCTTCTTCCCCAGGACATGGACGAGCAACATGAACACTAGTCGTACGCTATGCCAATACGGCAATACCCATATCCATTAACTATTATCCGTTATTAGGGATGAAAACAGATCGAATATGAACGGATATCGTTGATATCATATTCGCTTTCATATTTCTGTTCGGATTTGGATTCGAACACGAATAGTTATCGGATACATATACGAATAAGGTTGGTCTCGGTTACCGATACGAATAATGAGTATCGGATACGGTATGAATCGGATTCGGAAAATGTCGAATACAAATATCTTTCCAGATATTGAGTAAAAGCAACATATACATACATAACAGGTGCCTAAACCACTAAACCACTCTATGAGTCTATAATCTATCTAGATTTTAACAACTAAATGTGTTCATGAAATCAGTTTGGGCTCAGCCTAGAACTACTAGGCTAAGCCTTTTCTATCTGCCTATGCGCCACACGCAAACACGCAATTAGTACCACAGCGCCACCCGGAGCGAAGCGCGCGGGGAAGGTAGCCTGTCCATAGCCTAACCCGCTATAAACGGTGGATATATCCATTTTTTTTTACCCGGATTATCCGTATCCGCCAGATGATATTATATTTGTATTTGATATCAGTGTAAACTATCCATATAAGTATCCGTATCCGGGAAAAGTTTCGGATATCCGTATAATTATCCATTTAAGTGTTCAGATTTGTTCAGTCGAACGGACGGTCGGATAAATATCCATACCATTTTCATCCCTATCCGTTATCCATCAGGTATAGGTAAATAAAATTTGATTGGGTATGGGGAGGGTGTGGATTGGGGAAACAACTTTTGGATGTATCATCTAAATAAGATATAGAATATCCTACGGTAGGATAAATAAAATCTCATTATCCAATCGTAGGATGCTTGAGTCTGACATTCATTAAACTGTGTAACACTTCACAAAGTGTCATCTGAAGAAGGTCGCATATATATCAAATCAGACCCCAATTGAGGTACAATAGGTGTTCAATATGACCAAGATTGGAAAAACAAGGTGAATCGTTTCATTTGATAGATTGGAAAAATATAGTGCCCATTTTGGCCTCGTTCGTTTTGGTTGGATTGGCTCCATTCCAAGCGGATTAATTTGGCCTAGTTTTGAATCCGGTTCATGCTAAAATAGGCATTCGGTTAAGGAATAGTTCCGGATAGATTGATCTAGCCTAGTTTTGAATCCGTCCATTTTGTATACCAAAAGACCTGGATTTGTTCAGATCAACGGGGTTGAGTGAAACAGGTGGATTCACTCAAACCGGATCTGAAAGTAGTCGGACCGAATTCAATCCGACCAAAACGAACAAGGCCTTTATATACCTATAGAGCACTGCCAATGAGGCTATTTAAATCTGAAGTTGCAATAGAAGAAGCACAAACTGTTCATTTCCCCTCAACATATATCCGAATATACAAATAGAAGTTAGGGTTGGGGTCCCGTTTTCGCACAGCAGGAACCGAAGAGAAAGGGTGAGCATACCTGATGGGTGGTGCTTCGAAGCCGGCGAAGGACGCGACGAAGACGCCGGTCTAGGAACCTGGCGTTGAGCGACGGCGGTTGCTGCTGCAGACGGAGAAGGTGGGAGAGCAGCTGAGCACGGGCGACGGCGGTTGCTGCAGACAGGAGAGGGTGAGATAGGCAGACAGCACGACAGGTGAACGGCACCTAGAAGATGCTGAGAAAGTGGTTTCCGTATCAACTTGGGCATTATTTCGAATGTATCCGGCGGAAACCATTTATTAAGCCAATGTTCGGTGGGTGTAAACTCATGTTAACGGCGGTATTAGTCAATCTAAAACCAAACTTATATAAGAATAAGAACATGTTTGGATCCATCGAACTAAAGTTTATAGCTAGCTAAAATGTTAAAGCAAAACTTTGGCTCTGTTTAGATACTCTAGTTGGGCCAGAGCTAAAATTAGTTTCTAACTCTACTACCTCAAACTAGCTCTAGCTATAGAGGTGTTTGGATCCGTGAGCTAGTTTGATAATAAATGCATATTTTTAGTAATTGATAAAGAGAGAAGTGAGTTTTTAGTGGTCCCAACTCAAACTAGCTCCAATAATCACCTTTTGGAGGGTCTAATGATTTTTGGATGAACTAGTTACATTTAGTCTAAACTACCCTCCTGTTTGGATGCCTTTTGGGGGCTAGTTGAGCCAAAATTAGCTCAAACTAGCTCTAGCCCATGGATCCAAACAGGGGCCTTTAACTAGCTAAAAGTTCTCCTAGCTAAACTTTTAGTCAGGGCATTTAGATACTCTAGCTAATTGACTTCGCTAAATTTTAGCTGGCTTTATATAATCTGAAACAACTAAACTCAGCTGAACTCTAATTATATTTTTAGCTGGACTGTTTGGATCCACAAACTAAACTTTAGCTGGCTAAATCTAGCTGTTAGGGATCAAACACATCTCTAACGCATCTAAAAATAGTTTTGAAAGCTATGTAAAAACTATCGACTAAGTAAAGTTGGGCTGTTTAAAAAAAAATGTTTGGATCAAACACATCTCTAACGCATCTAAAAATAGTTTTGAAAGCTATGTAAAAACTATCGACTAAGTAAAGTTGAGCTGTTTAAAAAAATGTTTGGTAAAATATGAGAGAGAATTGAATGAGAGAGTTGTGATATGCTACTATTTTTATCTCTCCCATTTCACCCCACTATGAGAAGAGAAAACAACTTCATGCATGAAGCTATTTTAGAAATAAATAGATGTTTGGCAAGAAAAATAGCTCGTACATAGTGTTTCCTATTATTCATTCCTATCGCCCTTCAAATATCATCTCTAAGAAGCCGTCAATAAAGAAAATAACTCGCCATCTTAGCCAACCATCTCCACACTTATCTCGCATCCCAAGAGCAGTGGTGGTGGCGCGTCCCGTCGATGTGGTGGAGCCGTGGCGGCGGCGATCCTTAGCAATAATCAAGCGGCATCGGGGTGTCCCCCCGGCGCCGTCCCTGTGGCGACGGCGAGGCTCAAGGCCGACGACGCACCAGTGTGTGCACGAGGCTGGGGCGCGAAGAGCAGCGTCCACGATGGTCGATGGAGTCGGCAACGCTGCGCGCTGCGACCTCGGGCCGACACGAAGTCCCGGCGTGTCGTGCTCATCGGCACGACACCGCACGTTTGAGTCCTACTAGTGTCCGTGCGTGGGCTGTTGCCCAAGACGCAGCGACGGCGGCACACACGCACGTACGACGGCACGGCTGTGCCACCGTGCCCGCCGTGCCAGGCGGACCATGCTAGTGTCGCGGTCATGCCTAAGCGGCCCGTTGGAAATCTATACGGCCTCCTCATGGTTGCTCTCCGCACCACCGACAAACTTGTGGTCCCAAGCTCGTCTGTTGGTGTCTCCCGCAGTTCCGCATCCACCCTGTTGTGCTCAACCTATGCCCCCTCCTCACAAAGCGGTAGGGCATGCGAGGAGTGCGGTGGCTCAGACTCGCCGGACAAGGTGGTGGCCTCAAGCTCGAGGAGCTCTTGGTCATATGGTGGAGAAGACTAAAGTGTGGCCATGGGAGTCCCTCAAATGGTGTGATTTTTTTTTTCTAGAACATGACTTCACGCATATTTCATCAAGAAGATTTTTGTGATCCAGATTCTTAGGTAAACCATATGTTGGAAAATTTCGGCTTTGATTCAGAGCGTGGTGGGGATAAATTGTTCCAAACAAACCCTAGCTACTTTCCCTGCCAACCATTCGAAGTTGTTAGATCTATCTCACATTCGCATCCACAATTCTCTTACTTTTTACGTGTCTATGTTTGGGGCTCAACTAATTCCATTGGCCTATAACTGGACCTTGGGGCCTCAATCCAAGTGTTGAACGAGAAAAGTACTCTTTCGTCCCACAATTAGATCTGGGTTCTAACGAGTCCCTTTTGTTTGATTTTTAAGAATCTGATAACAAAGCACGAATATGAAAAAGAGTAATAGATAGGTCAAAGGGATAGGATCCTTATTGTGAGTTTCATCACCAATACAACAATCGTGTATTGATATTGATAAGTCAAAAACAAATATACCACAACCATTCAAAAAAACAAATAAACCACAACCATGTAAATTGACAATGGCCATAAACATAGCCATTGGGACAAAAAAGTGGATCTAAAGTATGACAAAATTAGATTTAACTAACGAAAAAAGATGCATGATAAAGTGAATTCATACCTGAAGAATAAATCCAAATCGATGTATCTTTAGATTGGATCTAGATCGGATGAGTTCTTCCTCCACATCTAAATCGATGTATCTTTTAGATTGGGTCTAGGTCGGATGAGTTCCTCCTCCGCAACATCGGGAGAGATGTCTCTCCAACTCTTAGTAGGATGATCGATTGCCGCGCCGAGACCCTTTCGCTACCCCCTCCCCTCTCGTATTTATAGATGAATTTCTCGAGGCAATTTTCTGCTTAAGTCCAACATTTAAACGGAATTATATTCTGTTTCCTATAAAAATAGATAATGATACCAATTTCTTGCACAATAAGGCATATACAACATCGTACTCCTTTTGATTTCCAAATATAAGTCATATAGCTTCGATACAACTATTGACATCGTGACAAAAAATATTATTTCAAATATATTTGTATACAAATAAATCTACTAATACCAATTTTATTCTCTAGGTCCACGTATATCAATTCTAAACGCAAACGAAACATATCTAAAAACCAACTTATTTTGGATTCAGAGAGATGTTTACTCGGGACTCCATCTACAATCCACATATATAGGAGTCCTCGTCTGTTTAGGAAAGCCTCTTTGTAATTGAGAAGAAAGTTTGCTAAGTTTTCTTTGTTTCCGGTCCCGAAGTTTGTGCAGAGCCGAAGAAATTCATGCATCTTGCGAGCCTCCGATCAGATTGCTCGCGCGGATCGACGCCTTCTCCTCCGGTCACGGCACTGCTCCAACGTTGCGCCCGCAGGCCGCAGGTGTCCGGGCAAACAGTCCAGTAGAGAGCCGCCGGAGGCCGGATCGCGCGCCGACAGGGGCTTTAATTTGGGAATTCGGACGGTGTGCTCGCCGGACAGGTAACTCGGCACCGTCGTGTAGATTTTATTTTATTTTATTTTCCATGGAGAATCCCATTGATCATCGAAAAATCAGGCTAATGCACTGCTGGCAGTGGGATTAGCATGTGAAATTCACATCTTCCTCTCCGCCCATCTCTGTCTTTCCTCGCCCACTTCCCCGGCCAGTGGCTGCCTCGCCTCGCGGCTGTTCGCGGCCCACACCTCCCAGCCCATCCCCGCCCCTTGACCCCCCCCCTCCTCCTCGTCGTTGCCCTCACTACCACCGCCCCGCAGAGATCTTCTTCCTCCCTCCCTCTCGGCGCCACCCTATATTTGGCTCGAGAGCCTCCTATGCAATGGAACCACGGCGCCGCCCCCTCGAGCCCCTTCTAAGCTCGCCAAAGCTGGGCTCAAATGGTTTTATTGGATTGGTTTCTGTTGTAGGCTTGTTTAGACTATCTACACTCATGTTCTCTATTTACCTCTTTTATACATCCAGTCATCAAGATTTTTCTCCTTTACAACACTTTCTCCCACACTCATCCCTCCTTTATATCTCTACTCTATACCAACTATCATCCGTGGGGGTCGACTTATAATTGTATCTAAATATATCCATGTGAGATCTAGTTTTGAAGGATTTATTGAAACGAATTCAATGGTGTAATCGAATTTAATTTGTCTTTTTGGCTTAATAATTATAACATTTTTTAGGTACTTGAATCAGTGGGACCCAAGTTGCATGATATCACCTCCCTCCTCCCTCTCTCCTGTGGGCCCGTGGCTCTCTCTTGTGTGCGTTTCTCTGCCATCGGCGGACCCCACCTAACTGTACTGGAGACACGCTATCTTGCCATCTTCTCGCTATAAATGCGGGAGCCGGACCAATGCGCAGGGGCATTAGAGCAACTCCAACAGTTTATCATTTGTGGTTTGGCAATTGTTTTTGTTTGTCAACTCCCAACTCTAGATGTCAAAAAAAAAGAAGGTCTTCTCTAATAGTTTGGCAATTTTGGTTTGGCAAATAAGAAAAGTGACCCAATAATAGATCGGTAGTTGGGTTCTGGCCTTGGACACCGCTTCGTGAGACTCGGCTAAATATAGTATTCAACAAGGGTCATACAAGCGCCATACATGCCAAATGACAAAGCTCCCAACACACGCAAATATGCGCCTTGAAGCGTTTGCAATTGTCAAACTCACTAAAATGCCAAACCGATTTGTCAAACCGTTGGAGCATCATTTTAGAGGTTTTGGGAAAAAAATCCAAATGTCAAACTCATTTGTATAACTGTTGGAGATGCTCTTAACCAGGGACCCGTTGTTATGGCTTTTTGTCTCCCCGGAAACGCCGATGTGGCTTTTTACCGTGGGTTTTGGAGTGTCAGTCTCGCGGACAGTCTTAGATTGGTTGCAAAATGGGTTGGCCTATTAATGGTTTGGTTTGGTTTGAATCCTAGAAGAAAATAGTTTGCTCGGGTTTGGATTGGGTGTAGTTGGTTTGGTTCTAAATGGGTTGAGCCCATGGATTAGAACCGTTTGATCCAAGAAACTGAATATTAGCCGGACCCTAGAAATAAAAGCTCGCGTTCACATTATAAAATTTTATCGAACTTGACCTGAAATTTGTTGCAGATGATTTATTGAAGTATGCAGCTATTCAGGCACCGCCGATCATGAATGTGGGCCCCACGCCAAAGCTTAGCCCTAGAAATAAAAGTCAAGGCGCACACATTATAAAATTTTATCAAAACGGACTAAATTTGTTGTTGAGATAATTTATTGAAGCATGCAACTATTTCATGCCAATTGACACCGCCAGATCAATATGTGGGCCCTACATCAAAGTCGGACCCTAGCAATAAAAGCTCGCTGTTCATATTATAAAATTTATCAAATTTTACTGAAATTTGTTGCAGATGATTTATTGAAGTATGTAGCTATTTCATGTCAATTGACACGCTAGATCAATATGTGGGCCCCACATCAAAGTCAGACCCTAGGAATAAAAACTCACATTCAGATTATAAAATTTTATCAAAATTGATGAAATTTGTTGTAGAAGATTTATTTTAGCATGCAACTATTTCATGTCAATTGACTTTGTCGGGGATCAATATGTGGGCTCCACGCCAAAGCCGGACCCACATCAATATGTCTCTCTCTCTTGTTATAGTAAGGGCTTAGAAAATTATGGGTATAGATTTGGTTTTGTGATGGATTTAGACCATAGTTAGAGAAACGGTTTGGTCTAGATTGGGGAGAAAAAGTAACTTGGTTTGGGTTGGTTTGGTTGGCGGGTGAAAGAATGGTGTTGACTGAGTTGAATTTCTTTTTCTACACGTTTGGTTTGGGCTGGTTTTAGTTTGGATCCCAGCCCACTAGCAGGTGGAGGGGGGGGGGGAGGAGAGGAGAAGATGAAGCACACCACATGTCGCCGTCCATAGTAGGCATTTAGGGAGGGAGAGCCTTTATGATGGCAATGCCCGTGCAAGTGAATGGAGATGAAGATGCGTGGCCACCAAAATGGTAGGATATGATGGTAGATGGTGGTAGCCCTTGGATCGTATATGAGCGGCAGAGGAGTGGTGCACATCCTATAATGCTAACGCACGCATAGCGATACTAATGATACTTTTTATCTTTTCAAAACAAACTTAAAATTAATAACCGGCATGGTGATTGTTGGTATTTGTTATGCTCACAGAATGATCGAAGAGAAATAATCCACGAAAGCACTTCACCCGAGAGGAGGGGTTTTAAATACCATATCCATGGAGAGAATGGTGAGAGAGTGACCGAAAATGTAACTTAATTCGGAGTCGCTATCAAGAACTCGAGAGGATATAGAGGTAAGGAGATCTTGTCTAGTTCTTACCCTTGCAATCTATGTTAATATTGTTCTAGTGGGGACACTATTCATAAGGGATGGCACTAGTAAAGGGTGCGATCCTAAGCAAAAGGCTCTGCTGGTCCTATCCAACGGGATTTGGACTACAAAGAATTAACGGGCAGGTTGGTCACCCCAATTAGTTACCACCGATACGAAAAGGTGGGGTGCATCCACAAGTAACCTTGCTATAAACACCACGCTTACACCTACAGCTACTCCTCTAGTATATATGGTCCTACTCAAACAAGAGTTGCAAACCTTAAGAACAATAAGAACAATATTACTTACTCGAATAAAAAAGTTGATCCACCATAGAACCTCGAAGCAAAGCCCTTGATGGAGCTTGATCCCGGAGTACAAGCCGAAGAGGAGTCACGACAGGCCCGACCCTTCCTCCAACTCTTCCCTTCACCCACACTCTAAATCTCTAAATGAGACTAGCTCTAATCCCTCTTGGAGACTACAAAACGAATCTCTCAACTTGATTCTTGGCTCATCAACTCTGTTCTAAGGTTTCTAGTTCTAGTTCTAGAACTAGAGAAGGCTCAAGGTTTATGCCTATTGAATAATGAATTCAATGAATAACTCGGGGGGTCGGGGGTCTTGCTTATATAGGGGCATAGGATGCACGAGAGTCCTTTAATCAAACCAACCTTGATCAACGGTCAAGATGCAATCTATAAGTCGGTTAGAAACTCGACCTATGAAGCGAGCCACCAACGAAGCCTAGGGAGGAGCACGATTGAGCTCCCCCTATGGGATTTTGGCCCAAGTTTCGTTGGGTCACCTTTTTGGTGTCTTCTAGAGTCTTCTAGTGGAGGTTTTGATGTGAAATTGATATCTTTTGATTCTAGACTCGAATGTAGCAAATGATGTCTAGTTCAAATCGTCTCGATGAGCCCTTCATAATGGTGCACTCTAATCCATTATGTGATATACTTTTATACCATGGAAAATTATTTATCCTGTAAAACAAGTGAGAACACCAAAGCTTGTGGAACTCATTAGTTTAAATCTCTATACCTATTATTAGTGATTGAATTTAATACATATGTAAGATATGTTGACGGTTTTGTAATTAGTGTTAATGACCATCAACAAAGTGACCATTCATGGTTTAGTAATAACAAATGATGTAAAACCTTTTTTTTCTTAATTATAGTTTTGTTGTTATTTCTGATGTGAATAGAGGGGATATCAATCTTCCGTTAGGTCATGATAACTATCGTTTGTTGGAACATGACACACCGATCCAAATTTTGGATCGAAAAGACCTCAACTTTGCAATCTTAGCACCACAACTCCTATGATTATCAATTTGTGTCACTAATCTGGTTGACCTCACCATGAAAGCTAATCCCCGCCCACGAAATGAAAAACAACAAGCAAGAACTGGAAAGAACATAGCTCAAGATATGGGACAAACTATAAATGAAAGATTAAGCACACAAGTTGGGGCCTTACAAACCAAGATATGGGACAAACTATAAATGAAAGATTAAGCACACGAGTTGGGGCCTTACAAACCGATGGATGATGAAACTATTCTTGGCAGAATAATCTAAGTAAAACTTCATTTGAAGAAGTGGCGGCTTTAGGAACCTTAAGTACATGGTGTATTCTAATTAAGCAATATACCATTATTAGGTAGTAGTCTATTCTCAAATGTATGAAAAGTATCGCTCAAGAATGAGCTCACCTCTAAATTTAGTTGGCGCATTCGATCTCGGGTCATTGGACCTTGCATATTGGTTGGATGATCAACGGGTGTATTCAAAGGAGTGATGTTGTCATCATCCTCCCCTCTTGAAACAGAGTCATCCTCAACTAAAGCCCATCTTCTTCTCCTAAATAAGGTTTCAAATTTGCAATGTTAAAAGTAGGACCAACCCCGAACTTGGGCGGCAACTCAAGTTTGTAGGAATTATCATATATTTTCTCTGTTATTTAATAAGGACCAACAACCCTTGGCATTAACTTAGACTTATGTAGCTTTAGAAATCTATCTTTTCTCAAGTGTAACCAAACAAAATCACTTGTTTAAGTTTAACTTCTTTCTACCTTCACTACCAGCAATTCTATATTTCTCACTCATGATTTCAATATTTGCTTTTTGTAGTGTCATGTAACTTTTGAATAAACTGAGCACATCTCCTAGCATCGTTATGTGTTCTTTCAGTGGTAGGAAAAGGCAAAAGATCAATAGAGGCATGGGGGGTGTTAAAGCCATACACTACCTGGAAGGGACTTACCTTGGTGGTAGAGTTTTCTGCCCTATTATATGCAAACTCCACGTGCGGCAAACACTCTTCCACGGGGATGACAAGTTGTACCAAATAGTAGCTTTGTTCCCAGTTTATTTCACAAAGTGCTCCACAAGTGACTCAAAAATTTAGCATTTCGATTTGAAACAATAGTAGAAGGCGTACCATTCAAGCTAACAATTTCTTGAAAGAACATGTCATCAATATGAACAATGTCATCGCTTTTTTATGACAAGGGATAAAATGTGCCATCTTAGAAAAATGATCAACTACCACAAAAATACTATCCCTCCCCTCTTAGTCCTTGCCAATCGCAAAGCAAAGTCCATGGAAATATCAGCCCAAGGAATAGTAGGAGCGGGAAGAGGCATATACAAACCATATGGGTTCAACCATGATCGACTTAGACTTTTGACTTGTGGCACACCAAGCCACAGACCTCTCTACATCTCGCCTCGTCCTTGGCTAAAAGAAATGTGTGGCCAGCACCTCCTCCATATTCTTGGCACCGAAATGGCCCATCAGTCCACCTCCATGTGCCTCCTACAACAACAAAAGACGAACAAAACCATCTAGAGTGCTGCATAGGTGGTTAGCTAAACAAAAACTCATCTTGTATCGTATATTTATTTCATGTATGGCCCTCTTGAAAATTTTCCAAGACATCTTTGAATTCGACATCATTTATATATCACTCTTTAATTATTTCAAGTCTAAAAATATGATAGTCAAGTTATTGGGACAACATAGTATATCGCCTAGACAAAGCATCAAAAATCATATTATCCTTCCCTTTTTTTTTTGTGTTTGATAATACAAGGAAAAGATTCAATAAATTCAGCCCACTTATCATGTCTACAGTTTAATTTGTTTTGTGTTCTAATATGTTTTAACCCACGAAAAAAAATAGCGTGCTATTGAAAATAGCATTTTGACCTTTTTCGCATTGCTATATCAGCATATCGTTAGCTTATAGCAGCCACTATAGCGCCGCTATAGCGTGCTATTTGTTTATAAGACAGGAAAAATAAAAATATATGATAAATTGGTTGCACCCTCCTATAACAATATGATGTCTAATTGTCTAAGCCTACATGGCTTCCTTCCCAAGTTCACGGTCCTAGATCAACCACAACAACACAATAGAGGAAGCAAGACCACAAGCAATGCAAATTTCCACAGATCACACTATCCTAATCGCATCAAACAAGGAGAAGAACTGAAGAACAGGGGAGAAACTTGCCTAGTGTCGCCCCTGTTCCATCGACAAAAAGCCGCCGCCGCGCCAGTATATTTGCCGCCGCCGCCCCGCAGAACCGCCGCCGTGCAATAGCTCGCTCACCCACCGCCCGCGCCGCCCAAATGCCGCCCACGCGCTTGCCGCCGACCCGGCCGCCAAAATCCGTCGCCGCCGCCCACGTGCTTGGACATAGGATGGGAGTGGCCTAGGAAGTGTAATCTTGGGCCGGGCCTTTTTTATTAAAGTAACGGGTTGCACGCTAATTTTGGCTTGGTGGCAATAGCGACCAAATAGCAGCGCTTATGGTGTTATTCCGATTTAGCGCCGCTTATAGCCCGATAGCGCGAAAAATGCCAATACCGTTGCGGCGTTTCGGTTAGCGCACTATAGCGCCGCTATAGCGCACTATTTTTTTCGTGAGTTTTAAAGATTCATGATCAGCATGAATAAATAACTCTTTATGCCACAAATAATGTTGCCATGTTTCTAAAGTATGAACAAGATCATATAGTTATTTATCATACCTGGAGTAATTAAGAATAGGCCCACTCAATTTCTCGCTAAAGTAAGCAATGAATTTACCTTCTTGCATCAAAACGCCACCGATACCAATTCCACTAGCATCACATTCAACTTCAAAAGTCTTATACCAAAACTAGGAAGTTGCAATAATGGCACGTGAGTAAGCTTGTTATTCAGAAGAGCAAAGGACGCCTCTTATTCCTCTCCCTAATGAAATGTTGCACCTGTCTTTGTCAACTCATTTAGAGGGACTACAATGGTGTTGTAATCCCTTCACAAAAGGTGGTAAAATCTTACAAGAAAATGAAAATCTTTGCACTTGTGTGTCACCGTTGTAGGCGTTGGCTAGCTCCTTTTTGGCCACCACCTTTGGTGTCATCTACCTCAATCCCTGCGAGGTCACAACATAGCCGTGAAAGGATACTCTTTCGATTGGAAAAAGTGCACTTCTCAAGATTACCAAATAAACGTCACCGCAAATCATGTAGGTGATCAAGATGTTCAATTAAATACTTGTCGTAGATCAAGATATCGTCAAAATAAACCACCACAAACTTGCCAACAAAAGGACATAAAACCTCGTTTATTAATCTCATGAAAGTACTACGTGCATTAGTTAACCCAAAAAGGTATTATTAAGCACTCATACAAGACGCACTTGGCTTTAAAAGTAGTTTTTCATTCATCGCCTAATTCCATTATTATTTGGTGGTATATCCACTTCTCAAGTCTACCTTTGAAAAATGAGCCACTTAACTCATCAAGCATGTCGTCTAACCTTGGAAAAAAATAATGGTGGTACCTTTTGTGATATACTTAATGGCTCTACAATCTACACACGGTTATTGTGTGACCAACATGATGCATGGTTATTTGCTAAAAAATAGTTGTTGCAACATCGTGGATAGGAATGGACCTCCAAATTAAAAAAGAGATTCTACAACCGACTAGGAGGTGATATGAAGGTAAGGTTGTGTTGGTGTTTCGACTCATGGTCCTAACAACCAACTAGTAACATGTATCCACGACATGGATGGTGATGCAAGAAGAACATGATATTTATACTTTGGTTTAGGCCAATGAATGCCCTACATCCAATTGTGCAAGTGGATTGTATTATCTTTCATCGAGGTGCTCGTAGTAGGGGTATACAAGCAGTTGAGAAAGGGAGCGGGTCCCAAGGTCTCGAGTGTCGAGGGGGTGTGGTGGTGGTGATTGATGCAAGTGCCAAAATTGACAATTGAGTGAAGCCAAGGCGTGAAGCGCCCGACTTGTCTCTTACTACCCCTGGGCTCCCCTTTATAGGCTTCGGGGGGCTACCGGTTACATGTTGTCCTAGTGATGGGAGAAGGTGTTCGAACCCCGTGGACTTTCTATGTAAAACCATGGTGTAGGCATGGTCGATGTCCGCACGCCCTAGGATGACGTAGGGGAGGAGGACGCCCCTCATTTTCCATCACGTGGTTGAAATCTCATGTTTGGTTTTGGAAATTGATGACACACTTGTGGACTAATCCTTTGCTCTAAGTGATGACTTGAGATAGGATTAGGTGGATGACGTGGAGCATGATGATCATGAACATGGACAATGTCGGTGGACTTGATGGATCGTCAAGCTCGGTGAACGGCTTGAGAGGAACAGGGAGATCAAGGCAAAGGTATCTTGATAGGGTTTTCCTTTCGGTGATCAAGACACGATAGAGCGTGTGATCACATTATAGGATAGATAGCCGACTATCAAGAGGGAATGCCGCGACAATCCTTTGGTGAAGTGCTTCTAGGTCCAATTGACTTGCATATTGCATTTAGGACAATGAGAGCACTAACTTTGATCTGCCTAACTTTTCGACGAGCTAACATGCATGATAACGTGATCATCTTGGACGTGTTGGCAACCTATGGCAAGAGGGAAGCAAAGTTGAAGCAAAGAGCAACGAAAAAGATGATGACTTGCTGGATTCGGGGGGTGACCGGACGGACGGGCGAGCGACGGACGCGACCGACCGGTGGCTCCGGTCAGTGCGTCTGGTAGAGAGCCCTGCAGGCGGTTTTGACCGGACGCGAGGACCGGACCACTGGACCGGATGCATCCGGGGTCGACCGGAAGCGTCGACCAGACGCATGGAGGAGGCCGTCATTTGTGGGCCCAGATCTTGTCGGTTGTGACCGGAAGGCTGCGGCCGGACCGTGGACCGGACTCGGCGGGTGAGTCCGGTCAGCGCCGCTAGATGAGCCCATTTCAAAGCTCAACGGCTCCATTTCTTGAGGTGGGCTATATATACTTGGATGGCCGGTTCCTAGCCTCCTCTCTTGCACATTTGAAGCTTCCAACTTGCTATTGCACGTATGATTTTCATTAGGTTTTCATATGCTTGTCAACTCGATAAATCTCTCTTTGTTTGCAGCCCACCTCTCGTTGTTTTCCCATGACGCTAAGCGGCGCGCGTCTAGAGCACAGGCGGGCACAACCACGAGGTGGATACATGACCGAAGAGAGATAGAGGAGGGAGTGGAGGGGAAGGGAGAGGATTTTCTACAAGTTTCATCTCCCATCATCCCATATAGAGTTAATGAGATGAGATTTTGAGTTTTGGATCTCTATTCGGGCACGACATTAGTTGAAGGACCTAAAGAGTCACTCTTTTAGTTAAAAGATAAAATGAGAATTTACAATAGATTGAGCAACCTGATGATCATATGTTTTGTTGCTCAAGTGAGGATCTATAAAACAAAGTTTAAGAACATATGGTGTATTTTACTAAGCCCCCACCCCACCCCAAGTATTTTACGCTAATCAATCATGATTTTCCAAAGTTACAAAAAACGAAAAGATCTACTAGGATGCTAATCAATTAGATCTTAAAAAAAAAAAAAATCTAAAATTTACTTATTTATTCTATTTTTATTCTACTATATTTCAATTATTACCTCGGTGTAGAAGAAAGTAATAGTAGATGATTATAACGGTAATCATTTGGGAGTACGACGCTGGACACATTCAGCATTGCGCTCAAGACTGCATTGGACTTGGGACCGTTGGACAGCAGGACAACCGCGTCTTCAGGTGTCTTTTGCACCTAAATTTGTTGAACCTGCTTTCGTGGTGATCTTTTTTTTTTCTCAATCACGAAAACTTTGTGTTTTTTCGTTAAGAAGTAGAGTTTAGTATTACAACGGGGATGCAATTACAGATTTGCATTAAACACTCATCCCTCACCATTGCGAGGCACGTCACTCACCAATAAAATCTTGCTACAACCATAAAGCATCTGCGAGAAGAGGCCAACACACTTCCAACGGCAAAGCATACGTGTAGGAGGGGCCTATGGGGCCAACGCACTCTTAGCAAACAAAGCATGCATGAGAGGGGCGTGCAACAACGAACATCGAAGTGGCGAGCATCCACGGGTGGGGCCATCACACTCTTAGCAAAGCAACATCCGCATGAGAGGGGCCTAAACGACATTGGCGACAAAACTTTTCGCCATCCCGACGGGCGGCGAGCTCGGCAAAGGTAGTGGGCGAAGCAAAGGCTCCAATAATGTCTTCAAGAAGGGAATTGACATCGCAAACGCCAACAAAGTTGGAAGAGTACGCAGTAGGACTTTGGCCCATAGCACGCTCTAGACGAAGAAGTTTCGGCGATGCCTCCAAGGAGGTAGATGACGCACAATACGCCACCGCCGCCACCGAGACAACTTGACAAGGTTTTCACTTGATTCTTGCCACGAACGCATGCCACTCGCACCGCCCCGAAGCAACGGCGAAACAACGGCCGTAGTGCGTGCACAAAGGTTCTGCGTAATCCACCACGCCACCGAGTGGACAACATGGGCCCACCGTGTTTAGCCGCACCAGCCCCGAGCGGATCTTGCCGGGCGGCGGCACATTAGAATGAAAAGTCGAGGTAGGGTCGCGACGCCGGGCCGAGGATCCTGGCCACACACCGGGATGGCCAACATGTGGAGGGCGACGTTGCGCCGACGCCGGCCCAGACCCGACGATGGGGTATCGGGATGCGCCGGCAAACCCTAATGGGTTGCCCCTCCCTCCCGCCAAGTGCCGCCGGAAGACCCGACCATGCTAGATCCGGTCGTGGAGGCGTGAACCGGGTCGCGGGAGCCGTCGCCGCTAGAGTTGGAGAGGGGTAGGCGACATGGCGGCCTAGACGCCCAAAGTGGCCTCATGCAATGCATTTGCGCTCGCCGCGACGACGAACGCAGCGGCCTCGATGTGCCGCAGATCCGCGGTGGGCGGTAACCGCGGCGACGAGCAGTCCGGTTGGTGATGGCCGCACGGTGCAGCCTCGGCGGCCCTCGGCGCCGCCGCTGCACCGCGATCGCATCCTCGCGGCCGGCATTCGACCCAAGGTCGTTTCACAAGCGGTGAGCCATGGTCGCCGGGAGAGCCGACCCGGGTGGGCAACCGGGGGTAGGGAACAATGGATCCAACCTCAAAGGACATGGATCTAGCCCGTGGACCGGGTCACCTTGCACACCTCCAACGCCGTGGACCGGTCACCTTGCACACCTCCCAACGCCGAAAAAGACCTCGAGAATGGTGGAGTAGGGGAGGGGTAGGGGAGGAAGAGAAAAGGTGGAGGTTGTTGTCGAGGGGTGGCCTTGTTGGGCGCCCCCGCTTACCGCCGCCACCATAGCCGGAGGCCGGCGGCCAAGAACAGCTCCGGCGGGGGGTTTGGGGCGGCGAAGTTTGAATCGCCTCCGAGTTGTGCCCTGTACGGACGATGTGGAGGCCCCCTTTGTCCGTCTCCTCTTGTCACATGCTAGTTTGACCGGGAGCTATGTCGTTGTTGAGGAGGAGCCGGTGCTATCTTCGTGGCTGAGGAGCAGGAAACAGGTGAACAAGCCGGTTCGTCGCGGTCTTTCTTGTGTGGTGGCCGTGGTGATCTTTTTCAAATTGCATTTTGTACACAATAATAATAACCTGCTACTACTTTATATAAAGACTTTGTATATTATATACGAGAAAAAGAAACTTGAATCACAGAGTTGCTTAAAATATCTGCTGCGAATCATTGCAGTTTTGCGAACATAATCGGTACCAAGTACCGCATTTGGAGCCACGATTAGCTCTCAAGTCTAATCAAATATTGATGACCAATAGACCCCACTTCTCCTATCCCCTATTCCCAACCACAAGTTTTCTTTGCTTGGATCTTGGGCAAACTAAATCCAACAAACAAGGTCCACAAATCACGAAATCTGTTTCTCTCATCAGCCATGCCTGCCCGTCGTGTCGTTTCTTCAGCACAACAAGCATTGGAAAGATGCTGCGAGGGAAAAGATCAAGAACGTGTCGGGCTGGACTTGGGCCCGGCCCACGCGCACTCGTCCGAACCCTCCACGGCGTCCGTGGCGGCGGCCCTCCTCCGCCTGTGCGCGCGCGCGCCGGGGACGTGGCCACCGCCACCACGAGCCTCGCCGGCACGTGCGCGCACGCCTCCAGCCGCCGCAGCGCCTCGCCGTGGCCGATGATCCCGCCGCCACCGCGCCCCGACACCTCCCGCCACAGCGCGGCGGCCATGGCGACGCGAGGCGGGACGCGCGCGGAGGCGAGGTCGTGGGCGCAGGCACGGAGCGTCCGCACGGCCGCCGCGGCATGTCGTCGAGCGGACGACGACCCCGTCCGCTTTGCCCACACCTCGAGCACCGCCTCGGCGCGCGCGCACGGCCTCTGGCTCGGGTTCCCGGCCCCGCGCCTCCTCCTCCTAAGCCGCCGCCGCCGCCGTGGCGCCGCGGACGACGACGCCGAGTCGGCCATGGACACGCATGAGCTCGCCGCGGACACGTAACCGTCGTCGTCCGGCGCCGGCGAAGGTCCCGCGGCCGCGTGGTCTTCTAGGACGAGGGAGGCGCGTGCGGCGGTGCCTCGACGCGAGGAAGTTGGCGCCGTGCACCTTGGCGTCGCATGCGGCGCAGAGGAAGGCCGCGTCCGCCGCGCAGTGCACGACCGCTGGCGCGCCGCAGAGCTCGCAGCAGCGGCAGCCGCCGTGGCGGTGTCCCATCCGATCCGACCGATCCCCGCTCTGCTACGTACGTAGCTACCTCGCTCGCTCCTCCGCTCCGCCTGTGTATATTTTGGGTCCTGCACCGACGACTCCGAGTCTATGGAGCTGGTGCCGGCGCTGTTGGTGTCCGTTGTGAGGTTGGAGGTAACGGAGCGATGGCGGAATCGAATAAGCGAGCGATTAACGAGAGCTCAGCGTGGCGCGTATTTAAGGAGGCCGGGGGTGGCTGGCCGTGGCCGCTCGCAGGCAGCTGTGACCGTGTGACGTCGTTGGGTGCCGCCTTCCAGTCCACGTGCAGTCGGGAGATGGCACACGCGAGCAGAGCGCGACGCGGGGCCGTCGTCCTCGCGACGACGACGACGTGGAGGCAAGCGGGGCTCGCTCGCGGTCGCGGCCCTACTACTAACCTGTGGGCCGTGTGTGGGCTGTGGACCTGTGTGGTGTGGTACTAGTACTACCCATCACCATGTGTGATGGTCGCGCGTCCGACGCCGCACGCGCGACACCTGGGATTTCTTTTTGCGCCCGACTGACGTTTCTTTCTTAACAAACAACACACACACAGCCCTGCACACACAACACTAGCGTGGTTATAGTTAAGCGAGAAGGAAATGATGGGAGTTTACTACGACCACAACAACAATCCCTCCCTCCCCATGGGATGGGACACGACATGGCACTGTCGCTTCACTGGGCTGTGTGTTTTGTTTGTGGTGTGGAGGGTCGGCGGCGCCTCTTGGTCATCACGTAGAGTGACCGTCGTCCACAAAACCTCGTCGCGCTCGAACTAATCGCGTGCAGCGCAGGGCACTGGTTTTTGCCACGAATTTTTATATTCTTTCACACAAGGCGCGAGCCTTTCCGGCTTCCTTCCTTCATTTTTGCTTTATTGTTGCCTTGTGGGTTTGGAAATTCTGAATTCGTCGTGTGCTGTGCCTGCCATGGGATGGAAAGGAATCATTCAGGCGGCCCTTATTGGTTTGTTTGTTTGTTTGTTTGCCTGACGTTTGCGTCGTGCACGTGGACACATTCCTCGGTGGTGGTACGTTACGTTGCGGCGACGGAACGCTGCTGCTGCCTCCGCCTCTGAAAATATGGAATGAGCAGCAGACCACCAGGTTGACTGACGTGTCGACCGGCGCCCGGCCGGGCAGGTCAAGTCCGCACACCACACCAACTCAACTCGTGTGGCTGGCTCGATGGCTCCTCTCCGCGTGCCGGTGGTGGTAACGGTTCGCATGAAACCCAGGCCACATGACATTCCCAAAGCCAGCCGTGTGATCTCGCGGCCCTGCGTGTACGACGAATCTAGATGGATGGATTCTCTGGTCCTGGGCCATTACTTTTTTCCAATGCTAATATTCTACTGATGCTTGCTTTAATGTGTCACTCCTCTCTCTCCCTCTCGAGTTCATCACCACCTCTTGATTTATGTGTGCTGTTCTTCTGGAACCTTCTACTTATTCACACGTTGTTGAAAATCCTCTATTTTATTCCATAAAAATATTATATACTGTCACCTGGTGTTTGGGGTCCATATATATATATATATATATATAAATACCCGATATGCGAGCAGTACCCTTATTTCCAAAACAAGTGCATGTTTTTCGCATGCACCTTGATATATTATTACATCAAAAGTATCATTGGATTAAATTAAACACACTTTATTTTTTTAGTCAACTCTATTTAATAATATAAATGTAGATAATGTATTCTATTCTATAATATAATCTAATACTTAGATTTATGATTGAGTAATTAATTTGCGTTTGTTTTGGAACGCAGGAAAATAATACGTTGATGCTTGTAAAGAGAGGTTGGTTGGCCGCTGCATCCAATTGACAGATACTTGTACGGGAGATATTTTAGCGAGAAAGGCAAGACGCCGATTATTCCGGCGATTGCTACCCAAATAGTCGATCGCCCGACGTGGCGGCACCTCGTCTGCGAATCAGATTTGGCCGAGGGAGAAGGACCGGAAATGCCCCCGGGACGTGCGGTCGGCGTCGATCCAGAAACGGGCGGGGGCAGAACGACGGGGGAGCCCAGGGCCAGAAGCGACGGCGACAGCGACCAAGCCTCGCGTCGCCAGCCGCTCAGCCACAAGTTTTTGAGGTCGCCATGCCATGCCATGCCACCGCGACGTGACTCGCGAGGACTCTGCACCACGAGGGTCGCGCCACGTCTCCTCTGGCCGGTGCGGCTGAACGAACTCCGCTGGCCCGACGACGCATCTTGGACGTGGCAAGAATCAGAAGAAGCGTCCAGAGACGTGGAAAAGGTTGTTGCGCTTGGTTCTATCAGCGAATGCGTCCTTAATGATGAAACGTAGGAGTACGCACAAGCTAAGACTGCGGACGCCTCAGCTAGCGTACCTCGCAGTCGCAGGCCCAGATAGCATCCAATTTAGCTTTGCATCTGCCATTACGGGTTGACGGAGCACAAGGCTCGACCCATCCAGGTCGCCCTTCACCGGACCAGATCAACAGCAGCCACACAAACCATCTGAATGTATGGGGTGATATATACCATCAGATGTAGTATGGTCTATTAATTTTTTTTTTTTTTTTTTGCGAAAGCAGTATGGTCTATTAATTGATACGTGTTGCAGCTTAAGCCCACTTGATAGAGTCAATTAGAGAGAGCCACAGGAACCGTTGGTGTGCAGTTGCCAGACGAAACTGACGCTGCACGCATCGCATCGATGGCCAGTGAGAAAGAATCGACAAGGTGCCGGCAGCATCGATGGCGAGAATGCGTTCAGTGTGCTGTGTAACGAACCACTTTTTTTAAAAGGTAAATTACGGGGGAGATCTAAACAATCTCCACCTGCTTTTTCATTTCACTGATTCCGGCAAGACGGTGGGTGAAAAGGGTGCAAGGCACCCAACATAGTTCGTTACATCAAGAGAGGGGAAGAGAGCGATTACAACATCACGAAACAACATACGGAGGGTAATCCTAGACTTAGTCAAAAGTCACCAACCGAGCGCCGATTTGCGCCCCGCCGAATAGCATACTCGCCCGAGTTCACCATGGTCTTTGTGCCCTACAACACTCCTCATAGCTACGCCGCTCTGCTGCCGCTCTCCCTCTTAGGAATGGAAATAGAGAAATCAACAGTGGAATGGGGACTAAAAGTAGTGACCGACCCGAAGACCCAAGATCGCCAGACATGACAACCTCCCTTCAAGCTGATGGGGACATCCTCCAACACATCCGGTCCCACATATCACCATCTAACACCATTCAAGGGGAGGAAACCTCGAGAGGAATGGAAAAAGCGGTGGAAACTCCACCCAGCATTTGATTTTGTGCCACCACCAAGGAAAGCGCCCGACGGAGTATAGACGCCCGAGGTGGGCACTCGTTTAGAGCATCGACAAGCGACCGACAACCAAACCGGTCTCACCCAAACACACCACGAAAGCAATGAGGAGGGAAGTGGAAAGGGTAGAAAGAGCTCAAAGTGGCGACAAGGACATAGGGAGAAGACACGATATCCACAAGGAGGGTGCCAAGCGGGGGGGAGGCTCACTCGGCTGACGCAACATTGTCGAGCATGTAGCAATAGCGAGAATCTTCAATGACGCCTCCATGGAGGGGCATGATGCTAGGTGCGCCATCATCGTTGGACCGGCCCAAGGCGGATAAGGCTTTCGCCCGATTTAATCTGAACCCGGCACACCAAATTTGGCTGGCCACCACCACCGTTCGCATCAGGATACACAACGGCGAGTTCCGCGGCGCATTGTCGTGAGGCGAAGCCTTGACAATGCCTCCAAGGAGGTGGATGACACAGTCGTGCCATCGTCGTCGGCCCGGACTAATCCGGATAGGGGTTTTCACCTAGCCGTGCGTTTCACGAGGAACCGCGGCTCACCGACGTGCATCCATTCATTTGCATACCACGAAGTTTTGAAGGGAAGGAAGAGAGCACCCGCAAGTTGAGGCCAAGTAAGATGACATCCGGACCCGCTCGTGGCACACAAGCATCGTTTCGTAGTCAGAGCTCCCATCCCACCACGGCACGCCCGAGGGAAGCGTGGCCCTAAGCGGGGCGGGCGGCCCCGGGTGAAAGGTCCCTTGTGGTTTTGGTAATTGAGTGACAACATTAGTGTGGACTAATATTGTGTGATTGAGATAATACGGAGGAGAATTAGTTCATGCCACGTGATGATGCAATGAAGGAGCTTATTGCATATGAGACATGACATGGAGTCATGTGACCAAGGTGGTGAAGATCAAGACAAGGCTTGGCTTGATGGACCGATTGCAAGTGTGAAGGGAAAGTCGAGGCGGTGAAGCGATGGACCGCGAGGGGCGGTGAAGCTTGGGCAAGACTTGGCGCCGACGGACCGACGAATAGCGGTGAAGAGCAAGTAAGGTCAAGATCGATGGACCAATAGTGTCACGCAATGATGATATGAAGTGGATCATATCATTTGGTGATCGTGTTGGTGCATGTGTTGCATTGGCACTTGGAGATGGAGCGGAATGGAAATGCGCCAAGGCAAAGGTATAACCTATAGGGCATTTCATTTCGCCGGTCATTGGAGCTTAGAGAAGTTTATGACCGGGTTTAGGATAGATGGCCGTACTATCAAGAGGGGCAAACTTGTTTGCATAGGGTCATCTAGCGCCACTTGAGCGATCTAACTTTGCGATGTGTTAGGATCGAGTGGCGTGGTAAGAGCTAACCGCGTCCTTTGAAATGATTGTGGGGGCTAACACACATGCACTTGGTGATGTACACTTGGTGGTGTTGGCACATTTGCAAAGGGGGGCGGATATCCAAGTTCGAGAAAAAACCATTTTCTTTGGCGTGAGATACAAGTTTTAAAACATGCTATTACTTTCTTGCTCAAGTTTTCTAGCTTTTCAAGATATAAATGGTAAAAACTACGGAACTTCGCTGAGGAAAGGGCGACCAAGCGTCGGCCGGTACACCCGTTACGACTTAGCCTGGTCCTTTCAGGGACACCTCCGTGTGTGTGTCAGCGAGACTACAATTCTTCCAACGTTCTCATCAAGGCGAGAACTTTTCAAGCTTTGCGAGTAGATGCTTTTCATAGTGGTGACCGGATCATAACCTTTTTATGCTTCCGGATTTTGGTGGTCCTAAGCAAATATGCCGTTCGGTTGTGACCCAACCTTCAATTGTCGGGCCCCGACCTTTTGACGCCGGCAGGACCGCTAGTGAGTCCGGTCCACCGATGGCTGGTCAACTGGACATTGTGGTTTGAAGCACCAACGACTCTATTTTGCTTGGGGGCTATAAATAGTGGGTGTCCCCGGCCATGGCGAGGGGGCTTAGCACCTTGGGGACTTTGTGTCCATCAACTAGACATGTCATTGCGGTGGTGGTGACTCACTTGTGATTGATAGTGTTCATCAAATCAAAGTGAGGACTGATTCTAGTGCATGTTGTGTTAGTTGAGAGATTGGTCATTCGTGGCACTAGGTGATCGTGTTGCAAGCCGGTGTGCTTGTTGCTCTTGGAGGATGCCACCTCCTAGATGATGGCAAGAGACTTCGATGATCAAGTGCATGATTTGCGGTGGATCGAGGATCAAAATGAGAGGTCAAGGCAAACCTCGCGGGGATCCATAGGCGACACTACTAGAGCGTGTGGTGAGTACCTCCATAGAGGGGCGTGTGGTGTCTTGCGGTGCCTTAAAGAGGCTCACATTGAGAGTGGTGTCCTCTAGGTTCAAAAATCATTTGCATGGGCGTGCCTTGAGGGGCAACCTTGAAATTCGGAGAAAAAATGCTAAAAAACCATCTATGGTGAAACACCAAAGGAACCACCCAAGGTGTTGGTCACATTTCACAACGAGGATAGGGAAGTTGGTTGAGATGAGTTTGGGATGCCTCGATAAAAAAAATCATCGGTGTCAACTTTTCTACTCTTCTCGGTGGTTTGCATTCTCCAAAACAAGCTTTGTATTTACATTCATATATGCCTTGTGCTTGTGCTTGTGGAGTAGCTCTTGCAATTACTAGCTTGTGTAGCTTGTTAGTTGCTTTGCTTAGTTTGTGTAGCTAAGTAATTTGAGCCTTTGGGTTAGGCGTGTGTCGCCTTGTCCTTAGTGCATCTAGTGAGCTTAGGATTGGCTTTGTGCTTTTGCTCATTAGAATTGTGTAGGAGCTCACCCTTGTTTGAATTACTAGTGCATAGGTTTGTGTGACCTTGCAATAGAAACGGTTAGGAGCTCAAGCTAGGCTTATCACCTCATTTGCTTTGTGTAGGATCTTTTGTGAGGTGATTTAGAGTCATCACTAGTGGGTGAAGTCTTGGCTAAGCGAATAGTTTCAATTCCGCATTATATTTGTTTAGCCGGCCGTAATTCGTGGTGGTTTTAGAAAGGACTATTCAACCCCCCTCTCTAGTCCCCATCTCGACCATTTTGAATCAATCCTAACACCGCCGGCCGCTGAGCACTAGGCCATCCTCCGGAGGGACCGCTCCTTTGCTTCCAACTTAGCATCCATTCTAGACTTGGAGAAAGGGTGATTCAAATCCACTTTGAGGATCATTGGATCCACACTCTCATGGCCGCCCGGCGGAGCCATCACGTGGTTTTCTTGTTGTCTCTTGGAGCGGCCCAGGGAGCGGCTTGGGCATGGAGGATTCCTAGTGATTGTTCTTGCCAGGTTTGGGAGGTGTTGGGATTGTTCCAGCCGCGCACCTCAAGCATGCACGGAGGGCACGACGGTCGTACCGCAATGCAAGATAATACATTGCTCGTGTCGGTGAGTGCAACATGCTTTGGGTGCGGTCGCCTAAGGCATTTGGCTTGGGTGAGCTCTTGCTCGACCCTGGATGAGACGGAGGCCACCGGATAGCTTGCGGGTGCTCAAGTGAACCCCGGGATAAATCATTGTCTCCGCTTGTCATCTTGTTGTCCCACCAATTGGGGGAGAGGGGTTAAGAAGGGTGTGGAGGGAAGTGAGGGGATTGAGGCTGCTATGGTAGGCCTTTATAACTCTTCTACACTCTTGCATTACTTTCATAGATAGTGTAGTTTGAGTAGCCCTTGCTAGGGCTTAGCGGGTTTGGAGAGTAATCTAGCTTGTTCACCTAGTTGATAAAGTATCCAAGTTCCAACAAACCTTTCTTTGAACTGAGGTCAAGTTTTAAAAATTGCTAAATACTTTCTCTTGCCGACAAGTGATTCTAGCTTTTTTAGAATATAAATGGTAAAAACTATTGGCTAGCCTTTTGTTAGGGCTTCTAACAAGTTTGAGGTTTTGTGCTACCCCAAGATCCACGGTTGCATCAACTAGCCATGTCATTTAGGGTGGTGGCTTCGTGTGAGGCTCGATAGGCAGCTCTTGAAGAGCAACCATTGCTTCGTCGACAAATGGCAGGGGCACCAACTAGAGAACGCGTTGGGGAGCACGGAGCCACACTTCTAAAAAGCAAACATGGAAGAGAGCGCCGTGGGGACCAAAATAAAAGGTGAAAAGGACTGAATGCTGCTGCCTGCGCTGGGTTTAAGGCTCGTTTAGTTTGCTAAAGTTTTTGCCAAAAGAAAGTTAGAACTCCAGAAGACATCAGAAGACGTTTCGTTTGTTTAGTGGTAAATATTATCCAACCATGGAGTAACTAGGCTCAAAAGAATCGCCTCGTGAATGTAAATCTAAACTGTGTAACTTTTTAGTTATTTTTTTACCTACATTTAATACTTTGGTGTATTTAATGTGTGATGATGATGGAGAGAAAAAGTCTAAAAATTTGCAAAATTTTTTGGCAAAACTTTAGCCAACTAAACGTGGCCCTATTCTCTTCCCTGTTCTCCTCAACCTATCACTCGGTACATGAATTGCATTTTTTTGTTGAGGCCAACGCTCCGTGCTGCCTACGATGCTGCTGCCCTAATTTGCCTCTATTTTTTTATATTATAAAGTAACAACCAAAAAAGAGAACCTGTCCATAGTAGAGCTACCCTGGCCCAGCCATGGTTTAAGGCTTTAAGCATCTGTGTCTGCCTCTCAGAAAAACGTGCAACTTGTGCCAACCACATGGCATGATCGCCAACCCCAGCTCCAAACCAACGTCGCAATTCTGATACATATGCCTGTCACTATGTGGCCACGAGGCACTGCATACTGCAAGCATCTTGTGGCTGGGCAGATACGAACTCGTCGCTGTCCTGACGGAGTTCGCAGCTCTCATGATGCTGTTGATATTTAGGGCCTAGGCTAATTTTAGAATTGGCCCAGCCATTTTGAGCCTAATTCAAGACAAACTCTATGATGTAAAATTCAGAATTACTATAAAATTATACCATATTGATTTCTATAACAGGATAAGACTATTCCTACTCCATATATAAAATAACCGTATACGTCCAATTAAGAATCAAACTACAAGTTCTACATGCTATATTTTTTACGCCCTAATGGAGGAAAAGTAAAAGGAAGTATGAATCGAGTCTTCAAATGTTCAATTTTTTTTATGACGGCTTAAGGTGCAAAAACACACCGCGCTTTATCCACTGGAGCCAACCGTCAACCTCAACCACATGATGCCATGGAAGAATCGACAGACCGGGAAGCAGAAGTCCGTATAAACCAAAGACGAGACTCAGACGCAACCAACATCTACGGTCTACTTCAATACGTAATCATATATAAACCAATATTCTTGGAACCTTGCTGAGAAATTTAGTCATGAGTAATGCGTACCTGATTGTGTCAGCAAGAACATATGCGGCGAAGGAGACCTGGAGCGGCCACTGCTTTTCTGGTGGAGCTGGAAAATTGAACGTCTTCACGAGTCACGATGCATACATGTAATATGAATAAAATTCATACATTTTTTTTTCAGCATTGCCGGAATAGATCCACAGATAAACATTCAAGTTCAGCAGGCAAGAGCAGGGAAGGAGAACGCCCTTGAGTTTTACAGAGTAACCAAATCATCTCTATTCTCTACAAGCAGCAAAAAGGATGAACAGTTTTTCTTCGACTGCTGAGAGTAGATCCATCCAACATAAACAGGCGAATAAGTAAATGACTAGCTTTAGAGTAACCAATTTAACGAATTCCTGACTATTAATTACAAGAATCCAGGGTCTTGCTATATATAATATCATGTCTGCAAAAAATTACATGGATCTGATCATCAACAACCAGGTGCACAAATGGCTGCACCTCCACTCTCCAGCCATGTGTAAATGAAATTCCAATTTGACATGAGTTAGTGTGGAATGCTCTCTGAGGAAAATATATCTTCACAATATTCTCCTCAGACTGTGGCAAGACAATTATCTTCCCAAAATTTTGTACAACACGCAACTTGGTCACGAGGTTTGTATTGTATGCCCTCCATGTTTTTTTTTTGTTACTCTGATTCCTCACCAGTAGCATTTACAAGTCTAGCTAGGTCTTGTACAATTTCAGACATTGGTGGCCTGAACTCTGGCTGCCGCTGCATTATGAAAGATTCAGATCAGATCAGACACATGACCTCTTGATCGTAAACGCTTTGTGCAAATAGTCAGATGGTACATGCTGCTTAGATACTGCAGACTAGACTACAATGAAAGGACGGAGATGAAAGCAAATTTGAATTATGAAAGCAAATTTGAATTACCTGGATACAGCGGCTGATTATGTCAGCAAAACGTGACAATGCTTTCTCTGAACATTGTCCATGTATAGATGGGTCCACCATCTTGGACAGGGATTCAATGTCATGAAGCTGACAACTAGCCCATCTAACAAGATGTTGCTCATGACGTGGGCGTGAACTGCGTATTTTCACACAAAACGGGTATGTCAACCAGAAAGCAATTTTTAACTTTTTTGCACTGAACAAAAAATATCTGAAACGACTAGTAAAAGATACAGGTTAAGCTTAGGCCTTTTTGCTTTCAGTAATCCCTTACCTATCATATGGTCTACGCCCAGTAAGAAGTTCCAGCATCACTACACCAAAGCTGTAGACATCACCCCTTTCTGAAACGACCCCAGAATCCTGGAACTCAGGTGCTTCGTAGTTCAGTAATGCACGCATCCGACCTGACAGCTGTAATGAATAAACAACAGCTGTGAGTATACTTGCAATTTCTGCCCTTCAGCATAAGAAGATGCATTTTGTCACACCTCAGGAACATGAAACAAACTAAGCCAATCATTTGCCATGAGACTAGGAAAGAATTAGGCATCAACTATGAGTAGACAAGGCAACCAACATCTTTCCCGTAAATCAGAATTTAGTCGTTTCCAAGTTCAAACCAAAGAAATACGCACCGACGGCGTGCTCTTGAAAAAAAAGTTCAAACCAAAAGCTATGTCCTATGTACCATTTTGTAACAAGTTGAGGCAAAAGCTGACACAGATTTATGTCAGTCAGGATCTCGTTACTCAGTTGAATTACAAGGAGTTGCTAGAGTATTATCACCATACCCCATCATCCTCGTTGTTCAGACCTTAGTTGCATATATTACATGATTTTTTGCCATGAAGATTCAGTTACTCTGTTCCAGGCCTTTCATTTTTTTTTCTCTCGAACACGCAGGAGAACTATGTGTCCTTGCATTAACAGAAAGCGGTTTAATTAAATGCCAAATCCCACAGTGGGGTTAGTCTTTTGATTACATTCACCGATCTGTGACCTTTTGATTAACATCTACCGCAGCCACAGCCACTAGACCTCGCGCAGTCTTTTGATTACATTCACCGATCTGTGACCTTTTGATTAACATCAGTAAAGCATATTAGCTGAACAACCGAACAGCTAAAGGACTAAAATGTGCTTGTTGAAAAACATTGAGAAGATAGAAATGTTGCAATAGGTAATTACAGTAGGTAAATTGATTACAATTTACAACATGGGATATCTGTGGCTTGTCAACACAAACTATCCTACAGTGAACAAGTGAAATGTCACGCCTGATAAGTGATAACACTGTTAACCACTAACACTTATGGATCAAGAATTCAAGATGATATTCTAATTTTGAGGTACTTCAGCCATAGTAATGTGAGCAATTCAACAGACTGGACATGAAGAAAAGATGTATATAGAACCATGATTGCATTATCACCATTTTTAGTTGTTCTAAAAACATGAAACATCACATCAACATTATAGTTTACCTGAGTGACTGAACTTGATGGCATCAATTCTGCCAGTCCACATTCAGCAACACACACTGAAAACTTTTTATCAAGGAGCACATTAGCTGGTTCAAAATTCTGGTGCACAATTGGAGGATCAAAGTTATCATGGAGATACCTGCAGAAAAAATTAATTTGAAAATAAATTGACAGAAAGCTCAACTGCTTTAAACAACACCACATGTGGATAATAGAATAATAATTTCACTTACTCTAAGGCTTTTCCTGAACCAAGAGCAACCTGGAGGCGGGCATTCCATGACAGTGCAGTTTCAGTATCCTCTCTATCATGAAGGGCATCATCTAGTGTCATTCTGCTGAAGTGATTGTACACGAGTAACCTCTGCCCATATTCAGCACAGTATCCGACTAACTCAAGAATGTTAGGATGCTTGATATTTGAGATGCATTCAACCTGTTCTAGGAAGTCATCTACTGATATTCTTCCATTAGCATTGTCAATCTTCATAACCTCCAATAACTACACAAAATAAAATAATACTAGCTTAATATTTGAACTGAATGCTGAGCACGATGACTGCTCTTTCATCAAGACAGGTCTTAGTTTGTACCTTTCCATCAGGAAGCTCTGCTAGGTAAACCCTTCCTAATCTAGTCTCTCTTATCACATTCTCCTCTCTGAAACTGTTTGTATATTGCTGAAGAGATGCAACAGAGAATGGTGTAGCAGAAGTCGGGCTACTTGTCTTTGTTGGAGGACTATTTCGCTTTTCTGGTGGAACAATGGGATTTGCAACGACTCTTTCAATTGGGGGTAATGGCGGTGGAGGAGGGGGTGGTGGTAGAGAAACAGGAAACAGATCTGAATCTGTGCGATCAAAGTTAATTATGTGCTCCTTTTGGTTTTCAGGAGACTTCTTTGGGAGAGCTGTAAACAATATCACACAAACTTTCAGATATTTGTAGTAGGTAAATATAACTTAGATGCACTTTGTCACAAAGATTTTATACCTGCAGCGGATGAGTTTAGTTCATGGCCCCTCTTATCAAGTGCCTCACCTGGACCTATCAGATAAACCAATTACATGAACACCAAAAGTAGACAAATAGCGATATAATACTTGGGATGAAAGGTTTACCTTTTTTAACATCATTGCTTTGTTGCACTGGAGGTGCCTTAATTTGTGGTTCAACCCTATGATGCACCCTTGCCAGCTGACTTCTATTATGATCATATCTTGACTGTCTCTCTTCGTACTTGGATAGACAAAATAATACTAGGAGGACTATGATAATAAACAGCACTACTCCAGCAAGAACAGAGCCAACAATCTTGAGGGTTGATGAATTGTGTTTCCCAGATGGTGAAGTGCTGTCTCAGGTAGTTGATCCTTCAGAAGAGCTTGGGGTTGTTTTAGGCGGGGAGGAGCTCTTGAAGGAGATGGGGGGTGCTGGTGCTGGGGGCGTTGAATTTGAAGTGGTAGGTGCTGGTGTTGGCGTTGGAGCTGGTTTTGGTCCTGCTGGTGTTGGAGTTGGTGCTGGTCCTGTTGAAGGCGGAGATGCAGATGGGGCTGCGCTGGTATTGAATGGATTCCCGTCCTTTCTGTGATGATATACTATTAGTCGCTTAACAAGCCATATAGATAACTTATCTAACTAATAATTATATATTTGTCTAATAGATGAAAATATCATTGCTACAGACAACAGAGTGCAGATTTAATGAGGCTGATTAAGGTAAACGTGAAAGGAAGAAGGAGTCTCACTTGAAGTTCGGTATGTTAAGTAAACTCGCAGGCACCGGTCCAGAAAAAGATTATTTTCTATGTTCCTGTTCAAGTCAGGAGAGTATATTAAAAAATGCAAACAGTTAATGATCGAAATAATGTTCTCAATATAAGAGGTCAGAGCTATATGTGGTTTTAGTAATTCAATTCAATTACAAGAGCTGAGCAGCAGTATTGCATAAATGCAGAGCTTGACATGAACTGCTAAACGCTTCCTTAGTGCTGATATTAAGTGCTCATTTGCAAGATCATGGTAAATGAAGCATGAGTTTCTTTCTCTAAAGAAGAAAACCCTATCGAGATATCATTACCTCAAGATATTTGTGAGGCACATGAGAGAAGTGCAAGTGCAGCATACTACGAGAAGGCAGCAAGGATAGTTTGTTAAATTTGTTAACTCCTTTAGCAACCGAGCACAAGCTTGTGGAGTGTTGGCCATCAGCCAATCACGATCTGCTAAACTATTGTTCAAGCCAAACATGTAGTGGCTGAAGCCTATATGAATTGTCACACTCTTTGAAAATCAGCGATGGAAACTGACACCACATCGTTTTGCAATACCATATAAATTAGGAAAAACTCGACATATAGGCTAAGTTATGTAACTGAGAAGATAATGATAAATGGCATGCCTTCAATTATCAATACAAATGTAACCAAACAACTATGGGATAATAGCTATGAGATCGAAGTATTACAGGTCTTTCAATGGGAGATCCTGCAAGACGTTAAGGGTCCCAGACAGTTGATTATCTTGCATGTGCCTATCATGAAAGAGGCGAAGAAGGAAATAAGTTTGGGAAAACACAGATAGGAAAATAACATAACAAAGGCCACAAAAGAAGAAAACTTACAATGAGGTCAAAGATGCCAAGCTTTTCATTGAAGATGGTAACACGCCAGTGAAGTTGTTCGAAGAAATATCACTGTAAAGCAAGTGCAGATGGTATGGGAAAGATATCGTATTGGTCCACATCTGCACACATATGTGTTACAAATTTACAAGTCCAACTTACAAATTTACAAGTTTATTGAGTGAATCAAAAGCGTCTGGTAGGTCTCCATTTAGACTGTTGCCGTTGACTGACCTGGGAAAACAAGGATCACACAAGTGGTTTACATACCGAAATAGCATCAATACAATCTTGCAGGGGGAGGGGGATTACATGGCTGTTAAGTTTTCGAGTTTTGACAGTGAACTTGGGATGCTTCCAGTAAGTTGATTAGCAGAGAGGAAACTGCAGCAAGAGAAAACATAGATCATTCCATGAAATTAATGGTCTCAAAGCCTAAAAGGGACTGCATGAATGATCGATGAACGTACAGACTCTGCAATGTAACAGGTAGGTCCTCCGGTATGGTTCCACCAATATTATTGTTGCTAAGCTCGCTATAGGTAAAATAAAGTTATTGGTCAGACACTCAACCTGTATATGAAGAGGGCATAAACTCAACCAGAAAATATTCTAATTCAGACTGGAACATAGTGTTGATAATGGCACAAGGATATAATGAAAACCCTCAAATAATGAGTAGCAAATTTAGTGTGAACATCCTTACATGCTGGTGATGGAAGTGAAGTTTCCTAAACTTCCCAGCTGTCCTCCCAAGTTTGCAGCAGTCATGGTTCTAGAAACAGTGAGTTGATAACGGTGAAAAGTAAACCAAATATATAATAGATAAAAGGAAAAGCAATGAAGAACTTGACATACATTCCAGTTATGGAAGAGCCGGTACACACAACACCCTGCCAGCTCTCACCACAGGGATCTCCACCATTTCCAGTCCATCCAGGAAGTTTTGGTGATCCCAGTGAAATGTACAGTCCGTTAATGGCAGAGACTGCAGATGACAAAAGAATGCGTGAAGAAGCAATTAGCACTGAGTAACCCTTAGAAAAAGAATCCACACTGCCTGCATTGCACAACACCTGACCAGAAAAACGGCGTATAAAAGAAGATTTTGCACTTTCAAAGCATATGTAAGTTCAATAAGTCTAGGAACATGATCCCACATCAATACTTAATAATTGACTAATGAACCAACTGCATACAACACTAATCGATATCATTGTCAATTAGACTACCATCATAGGATCCCAACATGAGTAGGGCCCTCACTACGTGCACTGCCTGCAGTACCATCAAGTATTATGGTTAATGCTCCGGTGCTGTTTGTACCGAACTGCTAGCGTAATTAACAAAACCATCCTGCTACTAATAATAACATAATTAGCAAACCATCAGTTTCTCCAGCATCTGCATGTTATCAATCAATATCCCACGGATCCAACATGCGAGCGAGGCAGCCCCATCCACGTCTGTCATTGCTGTCATAAGAGATAAGACAGGAGCTGAGGACAGGCAGGCAGCTTGTTTCGATAGCGCCTGAAAAATCCCTTTCGTTATCCCAGCCGAAAGGGACGGCCCGCGTGGTACAAACCCACAGAATGAATGAAAACACCAAGGCGATCCAAAATTACAGCCGCCCTGCACTAGCAGTAGCAAGCAGACACGAGATTGCATGAACAAAAACTCAACAGTCGGACTAGCCAGCGAGATTGGATGTCGGGTTGAGCTCACGGCCGGAGTCGAAACGAAGTTTGTGATCCACAAAAGCAGAGGCTCTCATTCCTCACTTTGTCACCACTCACCACACCACACACACACACCACAGCAGCGCAGCCGGCACCGACATAGTTTCACCGCCACATAATCCCGGGCGAGAAAAGCAAAGCGCACGAGAGCAACGCCGAACCGCCGCTCCCGAGCAGCACACACAGAGACAGCTGCACAGCCCGTCAGCCAGCACCGCACAGAATCAATCCGATCGATCCCCCTGCTTGGATGGATGCTTCTCTTCTCTTCTCTTCTCTTCTCTTCGCTGTATAGTACCGTACTCCTACCACCGACAAGACCGGAACAACGACAACCCACCCGCGCACGCAAGCAAAACCCCAAACGAGCGCACGATCGAGACATCCAGCTAGCCAGCTAGCACGAGCAGCGGCGATGGCGAACGAAGCGGTAGTCGACGGAACCAACCAACTCGCTGCGCGCGAGAGCAGAGCAGGAGGGGAGAGGGGAAGGGGAAGCACGAGGTAGGAACGAGCGTTACCGTCTGCAGCGTCGGTGACCGCGCGCACGAGCCTCGGCGCGACCGCCAATGCGACGAGCGCCAGGAGCAGCAGCAGGAGCGGCCCTGCGCCGCAGCGGCGCTCCGGACCCCACTGCATGTCCTCGCTCCTCCCAATTCCCAACCAACGGGGCGATTGTCTGTCGATCACACCATTCGGGGCGTGGTCGTCGCCGCGGATCGCAACCGCTCAGACGAAGCCTAGATCCGCCGCGCTCGGAGCAATGGGGAGGGGAGGAAGGGTGGAGGAGGAGTGGACGGAAGCGACGAGGCGGAGACGGGGGCGGAGACAGAGGAGATGGTTGGGGTGGTATGGGACTGGGACCAGCAGCGACGCAACTGGCAAGGCAAGTAGCAGCGCGCGGCTGGGCTGGCAGGGGGGGGAGGAGGGGAGCACGCAACGCAAGGCAACGGAGCAGCGGGCGGGTGGGCGGGCGTAAAAAGTTGGGGTTGGCTTGCGTTGCCTCGGCGTTGGGCGAGACACGGCACGGGGTGGCGGCTTTGTTTTTGTTTACTGCGTGGGATGTGGATGCCGAGATGGGATGATTGGGCGCGTCGGATCACGCTAGCGCGCCTGGCGGGGGCCCCGGGTGACGAAGCGGGGGGGGACTCGAGGGGACGCCGATGCCGCCGTGGTCGCGGCGGGCGGCTGGCTGGTCCTCGGCGGCAAGGCAACAGTGTGCGGCCGGCGTGGACCGCGGGGGAGCATGTGCGCGGGGACGGACGGACTGGTGTCGCGGTCGAGGTCTGCGGCGCGCTCCCTCCCGCCCGCCCTCGCCCTCGCCCTCGTGGGCAACTGGGCAATAGCTGTTGTTGCCGGGGTTTTGTTTCCTATTCGTCTCATTTCCCCCTGTCCTGGCCCAACGCTAGCGGCTGGCCAGCCGGCGGCTCGTACGTTTTTTCTGGGTTCTGGTTTCTGACAAGTGACGACGAGGAGGCACGCAGTTTCACCACCAACTACCCCGGCCAGACCACAAGTTGGAACTTGGAAGCGTGACTTATGTGCGTTTACTACT
This sequence comes from Hyparrhenia diplandra, assembly GCA_015847255.1. Lineage (NCBI taxonomy): Eukaryota > Viridiplantae > Streptophyta > Magnoliopsida > Poales > Poaceae > Hyparrhenia > Hyparrhenia diplandra. The sequence goes on from JADLZK010010814.1 coordinate 45,489, forward strand.
AGCAGGAACAGTAGCATAGCTGCGTGTTCTAGTAGCTCTCAATAGTAGGGGGGAGAGTGTTTCTGTTGACCGAAATGGCCAGGATCCTTCCAAACCCGTGTGATCTAGACGCGCAGTACAAACGTCGATTGACAACGATGGCCGGCCGCTGATGGCGAGCCTACGGGGGGGAGAGCGAAACCACCTCGGCAGTGTGTATGTGTGTGCACTTGACCGGTGACCGCGTCTGCCTGAGCTGCATGCGCCTTTGACTGGTATTTTTTAATAAAAAAAGGTTATCTACATTACCTGCTGCTATGACAACTCGTGATATTCAACCTGTTGTGTTGTCGATCAGATCACTCTGCTTCGAGATCCACATAGAACTCCAAGTTTAATCCAAGTCTAGAAACAAATCAGTTCAGCCGACTGCACGTGAGGGCGCCCACTCATAGTTTGAGCTCTAAAATTATATATCTAGAGCAAGGGATGGCCACAGCTATATAGTAAACGGATTGAAGTTTACTATATTAAAGTGATTTAAACACTTGCAGTTTTTTGCACGACTTCAAAAACCACACGGTCGTCGTCTAGGGCACAAAAGTTCTACATCGATGGCTCCACGTCAGGACGTCGTTGTTGTTGCGGGGAGAAATTGCCAAGTAGCATCTGGTGGTGACTTCACTAACCAACAGATAAATTGATTACTCCTCGTCGAGCTCTTAGTCAACCGTAGAACCGTTCCTTCAAGCTAAGCCAGCCTCATCATGGTGCCATGGAAATTGCACTGCTTGCTGCTACGGTCAACTACTGTTCCTGAATCTAGCGCTAGAAAATGACGAGACGAAATGAAAAACGGACAGGACACCGAGAGAGACCTGCAGCGAGCGTCTCCTTTCGCTTCCGTGTAGGGGAAAATATTAGAAAAAATAAGAATCAGCACGTCGCCATCTTGGTGTGAAAGGATATGATCATAGTATATGATATGAAATACTTGAGTGACATACTTTGGGACAAGAATTAATGGATGGAATTCCACGAGTGACTAGCCACACATCCTTATCCTCCTGCATCTGCACGATGATGAGTTGACTAATTGTTGACGATAAAATCGACTTAAACAAAAAAAACAAGAGCTAGGGATCGTTCTCATCGAGGGGCTCCACGAAAATTGGGATCGGCAAGCGCCTAGAGAGATATCCACATGGACCTTGTGCCTCCAACGATGAAGCGCGATACGCAAGACACGTCGTCGGAGGAGCCTCGTCAAATAAATTGATAGACACCTCGTCGAGCTCTTGAAACCGTAAACCCCGTTCCTTCGGGACGGACCCCGTGAGGGCGCCTCATCATGGCTGCCCTAGGAAATTGCGACCGCTTGCTGCTTGTGTTGTCGATCTTCCGTTCATGGCATCTAGCGCAAGAAGAAGGAGGAGGATGACCTAAAAGCAAGACGGAGTAGATGTGTTTTTGTCGATTGGATGTAGATGGGATCAAATCGGCCATGAACATCTTTATTATATAAAGGAGGGTGGTCTTATATATTTTAGGAAACCATCCTTGACGTTTCCAAGCCTCAAAAACCGACCTAAACACGATTGGAAACAAATCGGTTCGGATCTCGTCACGGACGTCGGGCGCGCGGGGAGCACCGGACGGTTTTAAGATATGATAGCATCTGGTGGTGACCTTTGGTATGAAAGTCAGGTGCACCATTGATAAGCATAGTTTCGATTCTTGCGCCAAAACTCACCGGACCACGGCACTTCGGACGCAGGACCGACGCATCATGGTGCTTCCGGTGGTCGAGTCCGTGCACTGCCTGAACGCCGGTCGATTCGACGGACGCGACGGGGTCTACCGCGAGCTCCGGTGCCGCGTCCGATCGGTTAAATGGGGGTTCGCAAACCGTTTTCAGCGCATGCAGCGAGCGACGCTAGGACGGTTTCTGGATGGGACGCGTCGGTGAGTTCGGTCACATTCAGTTGATCCTCCTCAAAGAATTTGGCTAAATCACGGAAATTTGCGGTGCATTGGACCTCAAAAAATATGGCTAAAGTCCGGAATTTTGCGGTGGTTTAGCCTTTATGCCATTTTGGGTGTCAACACTAATCAAACGAACACGTATAATAACCCATACTAAATACAGTGATGATAGATGTGTGCTGTGATTGGGTGCTTAATGAAAATTAATTCGAGGCGCATTTAATTAGGTGCACGAAGGGGAGGACGACGACGGACGGCTTAAACAAACTGTGGATCTCACATCACTTCACTCGTGTATATGAGGCGGACGGTCGACATTCGTCCGGCCTGTCATGAGATCGACGACTTGGCCATTTGATTAGTGCGTGTTAGGATGACATCCAGAATCCTTTGTCACAGCCCTGACGTTCACTCACCACAATTTTCTTAGTAATAAATGAGCCTGATTTGCAAGTAGGCCTGAGCACTGAACTACCACCATTCTTAAAGGGAGCATACCGTATCGGCGTACCAAATTAACCGTAACACTTATATTAATCAGAGAGAGAAGATCATGCCATGGAACAGCTGATGATGGGTTTTCTTTTCCAGACGCAAGAGTAGGCACGTTTCGTGCCCCGTGATATTAGAGATTGATTCTTCTTTCCTCTTCGCGGCAAGACGTACCAACCAGGAGTATTGCCCTTGAAACATCTCAATATCCACCACACCTGCTGCTGCTTTGACCTGCTGCCTTCTTCTGGATAGGGCTAAACATGAGGCTGATGCCACGAAAATCGCCGCAGCTTTATGCACTCCGCACCTGGCTAGCTTCGCAAACAAGCCGAGTATCTCCGTTGCGTCCGGAGACGTGGCGAGATCATGTTTCCCTAGCCAAGTCATAGACCGGCCATCGTCGCTTTGGACTTTTCACTACTAGTCTGTACTGTACTATGTAGTCTCTCCTGTCAAAGTAACCCAACGGATTAAAGAGTACACATATTTATATATATGTAAAAACCAAAGCAAAAGGGCGGCAGAGAGAGAGGCGCAAAGCATAGCCAAGCCAGCCTGCCTGCCTAGTGGTAGTGGCGCGGCTGCCTGTGAAAGTTCACGAATCCTCTTTGGGTGACGACAACTTTGGGGCCAAGAGCAAGTGGATCACCATCTCGCATGGCAGGCATAGCACGTCGTCGCCGGCAGATCAAAGTGTAAAAGGTTCACTTGTGTTTGTCATCTGGACACCTTTCTTGGATCTTGACCGCTTGTAATCATAATATTTTGAAGGTTAGCAATTAGCAAGGCTCACGACAGAACAGAAACGATATATCTCGAAAAGAAAAGGGGAAAAAACAAGAAATCATATCTCGAAAAGGAAATTCCATCCACATGACCAATACAGCTAGTGCTTGAACAAGAGAGAGTGCTGGACTGATGTGGTGCTAGTGGGGATGATGGGCATTGATGGGAGCCAGATTAGTGTCGGTAAAAGGCCTTTTTGATACATACAGTACTCCTGAAGAATCGAGGTGGGCATGAGAGAGAGATTACACAGCTCCCTCCCAAGGGGCGGGCGACAAAAGGAAGTGGGCTGAGAATCAGCCCGGAACGAAAGTTCTATCATGGTTTCCCAATTTAGGCCCCAGCTCTGAGCCCGAAGGAAAAAGTTGGTTTTGCAGTAGCCGAAATGATCATTACGGTGGGGGCATAGACCTTGTTGTTTCCTCTTGTCAGCTCCTCATTGGTTCTAGATGAGTATCTATCTACTGCCTTCTTCACTTCAGCACTCAGACGCCTCGTCAAAGAAGCTTCAGGTTCACTGAACTAGCTACTCCATGTCCACTGTCCATGTAGCATCTAATCTCTTTTGTAGAGGAACAACAAGACTAAACAAAGAGATTGTGGGGATCAACAGAGAAAAGGCAAGTATTCTTCCAAACAAATGAATAAGGAATAAAATAATTGCAATTGCATGGATAGATTGTTTAAACAAAGTACATACAGCGCATGAGATGCTTCTGGCTGGCGCTATTTTACCCTCAGTCAGACCTCAGTTCTACCGGGCATCTGCTGAATCTAGAAACAAATGGAGCCATCATAAACTTATCTAACACTAAGCGCTCGCCTCCCAGGATTATTTGTTTACAATTACAATCTCTTCAAGCTCTTCTTCCTTGCATCTATCTTCTTCTTATCAACTGGAACTTTGACTGCATGTGGCGCATCCTTCTTTGGTGCGCCGGATGCTCCTACAACGGGATCAGAAGTAGCAGCATTCTGATCCAGAGAGTTTTTACCTAATGCTTTGGCCGCAGCAGAGCTAGATATCGTCGCTGACACCAAAGGTGTGTTCTCACCGAGAACAGTATTGGACTTTAGAGCTGTGGTTGACTCAGAAATAACTCCACTCTTCGACTTGTTCTTAGGTTTAACTGCGTGGATGCCAGTGTATAGCCTACATACACATCACAGAAATGGTCATCAGGAACTTGTTACAGGCTTACAGCTTCAAAAGACGCTTCAGTAAGAGTTCTGATATCACACATGCAATTGTAGACAGTGCTTGCACGCACAATCCTATCAATGTAATCTTCACAACAAAGGTATTAAAAAAATGAGCGCTAGTCTAGGCTGATAACATGAAATTGAAGGCAAACCTTGCATGCCGTGCATACTCATTGTAATTTTCAAGTAACATCTTTCCAGCTTGTTCATTGAGGGCAGATTCAGGAAACGGTTCAATCAGAAGGCATCTCACTACCTGACAAACACGTGACAAAACGATCAATAGTAAGTATTGTGACGAACAGAGGATATTTGGATCTCTGAGATAGATCAGACTTGAAAATTGATTACAAACACGCAACACATTAGCAGTAGAATAAGGACTAAGGGTTAGTGTGCTGTACTATCAGCTTACCAGCAGAACATGTCTTAATCCAAGACCAGGATTCCAATCCTTCTTCAGTGTATTCACACATATCTCACCACTAGTTGCTATGTTCGGATGGAAAATTTTGGTCAAAAAGAATCCTGCAAGTAAGCAGAAAGCCAAAGAGTTTTAGTTAAATGCTTTTAAAAGGGAAAAAAAATCTACTATGGAAGATTCTCAAAGTTTCAAAAGATAACAACCTTTTGAGGAGAAGAATGGGAAGTCACGGGATAATAATAGTTTCATCCTGAACAATCCATTCTCGTATGGAGTACCAGCTGCACCATGTTGCAATTCAGATTTTCAAAACATAATTTAAAGTAGTACAAGATAAAAAGAAACTTAGAAATTTCAAAGCAATTCATGGTCTGTCATAGCCACCGTCATACGGCAAGCTTCATAATACTTAGCTCTAAACAAACATTTTGTTAAAAATCTATGGACAGACAAAAGATAGTAAGCAATTTCACTTTAAATCCTGTAGTACGAAAATAACACTTATCTCAACACTACTTAGTAAGCAATTTCAAAAGCATGAGCACCATAGATATATGCAAAATTAACCATTAAAGTAACAAAATAATGGCAGGTGTAAAACTGATGTATCTCAACAATATCTTACCCGGACCCTCAATATCAGCAAAAATAGTGGTGAAGTCATCATCATTAACACTAACTTTAATCCCTTCTGGAGGTGAGTCATCAAGATTCTTCAATTCTTTAGCCAATTGCCTGATCACATTTGGTGGGAGGTTCTCGTTGGTTGCCTTCAGTGACATACATATGCCATTGGAATCATGCTCACCCCAGAAAGTAATCCTAAAATGTTAAGTTTTCAGATTCTAACCATGGAAGCAATAGCAGCAGACAGCTTTAAAGACGCTTCTTCAGCAACTTCACTTTAAATCCTGTAGTACCAAAATAACACCTTTGGCACAAACTCAGCACTGTGCAACTGCAAAATGTATTTATGGTATTAGATACTATTGGATATATAGAAGAACATCACAGGATCAAGTAATCATTTATAAAAACTAAGGGGAAAAAAAAATCAAAGATGCATAATGTGCTTAGAATGGTCTTGTGGAAGGCATGTACTAGTGGCTCCAAATCAGGTGAGTGTGTGCAAATTGAACTGTAGCAATCAGAAAGCAAACATTGGACATAGGAGCACTATTTCAGAACCCTAAAATTGAATTCCAAGTTTGGTTTCCAACTAAAACAGAATAAAAAATAGTTTTCAGCTTTTCGCGCATGTTGCTTGCTCTTTGTTGTTGGCCATGCAGCACCAGCACGCCCCCTCTCCACTTCTGTGGTAGATTTGGAAGCAACTCCCCTGCCATTGTCAGGAAGTGGTCGGGTGCAGAGGATAGGTCTCTGTCAGCATCGCCTGCGAGCTCTATGGGCTCTAGTGACATCTGGATGCAACAACCAATGGAGAAGGGAACAAATGAGACTATGAGAGGAGTTGGAGGGAATCCGTTCAGTTTTTTCTGCCATTGATCAGATCTAGTCATCTCCACGAGTTTTGCAGAGCCATGACTGGATTTGTTTGAGGCTGAGGGAACTTAAAGGAACAGGTAGAATCCTTATTGTAGTCTGTAAAGGTCAGGAAGAGAGGAACTATTTTTAAGTTGTCTGTGGAAACCACACATATCGAAGCAGCCAAACCTTGCCCCTTCAAGTTCAACACACATCAGGGGTGCTCTTAGGAAACAATTAACATCACTAAGCCTGTATTCTTTGTTCCTGCGACACATGGTATATCACTAGCCCAACAAAAATGATCTCAGATACGAATTTGAAGAACCATTTAGTGGTAACTTTAACAATAGTACTGATTACTGAATAAAGAATATTGCCATATGAATTATGTATGTAGGTGTAGACCAGATACTGATAGAAGTGACATAGAAGCAGAAAAAGGAAAGGAATACTTCAGGCCTTCAGCACTTCAGATTGACCACGTAATTGAGGTGGTCAGGTGGATATGGAATATTCCGTGTCCCAAGTACTTGCAACTTTCTTGCTATATAAAGGAGTCATTTCCACAGCCTAACTAGTTATTTGCTGGCTATCCAAACATCAAAAGGTATCAATTCCTAATAATTCCTGATAAATATACCAACTTCTATAAACCATTGTCCCCTCATACACGGAAGGATACACATGACAGACACAACCACACAAGGCACACGTGTAAGGGAAACAGTACAAACTCTCTAAGAAATTATGTCCGCAAACACCAAGAACTGCAATATCCAATTATGGCAATCCGGAAAGTATTAACTATGTAGATAGCGCAGTTAAGTCAGAACTAATTAATTGCCATTCTGGAAGTAAGTCACGGTAGTCCATTACATTGTTGTTCCATGCTACTGCATTTGTGTCAATCTATCAATGGTAGCATTTTCACAAGCTATTCATTATGGTTAAGTGGTTAACAACACAGAGATAGAAAAATGGCCACTAAACATATCAGAGTACAATAGCTTGATCAATTGCGTAGGGCATGGGCCCCATGTTCCTTACATCTAGGGTCTGGCACGGTGAAATTTTCACTACAGCAACACCATACCATAGCAGTTCTAAAATCTAAACCACGTTGCAGTAAGTCACGGTCGTCCATTACATTGTTGTTCCATGCTACTGCATTTGTGTCAATCTATGAATGGTAGCATTTTTCACAAGCTATTCATTGTGGTTAAGTGGTTAGCAACACAGAGATTGAAAATGCCAACTAAACATATCAGACTACAATAGCTTGATCAATTGGGTAGGGCTGTGCTACACGTTCCTTACATCCAGGGTCTGGCACGGTGAACTTTTCGCTACAGAAACACCATAGCAATTCAGTTCTAAACCACGTACCAATCCAACCCCACCTCATAATTCAGAGATGGATGCGTCTGTTCAGAAACTAATCTATGTTGGGTAAAGGAAATGCGAGACCAATCAATCGACGAATCAATCAATTGCCCCAGTTGCATGCACATGGGCACGAGGTTGGTTGAGATCCCATCTGGGTCCCCTTCCTTCCTCCAATCCAACATAAGAAATTGGCTGCTTACCCCCGACGCAGGGCAGGAGCCGTAGTAGGGCAGCAAGAGACCGCCCCCTTCTTCGTCACCAGCCAACCTCCGCCTCTGGCTCTACGGCCGATAGATCGAGGTCGCCCCCCGGCTCACCGATCCTGGAGCGCGGGCTGCCAGGGAGCGAACGAAGAGGCAATTGAGGCTGCTGGTAGTGGAGAAGTCTCAGGCGGCAGGGAGGGGATGATGGCCTACGCGCTCCCGCCGGCGGTGGTCGGGGTGGCGGAGGCCTGGGCAAGGGGAGGGGTACGAAACCCTAGAGCTGGGAGGAGGGGAACTGGGGAAGAGGAGGGGACGAAGGAGCGGCCAGGAACTGGAGATTTGAGTCGTGTTGAGTTTGCTGCGAGGGGCGATCCGACCGTTGACGTTAAATGGTCCCCGCCGATGCGGAGCAGGGACACGGACTAGAGGATGGGCTCATCACCTGCCAACAGTCTGTGGGCCCCGGACCGTGGCTGTGGTAGCCGTTGGTGCTCCTGCCCAGGTCCAGCGGCACAGGCCTCGGGTTCGAAATTCCGGCGGGCTGCGAGGATCAGCTGCTCTCTGGCCTGCCGACGGGAAAACGACGGGAAAACGGAGATGGAGACAATGAGGAAGAGCAACCATAATCTAGAGCAAGTATAATCAGCCGGCGAAATGACTATCCACGTCACCTAAATATGAGGTGGAAGGGAGAGAAAGCTGGAGAGAGAAGGATATGGGCGACTCCTAAGACGCAGGTTCGGAACAGCAGAACCGAGACAAAAACTCCTTCCCAGCCTATGCATACGACTCATATAGTGACTCCTCTTTTATTGGCTACTAGTACATGCAACCATTAACTCCTTTAGCCAGCACATACACCAATCTATTATATGCAATGACTGTTTTAAAGGCTAAAAATGACATGTCAACTCCATTACGCCAGTGGCTGGCGAAACCACTGACCATGCTCTAAATAGGAATCCTGCTTCCAAACCGCAGTGATGTCGTCGCGTAATGCGCAAACCGTTGGATCTGGCGACGCAGTGATGTCGTCCGTTCGATCCAGGGTGGCTCGGGTCTCTCGCTCGCTAACCCTCGAAGGCGAGCGTTCTCAAGTCCTCGCGAACCCCCGCCGCCGCACCTCCTCCCCCGCCCGCCCGCCCGGCTTTCGCAGCTCCCGCGTCGCCGCCCGCCGTCTGCAGGCGTCAAGGGCTTCCGGGAGAGCACGGCCACCGTAAGAAGAGGCGGCGCACGGGGCCGAGGCGGCGGTCCCAATCGAGGAGGTGGAGGACGCCGCCGTCGCCGGCCGCCCAACGCCCGATTCATTCGACATAGACCTCCGCCTCCACACGAGGGACCTCCCCCGACGCTTAGGCGGAGCCTTTGTTAACTATGCCGGCTCACAATTCGCAATTGACGCAAAACAAGCCGCCATCACCACCATGGCTGCCCCTTTTGGCCCGCCCTTCTTTCGATTCGTTGCCATAGCTCCGCTGTCCACACGTCGCCGCCCGGCTGCCGCCACCCATACCCCGTGCTGTCTATCTCAGTCCATCAAAGACGATGTCGAAGTATGCGTAGCCAAAGTGCTCGATGAAATGTCTCAACCGTTGCAGCAGCTCCTCCATGGACTGCAGGTCTTTCTCCATGTCGAGGTGCACGGACTGCTCTTCCTATTTGAGCAGGTCAAGTTTGCATCACCGACCCTGTTGGCAGTCTTGGCTGGGGTATATAGGTATTACCTCCATGACGAATTCCTTATTTCATCTGTCTTTTGGGGCCACAAATGTATTATCAGGGGTGACACTCTCATTTCATCTTCTGCAACATAAATGGAGGACTACTATTCATGCTTTTTGACCTTGCCCGGCCATTGAGACAATATTTTGCACAATTGATAAGTACCTACTTTGATCTTAGGTAAATTCAGTACTATAGTGGAATTTTCATGCTAAATTCAGTACTACAGTCAAATTTTCAGGGTACAGACGAAGTCACTGATCAGGTTAAGGTAGGTACGAATGCCATCCAATTGGTCAGGTAGGTACGTACGAATGCCATGTAGGCTGATTGAATGCATCAGACAAGGGGAAACAACAAAAGAAAATAGGCAAGTGTTCTTCCAATTGGACATTGCTCATACAGTTGTCCCGAAGGACCGACCAGTTCACATTATTCACTCTTTGCCATCCCGGACACCTTCTCCCGAAAGTCAGGTCATCAGATGCCTCTCAACTTATTGTTTCTCTCCCAGCTTCACTAAGCATCTGCTGAATTTCTGACAAATTTAAATTCTGAACTATCCCTCTTCTTTCCAGGAGGGTTCCCCGTGCCTATAATCTCTTCAAGCTCTTCTTCCGCGCATCCATCTTTTTCTTATCAACAGGAACTTTGGAGGCCATTGGGCCATCCTTCTTTCGGGCCCCTGCTGTTCCTACAGCAGGATCAGAAACAGTAGGGTTCTGATCCTGCAAATTTGTGCCAAATGCTCTGGATGCAGTGGAGGTAGATACTGTCGGTGGCATCGATGGTGTGTTCTCACTGGTCGACTTGTCGACATTCAGAGCTGTGGTAGACTCAGATATAGCTCCAGTCTTTGACTTATTCTTAGGTTTAAGGGCATGGATGCCAGTGTATAACCTGCATTATGGAGCACAATGAAATGATCAGCAACAAGGACAGAGATCTACAAAACAATTAAGTGATATCATCTGATTGTCAAATAATTGTTAGTGTCAGTATAAAAAAACAAAGGTTCCTATACAGTACTTTTGACCAATAAGAGGACACCTAGGAGCACTTCCAAGTTAATAATTTAAGTTCAAGGGCTGACCTTGCATGCCGTGCATATTCCTCATAATTTTCAAGTAACATCTTCCCAGCTTGTTCATTAAGTGCAGATTCAGGAAATGGTTCGATCAGAAGGCATCTCACTACCTACAAGGCATGCCAACAAGCAACTCAGTATGTTTTGACCATGTTGGGCAAAAACATATTGACTGTTTACAAATAAGTTTTGTAGTACTACAAAAACAAACTAATGGACTGGTCTATGTGTGTTGAATGCCAATCTTACCAGAAGAACATGTCTTAATCCAAGGCCTGGATTCCAATCCTTCTTCAGTGTGTTTACACATATCTCACCACTAGTAGCTATGTTTGGATGGAAAATTTTCGTCAAGAAGAATCCTGCAAATCAAAGTAAGCACAAAGAGACAACAGATTTTCAACGGAAGGCTTCACTTCGACAAAGGAAGAAGAAGAACTTTGGAAATCTCAGAAGACTACCTTTTGGGGAGATTGAGGGAAATCGTGAGATAATAATAGCTTCATCCTGAACACTCCATTCTCATATGGAGTTCCAGCTGCATGATGTATAGATTAAAATTTTATGACATACTATTAGAAAATAGTGAAAAAGGGAAACCATTAACAAATCATGTTCATATACACTGCATTCTCATATGGAGTTCCAGCTGCACGATATATAGATTAAAATTTTAAGACATACTACTAGAAAATAGTGAAAAAGGGAAACTATTAACAAATCATGTTCATATATGCACACCGAGAAGGAAAAGGGTTCACCAATTCTTAGTTCTAAACATATGATGCTTGAGAAAGAGGAAAGTCATGGAATGGAAAAAGACATCAGTGTATGCAAAGTAGGTCAGCCTGATCCTCAATCAACATAAGGCACAAAAATTCCGTAGATGAAGGCTAAAAAGTTTTGCATGGTAAACCAAAGCATCTTGAAAGAATATTACCAGGGCCTTCAATATCAGCAAAAATAGTAGTGAAGTCATCATCATTGACAATCACATTAATCCCCCTTCTGAGGGTGACTCATCAAGATTCTTCAGTTCTTTAGCCAATTGCCTGATGACATTTGGCGGGAAGTTCTCATTGGTTGCCTTCAGTGTCACAGACATGCCATTAGAATCATGGGATACAGTACTGCTGAGGTGTAATGAATCTCTTTCATAGCACAGAAAATCCTAAAAAAAAAAGGAGAGAACTTGCAATGCTTACCATGAATACAATGGTAGCAGACAGTTTCAAAAATGTATTATTACTTCAACTAAAACTGTTGTTGTAACACAATAGCACCCTTTGTGACCACAAAAGTCCTTCTTGCAGTTCCAACTCCGTGGCACCGTAGGAACCTACAGAAACCATTGTGTATCAGCATTTCATGTATAACACTTAACTGAGGTAAGGACAATACCTATGTAACTAAAATTTCTTTCATCTCCACAAGCACAATTTATCATGTGCATGGTGTTGAGTGTTGACAGCATAAGTTAATACCTAAACATCCAAGGATCAAATAGGAAATTTCTGCAAAATTAGCAACCATTATCCCATCCTTAGAGCAACTAAAAGAAAAGACGTAAAAAGGACTCTGTGTAGCTATTTCTTGGGAGATTCTAGCTTTTAAATTTAATAATCTGTATATTTTTTGTTCTTCGAAGTGCCATCTGAAAGACGGTGATTTTTGTGTATTGCTTTCCAGTGCCATCAGGGACTACTGATCCTATTAGTTTGGATTTAATGAAATTTGTATGGAATCTACGCCATTGCTTTCTTCCTGTAGTACTTCTGAAATGCCAGTTTTCAGAGCAGCAACAGCTCTGCTGCAGCAAGTTTCAGAACTTCGGTAGGGGCTCATCTTTTCAGTTTATTTGTGTGAAGAGATATGTTGGCACCAATGTGTTTGCTACCTAAACTGTAGTATCCCTTACTATGATTCTGGGCCGATTTAGAGGGCTGAGATCGGCCACGTCGCGAAATACGATCGGACAGCCCAGATCCTACAATGGACCGAGCTCGGGACGCTGCCGCTTGTCGCCGCCGCTCCTGCGGTCGCGAGCCGAGCGGAGCTCGCCCAGCCTCGGGCACAGCCTGTGTCCTCCTGGTCCTCCCTCGCTCTTCCCTTTGCCGACCCGTCTCTCGCACTCCATCCTCACCACCCGACACCCGTGCCCCCAAAACCTGAACCTAGCGGCGGCTGGAGGCATGGCGCGCGGCAGGCAGGAGCAGCAGCGAGCAATTGGTGGCTTCCCTTGCTCTCCATTCGCACACAGGTCAATTGCGGCTTAGAGCTCCGCCAACATCGCCTCCTACAGGCTACAGCAGCAGCCTCTTCTTAAACCACGTGCTCCCCTGCATCTTCATTCCTCAACAGATGCAGCATGCTGCTTGCTCCATTCTCTCCTTTACAGGTGTACCTACAGCTCTAATTCTGACAATCTGGTGAGTGCCCCTACTAAATCCAGCTCTCCTCTTCATTCATATTCTCCTTTTTTCTTCAATGTATTTCAAAATCAGCCAGATCTAACTTTTTTTTCCCATTGCCATCAAACTAACTGTAATTTTGCAAAAAAAGGTCACTTATGATACAAACCCATGAATCCCATTGTTCCAAAATTCGATCTATTAGCTTTCAATTTCAAATTGTATAGATGCCAATGGAGATATAAATACTTTCTATCTAAGCTGTGACAGGCAAAAGCATCTTTCAAAGCCATCTATCCATATACCATTTCTATCACATATGGATTATTATGAAATTGTGACAGGCAAAACATCTTTTAAAGCCACTTATCAATATTCCATTTTACTACTTTTGGATTATGAAGCTCATTCAGCTGAGCTGAATATCGATGGCCTCGTTAGTTACTTAACATGGCATTACATTACACAATTATCTTTGAAACCTGTCAGAACACAGAAGCATCTCACGAAGTCCAGATGAGAAAATCAAATGTATTAACCATAATTTGAGGTTGGTCTATGTAGGGCTTGTAGTAAATACTCTTATAAAATTGTTAGCTTAAATTTTTTGAATTCATGAAATTAGCCACATGTTGACTTCAAAGCTCATTATTAAGACATACTCTTCAATGCATTTATATGGATACATGAAGATTTTGAAATAATATCTATTCACATGTATAGCATATATATAACATCTAATCGATAGTGCTGATACTATAATTGTAGTAATTTTTTCCATCCTCTCTGTGCAGACACACAGGACACCTCATGGTGAAAGATTGAAAACAGTACTTGTCTAACTGTATGTAGGCCCATTTCACACAGGTCATTTCTAGACTTAATTATACTCTATTGCAGATGTGATATTGTCTCATCCTTTAGCAGCGCTAAGCAGATAGTGTGACCTCATGGTTTCATTGCCTGTAATATTCTTAACATTGACCTCGATCATGGTTTTGTTGCCTCTAATATTCTTAATTCTTAATATTTCTTCTATGATTACAAATGAAAGTGAAGTACCTCCATATCTCCAGTGTTATTAACGTCTGTGATCAACTTTATGTTTTTATCCTTTGATAATGGTCTCCATACCTTTGTGTTTGTTGACAGCTACCAGATACTTGCTCTGGTTGATAGATCAAGGTCTAGGCCAACACCACCAACCAGGAGATCGACCACGCCCTCAAGCTGAAGCCCTGCCCCACTGATCCTTGTTTTTAAGTAAAAATGAATTGCTATTGTTTCAAGTGCATAATCAATTTTTACCTGAAAATGTCCATGTGCGAGTAGCTATCTGTGACTCTATTTTCTTTCACACTTTAAATTTAATGGGATGGTCGCAGTCTATGCTTCTTTTCTTTTTGAATGTACATTTATCAGCGCTATTGATTAAAAGCTAACAATGGCTATGTGGCTACAGTTTTCTAGTAAGCAACAGCTAGGTGTGGATATTTTGTAGCCTGAAAGAGAGCTTAAAATCATGCCAACACTCAAAATAATGGAGCTCCATTATTTGATTGTGCATGTGCTTCAAATAATGGAGCTCTCAAAATATTATTATGAAACTAAATAATGAACTGTGACAAAGTACATAGGAATTGTTTTAAAAAATGACAACAATAGTTATGAAATGAATAAAACAGTGTTCTACTCGACGGGTAACTGGTGGCCACGGCAGCTGCTTTTTTCTTTTCTTTGTGGCTGCATGAAGGCAGGAAGGACGCACTATAGGCACTGGTGTCAGTCACAATCTCCTAAGCGGGGGGTGGGATCGGTACAAAATAGTTATGTGTCACTTATAGAAGATTGGAGAATGGAATGAATGTGGATTTGCTGTGAGAGGGTGTTGCTTGGGAGACCAATTTTTTTAGAGAGCCTCAAAATCATGGTTTCTGGGTAAGTCCCTGGGAGTTGCACACACAAGTTCCACAGTAGTAAATCAATGCTTCTATCTAAGAAATGAAAAGGCGCATTCAGTTAATGCCAGCATCTAGCTATTACTCCACATCTTCAATGAATTGCCCCAACGAACCATTTCGGCAAAAACATGTAGTCTAGATAAGGAAATTTGGCTCTAGATTCAGTACATTCCGAGTCCCATGCTACCACAATTACGCTAATCTAGTAATGAACCACTTCCACAAGCCAACTTGGGTGAATAATATCATGACCATAACAAGATGAGTGAGACAACTACTATGGGCACTGAAAAGTGCCAATTGTTCCCTCCCTCCTCCTTACATCCAGAAGCGCGAGTGGGCACGCACATGCACCAGCCCTGAGCCACACAATCCCCTGCCTGGCCATCTAGGAGGCTCTGCAGTGTGCTAGAACACGGGACTAGCCAAGAGTTCAGAAATGTTTCTACCCAGAAATTAGGTTTGGGGGAAATGCTGAGGCCAATTGACGAACGCCGCCGTGCGGGTGGATCTGAAACTGGGTGGACGGAAATCCACTATATCCCAACTCCCCAAGCCTGACAAATCGACCTGTCACCAGCTCCTGTCCGCGGCTCTGCAGACCTCACCCTGGACTACACCCTCCAGCGGCACGGGGACGAGGCCCACGCACTAGGAGGGAAACCATCGTCGATCGACAGGAAAATTAGAAGTGCAGGAGCAGGGCTGCAGGCGCTTACCTCAGGCTCATGGGCGGCGGGTCGGCAGGGGGCGGCCGAACGAACAAGTGAGACGTGCGGCGGTAGGGAAGTCTAGGGGCGACGAGAAGGGAGGGAGGGCTGCCGCTGCCGCTGCCGCTTGGGTTGGGGTAGTGCTCGGACGGAGGCGGAAGCGGAGGAACAACCCTAGGGCGGGGAGACCGGGAGAGGAGGATTTCAATTTGGGGGAGGTGGGGTGGGGAGGAGAAGAGGCGGCTGGCCGGAAGGAAAGGAAAGAGGAGGGAGGGAGGGAGGGGATGAAGTGGTTGCGAGCTTTGATGAGAACCAACTGCTGTCTGAAACCGGAGCGAGGTAGCGGTGAATGATAGGGACGACAGATCCGACCGTTGAGACCGGGCGGGCCCCTGCCACGGAGCGGCGCGGATGGCGTGGGCCCACGTGAGCAGGCGCCGTGCACCGACGCGCAGCCTGCCGTTTGGGTTTG
Source organism: Hyparrhenia diplandra (assembly GCA_015847255.1). Classification (NCBI taxonomy): domain Eukaryota; kingdom Viridiplantae; phylum Streptophyta; class Magnoliopsida; order Poales; family Poaceae; genus Hyparrhenia; species Hyparrhenia diplandra. The sequence goes on from JADLZK010010814.1 coordinate 61,802, forward strand.
GTAGTTTGTGGTGCGTGGCCGTGGTAGCCGTTGGGCTGCGTCGTCCGTCGTGGGGAAAAAGCGAGGCCTGGAAAATCGAATTGAAATGACGATCTCGAGCGATCGAGCGCTGAATTTTGTGCGTCTGAACGAATCCAGTGTACGGGGAAAATGGAGGGGTTAGGGGGGGGTGGAAATGAGGTTCTGACGCGTTTGTGGGCAAGGAGCAAGAATGTGGGAAAGCCTGGAGGTTCTGACGCGTTTATATGTACCTATAAACACTGGACAAATTAATTGATGACCAACAAACTGTACAGTCTACGACAAAGAATATCTGTATCTGTACTAAAAAAGCCCCAAAACCAATCGTCGACAGGCGAACGAAAAGTGCCGCCGCTCGCTTGCTCGCCCGGCTGCATCCCACGCGGGCTCGCTCCCTGGCCCCGCCCGGCCCTGCCCCGCACTCGCGCGCTCTCTGACGCCGCCTCTTCAACTCACCCGTCAGGGCAAGGGTACGCCGCCTCTTCAGTCCACTGCCACGCCTGTTCAGTCCGCCCGCGCGGCGGCCTCTTCGTCCCTGCCACGCCTGCAGGTCCTTGGTGTGGCCGTGCTAGAACGTGCTGACGGGCGGGTCCAGGCGCAGCGACTCCTACACCACGGACTTGGCCGCTCCATGTTCTCCACCGCCGCGAGGGTGACCTTGCCGCCGGCCTCGGCCACGGCGCCGCGGATCTCGGCGGCCAGCCGCTGGTGGATCTTCTCGCCAGACGAGTACGGCAGCGGCGCGGACGAGGACATCGGCTCGAAGGTATAGGCCCCAAAATCTTCTGTCCTCTATAGGCCTGCGTACGTACCACTGCCGTTCGGGGTATGGCACCGGGGACGGTTTCATTTTGGTTTACGCTCACTGCAGTGCCGCACGCGTGCTGCGGCTTCAACAAGGTTCTAAAAGTTATATGATTATCATGGCCTCTAGGTGGTATGCTAAAAGATTCTTGCACCCTGATCCTCATGTTCCCCATGCGCTGGGTATGTAATTTTGCCACCATAGCAGGTGAATCTGCTTGTTCTGGTTGCCTTACCTACCTGATCTGTTTGTTGTGCAGGTTTGTTGAAACAATGGCTCCAGTTTTCTCCAGAGATACATGGAGATATGTCTGGCATATGATTCATGTATTACACGATTTCAGTGTCTGCACTCTACCCGTCCACTTTGGCTTTGATTGGTTGATATCTTCTTGTTCTTGCAGAATGACTTAGTTCATGGACGGGTTCTCGATTTTGCTCTCCGGAAATATGTGGTGGTACACGCTTCACAGCATAGTTAAAGCATTGAAAAGAATTTGTGACTACTTCTGCTGGCCCTTGATAACACCTTTTTCAGTTATTTGCTACAAGAAAGCCTTTTTTTTCAGCAGAGTAGCTTTTGAACACCTTGTCCATGCCTTCAATTGAGCCTTCAAAACTATATCTGGAGCCTGCTCATGAGAAAATTGGTGCCGTTGATCCTCAATGGATTGTACACCAAGTGTGGTATCACGCACTTCGAGCACAGAAACCAGATTCCCAATTTTCACTCACAAACTATTTTTTGAAACGCATTTCCCTCACTAACTAGGAAATTCTCTATCAATCTAGATTCTTTGATCCTTCTTCCTGAGTTCCTGTATATTTCGCCCAGGCTGTTCTCACTAGGATCTGTTTTTTGTGGAGGATGCATCATCACTCGCTGTTGCTCCCTTGTTCAACTGCAACCTGGGGAAGAAGAGAAACCGCTGTTATGTTGAGCCTCCAGTGAAAGTGATACTGGCACAACCAGCACTTGTGATTCGTCAGCAATTGAAAATCTGAATTACCTCTGATCATCTGAGACACCCTTTTCGGCGTTGCCATCACTCACGACCGCGTTGTCGTCCTGCACGACACTGCAGATGAACTGGGAGAGCAGTGGGTCAGGTGCAGGATCATTGTATGTCCTGCTACTCGTCCTGTAGTATTTGTGGTTCTGGCTTTTCATAGTACGAGTTCACTTCACATACTGCTGTTCTCTTCCCAGATGCTGAGCTGGTATATCATGCTCTCGAAGTATCATTTTTTGGAACAGTACAACATGTGTTCATACTTGCGTTACTATGTTAAATAAGTTTATAAATTTGGACTGAATCAATTTGAGAATATATGGTTCTATATGCCTGTCTCCGATCAATGATCAAAGAGGGTACATGTTGCCCTTTGGTAGTTTAGTTTACCTTATCAAATGTTGCTATGAAAAATTAATAGCTCCCGTTGCAACGCACGGGCACTCACCTAGTATCTAAACTGAAGCCCATATGGTCATATGAGGTGCCAGCCCAAAGCCACGGCCCATAAGACCCAAAGCTACGTCCATATAGTTGGATTGATTATAAGCCCGAAAAAGAGGTGTGCGGTGACATGGCAATGAAACGACAGAGTTCTCTCCCACAAATATATGTGTTATTATGTCTCATCGGCTATAAGCATAAAGATCTGCAGAAAATAGGAATGCCAGGGTTGCATTTCCTAGCTAAGATCAGACAACTAAAATGATACTCATTGCTCTCTATGATGTTACATTGCTCTCTATGGTTGAAGTGTTATTTCAAATTTTCAATCAATGATCACTAGCTGGTGGTTTCTATCTGTATAAGCATATAATAAAGCCAGTACATAAACAGAAACAGACATACGGTGTGGGGCACAGGCATGATGACGAGGTTGGACGCAAGTCATGCAACGACGCGCACCTATTCGCCTGAAGGACGTGGCCACCACCACGCACCCCTCCAAGCAGTACATGTGACCTCGTATCCAAATAAGCCCAAGCAAAAGCGGGCCGGCCGGCACATCTCCGCCGCGTCCTCTTGTCCCCCCCGCAGAACCGTACCTCGCCGCCAAAGGTGCCGCTCCGTCCGGCGCTGGCTCACATACGTCAACCCGCACTCGACGACGGACGCACCATGCGCGCGCGCGTGCTTCGCCGCCGGCCCATCGATCCGGCCCTTGCCTGCCTGCCTCCGCACGTCCGCAACGACGACGACAGAGTCGGCTGACGAGAGCCGCACTGGCCGGCCAGCCAGCCGGGCCGGGCATGCAGTGCAGCGCCCACACACGAAACACGATAATTTCCCGCAGCGAGAGCGAGATGAGATCACGCGCGCGGCGCGGCGCCGTACGTACGCCAGGCAGCCACGGCAACCGCACCAACCACAAAGGCAGGAGAGAATTCATTGCGAGGAACCCCTCGAACCCCACCGGAGTTAACACGCACCACCACAGACCACACAGCTACCTCTCCATCGATCGATCGATCGCCGGCCGGGGGGCCGGGGGCCAGGCCTGCTGCACCGCACCGTACCACCCCCTGCATAGCACCCGTGACCCACAGCACCGTATGTCCTGTGGTCAAGCACCCTTCAGCTTCGTTCTAGCCTCAGCTCTCGCTAGCTGGCTTGTTTGTATTGTTAATTTGTTAGTTTGTTACGTCGCTGCACAGAGAGAGAGAGAGTGAGAGAGCCAGCAGGGCGAAGTGAGGCCGGCTAGCGGGATTGATGGCTGCGGCGGCAGGGTCGTCGTCGTCGTCGTCCGGCGCGGCGATGATGCTGTGCGGCAAGGAGGAGAAGGTGCTGGGGGTGCAGAAGGCGCCCGGGAGCTGCCCCTACTGCGGCGGCGGGGTGGCGGCGACGGACGTGGAGGCCAAGTGGGTGCTCTGCTGCCTGCCGCTCTGTCGCAGGACCAAGCGGAGGTTCGCCTGCACCTCCTGCGCCAGGCGCCTCGTCACCTACCCTGCCATTCTCCATGACTAGAGGAACAAGATCGATCGACGACGACATCATCTCGACCACCACCGGTAGTCCTTCCGACGATCCCTTCGATCTTCCGTCGTTCTTCTTCTTCTGTCTTCTTCATCTCCGGCCGGCGGCCGGCACTCCGATCGACGAGATGTTGGTTTTGGTGGTCGATCGCCCGTTTTGGTAAGAAGTTGAACTCGAACTTGAACTTGTTGGCAACTTTAGCCTACTATCTAGCTATGTAGATGATTGATCGGGTTTCAGTGCGGATATGTTCTTGGCGTTTTTGCTATAAAATGAGAGATCCAAGGCCCGTGGTTCTCCGAGGATGTTCTTCTTCACGCATTAATTCGCTGCCGACGATCCATGGATTGCTAGCTTGTTCATCAAAGGGGGACATACACACACAAAATTTATTCGCGGCGTTTTCTTTCGCCGTCACCTACATAGTGCGTGACGTGTTGGGGACTCACGATCAGCCTGATTTTACGGTAAACCCGATCGACCGAAAAAGACCCCTCTCCAACGTCTACGATGTGAGTCCAACTGTGTGATGGCACAGATTATTTGCGTGGACCGTCTGTATCTGGTGCACAACGGCGTCGGTGTCACTGTCGATCCATTGATAGACTAGTGCCTGCAGCCTCCAGGTTTATCGATCGCGGACCCGGTCTTCGATCCTCTCCCCCATTGTGCGGTGGTGAAAAGGACGCCACAGGAATCTCCTGCGCCACAACACACACCGATGTAGATCTCACGTGTGTCATATCCTGCTGCTCTCCTCCCCCTTCTTTTCTTTGGTCGCCATTAGGTTAGGGGTAAGGAATCAAGGGTTTAGGACTTTAGGTTGTGGGGTTTATAGGTCGATGTCTGTAGTTTTTTTTTTTTTTTAGAAAGGCGGCAAGAGTTTTGTCGTATTTTTATTAGACGAACAAAAAAGAAAACAAAGTACAAACTAGAGAAAACACCACTTTCCACTCACCCCCAGTACCGACTAGCACCTACAGAACTAGGAGAACTAGAACAACAACTAATAAAACAACTAGCTAGACACTGGAAGAACTCTACTGCAACTAGATGGACACATACAAGGACCAACCGAGGTCCTGGATGAACAACAAAATCAGGCGGCCCGACTTTGCAGGGTCGTTTGTTGTCGTGCTACTTGCCAGTTGATACTGTAGGATATCATCTTTAGCCAAATGAGCTACTTGAAGGGGTTTAAGCGACTTTTGCTGAAAAGTTCTTCGGTTACGTTCCTTCCGGATGTTCTTTTTTTTTTTTTTTTGAAGGCAACCTTCCGGATGTTCCACCAGAGGTATATCATGATTCCATCAACTCTTCTCTTCTCTGTTTTATCGATGTCTGTAAATTTCAAAGCTATCTATGGTTAAAAGGATGGCTGGGTGTCAGAGATGAGGTGCTGGGACACCATTGTGGGAAATGCAGTCTTGTTTTAGGTAAGCCACAGTTGGCGGTGACGATGACATAGGGCAACCGAGAAAATGGCAACATCGTGTTGATGTCGGTCCTAGATGACAAAAGTGGTGATGACACCTAGTCATGAGCTTGCGGCCTTCATGGGGCATCTAGGCGAGACGTGGTCCATGAGGTCAGATTAGATGTGTAGCCAGTTAGATAAGAGACAATCAATAAGTAGATAGAAGAAGATGGATGGCACTCCACATCAGTCTTGCTATAAAAAACATTAACTTGTTTTTGCGACTTGAGGAAAAACATAAACTTCGACAAATACATTGGCAAAGTAACGTATTTTTCCTGTTTTGTATCATCTATTCTCTCTGTTCTAAACCATAGTTAAATATTAAGCCATGTTATTTTCTGAAAGATAAAATTTTACTAAGAAAAACTATATTTGCCCAAACAAATTAATAAAAAACTATAATACATACTCCCACACCCTAAAGCGTAAGTCATTTTAAGAATCTTGGAAACTCAAGTATTTCAAGTTTAACCAAATTTATATAATAAGATATTATCATTTATGATGTCAACTAAGTATCATTAGATTCCTTATTAATTATATTTTTATAGTATATCAATATAAATATTTATGATTCTCTTTATAATTGTACTCCCTCCGTCCCAAAATGTCTATGCCGCTTTTCGGTTTTCATGCCACAACTTTAAATCAATTTGTACAAAATACTTGCAACATTTATATCTTCAAATAAATTTGTTAAAAAACTAAGTTTAAAGATCTTTTCAATGATACTAATTATATATGAAAAATATTAATATTTTTTAATCTATAATTTTTAAAGTTGTTTCTCGGGAAGCGTAAGTGACAAACATTTTTGGGACACAGGGAGTAGTTAAACTTTAGATTCTTTGAATTTTCAAAATTTTGGAAATGACTTGCAATTTCGACTAAGGTATGTTCGAGTAAGCGAGTGCACACGGCGGTGCTATCGATCCAGTACAACAAAGGCAACGCCAAGGCTCCTCTCGCAGCTGGGCAGGCCAGGCCATCAGAACCATTCGGCCCAAACAAGAAACGGCCCAATCCATTTCTTGACCACCTAGTACCTTTCATTTTTCTGACAACCAAACACTGATGTTTCTCAAAATCAAAAACGAAAAAAAAAAAAAAAAAAAAGATGTTTATACAATTGCTTATCACGAAGCTAAATGATCCGTCATCGATGTAAACTGATGGAACCAGGAGAGTGATTACCCGTAGCATACTGCATATCTACCGCATGGAGTGGACAATATCAGTACAGGGAAGCTTGCTGTTCAGGCGATTAGTTCAAGATTTCTGATATCCAAATCTTTCTTGAGATTCCAAGACTGATGTGGAGTGCTCTACTATCATCCATCTCCCCAGACAACCTGAGCTGGTCTAAGTGGTTAATTATTGCCACTGCTTCCTTCGATTAGAATCCGTTGACTGCTGGCCTCTAACACCGGTTAGTTTTGCTAACATTTGGAGTCAATGCAATTTATGGCACTTCATTTTCACATCAGATATCCACATCAAAGTACCCTTCCTCACCTATAGTCCGGACTCTGAACAGGCCTTCATGAGGCAATCAAGAATCACGATTAAAAAAATCAGGCTGAAGACTAATTATTCAGTCACTCATTAAAATAAGTTCAGAGCTTGGTTGATGAACGCTGCAGCCTGCATGCAACAAAGGACAGACAGACCACTAGGAGGCAGCAGCTAAAACAAAACAGAGGTTTCACATGCGTTTCAGCAGACCATCTGCTATAGTAGCTGACATTTGACCCTCTCACATACAGTTAACCACCACTAATTGAGTTGAGCAGACAAGAGGAAAGAAAAATGGCAACAATCACAAGAAGATGCTTCCTCATGTGGTCCACCGCTGAATCCCTAGGAGCCAGTGCGTGCGTGCCTGCATCGCTTTGGACTTGGACTCTTCAATGCAAGCTGCATAATCCCTTTACACATCATAAATTAACAATACTGTAACTAGATAAGTACTATCATCACTAGCTTGCTAAGCATAATCCATGGCAGATACACAGATTCAGAGTTTAGCGTCCAGAGTTACTGCTAGTCTGGAAAAGGTGCATGTTATAGGGAGGGAATCAGGAACTGAATCGAAGCAAGCTACAGGCTCCAACTCTCCCCCCAGAGCTGTCAGGATTGAGAACCACTTGTATTACTTTATCCTGATTTGTATGAGATCAGGCAGAAATTTGCAGATCATGTGTCTCTGGACAAAGGAATCAACTGGTAGGAATCTTTAGTACCAAGTTGCCCGGTTAACGGTTCAATCTTCCGTACTCAAAGCTCTAACCTTTACTTTGAATCTAAAACAGTGACAAAAAAAATATAAAAAATATAATCAAGGATTTTTTTTTTCTCTCCTCTGCATTTCTCTCTAGGGTCCTATTTAGCTTTCCCCTATTTCTCTGCTCAGATGATCTTCAGGTCTTCAACATATCCAATTTGTCTCACTTTGCATGCATTAATTCACGGCTACATTCCTAGAATCCTACTTCTGCCTACTCAGGAATCTAAATTCCAAGAAGAACATAGTAGAGTATCGTGATCGGAAGCGCGATGAGCATCCCGAATATAACCCTGAAAAAAAATCACATTGCAAGCATGAAAGATGTCAACTTTCTGCAGTTACTGTACACAGCAACAACTAATATAAGCATGAGATGTGTCTGGAGACTTAGGATTGCTTACGCCGTGCTAAGTATTTGAGGATGGCAGTTGTATTCCTTGGCAAACACAAAGGGGACGATGCCTTGTGGAAGTGCAGCCTGTTGATCAATAACACGAACGTTCAAATATTCACAGTAATCAGTATGATTGCCACTTCCAATATTTATTTAGAAAAGCTTGAAAATTTTGTCAAAACAAAACAAAAATAGAAGGCTTGATGCCAACCTGAACGATGGCAACGTGCAGGAGCACTCCCCGGAGCCCAATGGCGATGGAGGTAGCCGCGATCACCGCTGGACCAGTCAAAAATCTCACGGCCATGGCGAACGTCGCCACCCTCTTACCACAAGAGATGATCTTTGGTTGCAGAGCCATGAACAGACCTAGGTCAAATGTTGCACCGTCAGATCGAATTTCTCGGTTCAAGAAACATCTCTGATAGTCTAATGATAAACAAGCATCAAAATGGCAATGGTGTACCTAAGCTGAACATAGCCATGCCTAGCCCTGCATCAGACAATATAGATATTGATCCCTTGATAATTGAGGGCATCTGGATGTTAAACCTGAAATTTCAGAAACAAAATATGTTAATCAAATCCATGTTAACCAGTAGTATAAGCATAACAAAACGAATCAACATATTGTAGATGCTGGTATATATTATATATAGCATGTGCCACTCTCTCCTAGAAATGCCTGCTGTTTTCATCTCTCCCCTCTAGATGTGTGGATAAAATAGTACAATGACCAACGATGTGTGCATATAATTGTGCTTTTGCAAGGACACAACAACGCATCGTGCTTCTTAGATTTTTAGTCCATGGATGGTGGATGAGCTTGTCTGTCGATCATGTCTGTGCCGTCCAGATGGATGGAGACAAACATGGCTGATTTGGTCTGCTGCAAAGCTCCAGGCCGGCATCACCTGCATCTGCGTGTGCATCTTCCCTGCATGTGCCAGATCCGAGACGGACGTACCTCTCATGTGCTCTCACATGCAAATGAATCCTAGAGAGAGTTACAAGCAACCTAGTAGTGACACGGCAATAATCTTGATTTATTTTGTGTATCTCGAACCCGGTCAATCCAATCGACAAGTCTCCGTTTGGATTCGTTGAATCTTGCTGGAACTGAACTGCTATACTTTTGGAATTCAATCATGTTGGAGCTACTCATGCATGAATGATGAATCCATGGATGGATTGTGTAGGAGCAAGCAAGCGTTTTAAAGGTTTGTACGCACCTGAAAGAGACGAGGGACCAGACGAGGCCGATGAGGCTGGAGTAGGTGTTGGGGTTCCTGATGAGCTTCCTCCACACCATGATGAGGATGAGGCGCGTCATGACGCTCGCCGGCGGCATCGGGTGCGCGGCCTCCTCCAGCCCCGGCGCGTCGGCGCCCCCTTCTTGCGTGGGGCCACGTACGGCGAGCCTGACACGGGGAACTTGGCGGCCAGGCCCGTCGCGGGGCTCTTGAGGCCGTCCTCGATCTCCAGGTCGCCGCCGGCGTTGGCACCCGGGTCCGGCTTCTTGGCCGGCGTCACAGTCCCACTCACGCCTGAATTAAGGACATGACACACAGGGATCGATCGAAGGACAAGATTAATTGATCACCATCACTACCGCTTGTTGTGTTGTGGCGACAGAGCAAGGAATGTTGGTAAGGTGTGTCACCTTTTGGGGTGGCGCCGTCGACCGGCATCGGTGGCGGTGGCACCGCAGCGAAGTCGGTGGAGGCGGCGTGGTTGACAGCGTTGCGGAGGTTGGCCTCCGACACGGGCGACGCGCTGGAGCTCCACACGAACATGTGCAGCTCCTTGTTGGAGTTGGAGTTGGAACCCCCAGCTCCTTCTTGCTAATAATATCATCGTTGCCAAATGAAAGTTCATCGATCATCATTAGCAGATTCATCATCAACATATATACAAACATTAGAAAGATTTCATGGAAACATGCACTAGCGAACAAGAGAAACTTGGGGACGGTGGACCGATCGACGTACCGTGGCGGTGGCATCATGCCGGGGTTGGGCGCGGGGTACGCCGTGGCGTCACCGCCGCCTTTCCCAGACGCGAACTTGTTGGCCACCTGCTCGTCGAGCCCCGGCGCGCGCACCGGCACCGGCGGCGCCGGGCTGTGCCAGCGGGCTGGCCATCTTGCTGCCGTTGAACATGGCGTAGAAGTCGGACTGGTTGAAGCTGGAGCCGCGGGGCGTGGGCTCCCGCGACGTCTGCAGCGAGTAGATCTCGACGCCCGTGAGGTTCGAGGCGCGCGGGGTCATGGCCGAGGACATGCCGCCGTAGGGGCGGCCATACCCGACGCCGGAGCGCGCGGCGCCGTGGCCGCCACCCGTTGTGGACGCAGAGGCCGAGCGACGGATGACGACGTGGACGCGGCCGTCGCTGCCGACCTCGGCGTCCGCCTGCAGCGCCTCGCGTCCGTTGAGCGAGACGACGTCGGAGTCGACCCTGAAGGATGCGATGCTGGCGCCGACATCCGGCGGGAACTGCTCGGAGATGAGCGCCTTGGCGCCGCGGTACTCGAAGAGGAAGAGCATGAGCGTGTACCAGATGACGCTCTGCAGCACGACGATCTGCACCATGAGGTTCCCGGAGAAGTCGCCGTACATGGCGCGGAGCAGCGGGATGCCCATGACCAGCGTGTTGGGCAGCGTGGACAGCGAGAAGAGCGTGATGGTCCAGTCCAGCGACGCCGACGCCGCGCCCCGGCGGTAGCGGGAGAGCACGTTGTGCCACACCGCCAGCGCCGACAGGATGACGAGCTTCTGGAGCGAGTCGGCGGCAAGGAACCGGTACTGCATCGCGTAAGGGTCGCAGCTGGAGATGAAGTGGAAGGAGAGCAGCGGCACGGCGAAGACGGCCACGAAGCGGTTGATGCCCGAGCACTGGTCCGGGGTGAAGATGCCCCACCACCGCACCGACCCGTACGCCAGGAACATGGCCACGTACAGCGGCACGATCGCCGCCAGGACGTCGTAGATGTCCCGCCCGGTGATCATCGTGGCGGCGGCGGCGGGCGGCGAGGACGACGACGCTGACAGCTGCTGCTTACTACTTACCTTAGCTTCGGTTTCTAAGTACAAAAGATCTGCTGGGGTAGCTGATGACACAGACTCTCAAAAACAAATCAAGTGTGAGAACAGAAGCAGAAGAGATAGTTATATAGTAGGCGATCGATGCTCGCGCTACAGCTTCTAAATAAGATAATCGTAGACGACTCACAGTGGTTTGTACTTTTAGTGCTTCAGTACTCCACTAATTGAGCTGTTAATCATCTAGCGAGGTACTCATGATGGTGTACACGTAGAGAATCCAAGGGGGCGGCGTACACAGTTGCAGGTTGGTGCAAACACTGTCGTATTTATATTCGTGTGTGGCTACGGCTACTTATTGCAGGTAGTACAACCTGAGCCCTAGCTAGCTTCTAGACCAGATAAATGCGTGTGCAAGCTCGAGGATGCTCGAGACAAGTTCCCCGTATAGTATGGTGCAAGCATATGCACACTGATCAAGGATGGTCTTGACATGGATAAGAGACTTTAGGCTCCCTGTCCACAATGATCGATCGATCCAGAGTTGCACGCAGAGGCGCACGGCAGTAGTACGTACGATTACGACCGGAGATGGGGATCCGGTTGGGCTGCTGCAGTCCCGTTGCAAATTGCACGACGCGACACCGGCAAGGCGATATGGGCGATCGCATCCGTACGTGTGTGGTAACGTGTTGGACATGAGGCATGCAGTTACCGTTAGGGCTGTTTAGTTACCATGCAAGCTAAAATATTCTGGGTTGGGGCGCGTAAGACGTTTCGTTTGCATTTGGTAAATATTATCTAACCATTAACTAACTAGGCTTAAAATATTCGTCTCACACTTTTTAATTAAATTATGCAATTAGTTTTTTAATTTAACTACATTTAATACTTCATGCATGCATCAAGATATTTGATGTGACAGCCACTGTAACACTTTTTGTGTTCACATTTTAGTTTCGCATGGGAATTAAACAGGGGCCTTAGAGCATCTCCAACAGTGTTGCATATGAGTTTGGTATTTGTATTTTTTTGTCAAAAGTCTAAAAATCAATGCTCCAACAGTTTTGTAAATCCCTTTTGCATTTTAGTGAGTTTGGCAAAATCAGGTCCTCCTTTGGCATTTTTGTCAAACTTGGGCTTTTGTCATTTCTTGCGTGCGTCTCTTGCATGCCCGACGCATGGCGACTTGCGAACAGGATCCCACGAGGAACCAACAACCGCTCCCTCCCGGCCCCACTTTTACCATATGCCAAACCAAAAATAGCAAACTGTTGGAGGAAGACTTTTTTGGCTTGGCATTTGGAATGGGGAGTTGGCAAACAAATCAAATGTCAAATCAAAAATACCAAAACTATTGGAGATGCTCTTAAATCTTTAGGGTCCGCCACAACGTAGAAATATTTTGACTGTGTAGCTAGGATCGAAACTCGAGGGTGGAAGCATATTTATCATCCGCTTTTAGTGCTCTTTATCCGTTATAGAGACTTGTTTTGCGCTTTTCGTCTTATCATTTTCTTGTAATAATTTGGCTCTGTACATCCTCGGATGTAGAGGCCGGATTTTTTACTCCTCCATTATTAAAAAAAAAAAGCTATGATCGAAACCGTGGCTACGTATATGCACCTTGCTTTTTTTGTTTTTGAATTGTTTATGCACCTCGCTTTTGTAAGAACGTTTCGGTACCGGATTCTCTCCCATAAACGTTTTAACTTTTAAATGATGAATATGAATCATTTCGAGATCGACATCATCCCCAAAGACCTAAACCTCCATTTTTTTTTTTTTCAAGGCAACTTTTTCCAACACGTCTCAAACAACATCCAAAATAAGAAGAAATAAGGGAAATATTGTAGAAATCTAGAATCACAAGAACTAGAGGGCATACCTAGAACTGTGGTTAGGTTGGTATATATGCACTGTTGTTTAGAGAGTGAGCATCATCACCGTCTTTCTTACCTCATTATATTACTTGGAGACCCTTTTGAATAACAACAATTCTTGATAACTCCCCACCCCTCGCGCCGGTAACGTATGTATCTCTTGTTGGTACTTTGGAGAACCAGCCATGCATGTTCTTCATCTTTAGCTTGTAAAGAAAAGATTTAATTGAAAAGTAGTTTGAGCCTTTTTTTACCAATATCTCTATTCCTAGCAATGCGAAAGGATATAAAGAGTCCTGATGATTGACTCTTTAAGTTGCATAAGGTTGCACCAACTGTTATATACAATATTACCTCTGGGTAAAGTGTGTCATTGCAACAAAATTACCTTGGTCGATTTTAGGAGCATTTCATAGTATGAGTTATAGGATGAGTTTTGGAGTTATAGGATGATGAATATTCAACTTCAAATTATTTTAATAATTTGGTTACATGCAAAAACACATGACATAGGCCGTCCCTAAGAGGCGTAAAAAGTCACCGAGTTCTCCAACTATCAATTATAGTAGCACCTATTTGGCATGTTATCATAATATACATAGTGACCCCAAAAGTGCATAAAAAATAGTCCCATCAACCAGTGTTAAAAGATTATGCAACCTTCATCCACTAATACTTAAACACCCAATTCTCAAGGTATTTTTGATCCATATTAATAAGGAAACTACCATGGACTTGAAAACTCTAGTTTGCAAAGGTGATTCTTACTATACAAGCCTATAATCTTGTGCTAATGCAATGTCTTAATCGTATCCCATACAACAATATTAAGGTATAGTGTGAATTTAGCAAAATGTGGCACCGGAGTCACCATCCGGAGAAGCTAGAAAGTGTGGTATAATGTTTTACTAGGGTATTGAACTAAACAAAAGCTTAACATATACAAGATTAACTAAAACCATCAAGGTGGTCAGACCTCAATGGTTTATCATAGATCCACTCTTATTAAGGTTTGGATGGCTGTGCAATCTGCATTGGTCTTGCAAGATTGTTCTAATGGCTTGCAAAGTACTGATTAGCGCCACATCCATATCATTAAACGCATGCATGAGAGGTTTTTGTGTTGGGCATATTGGGCCAAACAAATTGTGTCACAACAAGTAGCATTGTTGTCCTAGGCCGTATTCATGGATGGTTAGTTGCCGAAATGGTATGGAATAAGCGGATCATAGTAGTATGGAATATCCTCTTTACTCTATATACAGGGGCATTATTTATAATGCCCAGCTAAAAATAATAGGCGGACCGAAATGCCCTTGTGCTAAGCCTAGATCTTGAGCATATGTCCTATTGAGGTGGGGGCATTTGGTCCTTTCAACATATATAAAATCAAGTCAAATTCCACTTCTTTGAGGTCAAACACTCAAACACTTTGAGTCGTTTCACACCTTCATGATTTTTTGTTGTTAGATTTGCATCCACTATCTCAACATGCTTTCTTTCTTCGCTTAGTATGAAACATAAAACTTGCTAGTGTAGTCCCGACAAACCATTGGAGGTAGCATTCGTACACCATGTCAATCACTTCCCATATACAATACAAAGTATATGAAGACAACAATAACACTGCTCGCCAAGGTCCCGCTCTTTAATTGAACTAACTAACAATGGATTTGAAAAGAGAGAGGGAGAGAAAGTTGCCCATAATTACAAATATGAGTAGTCAACTACTGGCCTGTTGCCCCACAAATAAAAAGTCAAAACAGAGCGACAATAGCCGTTATAGTTCCAGCCTCCAGGCATACATTGAGTACAGAACAGAATAATGCAGCGTATTGTACTGCTCACTTATTCTGATGCTGTATGCGCGTGCGCGTACATATATACTAAACGAGTAAACTTAAGCGAGATGGAATGCCGGTACAGGGAATATGTATATATGTATATGTTTACACATTGACACACAAGACCCCCGACACTCTGCGCTGTTCACGAGGTGCGTGCGTGGGATCGATTTTCCCTTGGAGCAGCTGCAGCTGCTTCTCCTTTCTCCTCCAAGCAAGAGCAATGTCAACCGCCAACACATGCCATATGGCCAACGCCACGGCCGGGAAGGAAGGACACTCAAAGGGGGAGCTAGCATGCATTCACATCGATCTTCCTCACGGCCGGACCGGAGGCTGTTAGTTTAATCACCGCGGTTGACTTTGGCACACTAGCAGCAATCAGCATCGATCTTTGCTAGTTCTCACTGACCCTCTTGCGGGTTCTGGGCCGTCGTCGTATCAAGTGTTCCGGCAGCTCAGATAGACCCATGCGATGCGTGCTCGTCGACACCGGCGGGACGCCGCCGACGCCGCCGAGGACGACGCGCCGTCCGTGTACGCCACAAATTAAAGCTTAACCGCCAAGCCTGGTTGGATAATAAATACTCGAGCTGCAGGCTGGGTTGCCGTTGCCGGCCGCGCCCTGATCTCGGGGCAGGCAGAGAGACAGTCAGGCAGGGCGCGTACCTGCTGTCCTCGCCGCGGCAGACACCCTACCCGCAGTTGCCGCAGGCCGCCGCCGACGAACCCGGCGGTGCATGCGTGCAGTGCAGCGGATCCAGCGCATCCATGCTGCAATTGCAGGCAGGTAAACCAACCGACCTCACTGCTCACGCGAGCGTCATGCGTGGCAAGCAACGTTTGGATATTCATGGACGATTGTGCATGCATGTGGATATAGTTGGGGTACTTACTGTATGATAGATCTAATGTTGCTCTGCCATGTGGAGTTGAGTATGTAATACTTGAGACTTCAATGATCTCAAAGTTTGGTTGGTGGTAACCGATCGAATTCTGAGTCTCAAAGTAACGTGTTAAGCTGTACGCGAAAAAACACATTCATGTAAAAACACATTATGAGCTCAATCAAATCGTCCTGGATCATTCATTATGAGCGCAATCAAATCGTTTTGCACTAGGCCCAATACCATCGCGTCACAGTGAAGCCCAAGCTATCGGATGCACTTTGGGGTGAGCCCACTAGTGCCCTTATGGGTAGGAAGACAGCCGCACAGCAAGTATTTTAATGGGCTGGCTGGACCAATATTAGTTTTCCTAGTTCTTTTTGACGAATCTGGACCAATATTACTTTGTGGAATACTTTGTTGGTTTCACGCGAGAATGGAAACACCGGGCCCAAATATCTGTCAAAGCCCAACTTAATACTGGGCCCAAATGGGTGCTACAGCTATATCCGTTTTCGGCTCGTAACAGGCCCATCAGTCGTTAAAATAGGAAGGAGTGTTTGGACGAACGATTAACTTTTTGGAGTTTTTCCTATTTTCATCCTATTACCAAATAACCAAAATTTAGCTTTCTAGATCCAAACCTGTGAGCTAGTAGGAGATTAGGCCGGCACATATTTCGTTAATACAAAAAAAAAAGCTTGCTCAGTAGTTGAACCTTGAGCCAAAATCTAAACAGTTCAAGGAACGCAACCCACTTGGACATTTTTAACCTCAAAGTTTACTGTGGGTCTAGCTTTTATTCCTGAAATACAAGTTGTTTCAGACCAGAAAATTTTGTTCCTCTAGCTAGTTTCATGGATGGTTTTTTGTGTTCTAATAAAAATCAGGTTTGATCTCTTAAAATCATGATTATTTTTTTAAAAAAATAAAAAATATGAAACTAGTGTATCAGCGCCACACGTACAATTAACCAGCCTCAAGTAGCCATGAAACAATGTTTTCCTCACATAACAAATCAGCCATACCAATCAGCACTAGTCAGAAAAACGAACCAGCGAATAGGGTCTAGAAAACCATGAATCAACGAACCAACCACCACTACTTTTTTATGATCTACATATGGTTATATGAAATTAGTATTAGTATACTTTTATATGTTCATATTTTTTGTGAGAAATTTATATGTTCATATTGCTTTGTTGCTTGTAGTCATGCTGGTTATTTAGATCCAAATAACTCTAGCACTAGATAACTAACTTTTTTAGAAGAAAAGTAGAATTAGTTTCATTTTTTTTGTCATTTAAAATAAACGTTTGAGTTACTGATTCAGATTTTGTATTTCTGACGAGTGACTGCAATTGGTCGATTGAGGTACTAATTCTTCCTTTTGATTCTGAATCGTGCATGAATGCAACCAATAATGGTCCAATGAATTATTAATTCTTCCTCTGGAGTCTAAACTGTCCATGAATGCAACCAACAATTCACACTCTATGACTCAGAATTTCGAATTTCTTACTGCAAAAAAGTTTGCTCAGTACTGAATCTTGTTGTTCTGGCAACTCAGATTTCAAATTTCTGACTAGTGACAGCATATGGTTGATTGAGTTACTAAGAGGTTGTTTGGTTTTGTGGCCGCAGGTTGCCGCGCCTAACATTTGGCCGCCACACCAACGAAGGCGGTTGTTTGGTCTTCATCACACCTTTGGCCGCCACAACTTTTCTCTTGTGTTTTTTTTGCTGTTTGGTGTCATTTTCTGAGGCAAAGTTGTGGCACCTGTGACGAAGCTTTTTTTCCGGCTCTGCCACAGCACTACATGGCGTGGCAAACTATGACAGTAAACAAAACATTCTCTGATTCTTGAGATGAGTCTGGACTGCCCATGAATGCAACCAACAATGGTCGGTTGAGTTACTAATTCTTCTTCTTGATTCTGAACTGTGCAACCAATAATCACACTCCAGATTTCGAATTTCTTACAGAAATTAAGTTTGCTCAGTTACTGAATCTTGCTCTGAAGTGAAGTCTGAACTATCAAAGGAATGGACCCACCCACCCACCCAATAATTCGCACTCCATGGGAACTCGGAACTCTGAAGTCCGTATGTAATAACTGTCCAAGGAACTGGAACTGAAACGCAGTGAATAAGGAGAAGGAAGCAGATCGATCGATTCTGGCAACAGGACATGTGTCCGTTCGTCCTATCGCCAAAGCATCCACGCAGACAAGCCGGGCAGATCGAGCCGAGCATGAGCTCAGCGCTAGTACCAGTCTACTACCAGCTGCTCGCCCCGGCCCGTGCTCGTAGCCCTGCCATGCCACGCACTCGAACGCATATGCCTAGCCATGTGCCCAGTGCCGCTCGTAGGACGCACTAGCCTGCTGCGTCGCTTCCAGCTACCCTGCAGCCGCTGCCGGCCAGGCCGGCCGTGTGAGTGAGTGCGACAGCGGCCGGCCGGGGACATGGCCCGTTGGCTCCATGACGACCCTTTTCCATCCATCGTCGTCCATGGGTCGCGGGTCCATCCCCACGAGGCGACGACGCCCGCAGGCTGACGACCACTTCTCTCTCGCTTTCACCGCCGATAGCTCCTACACTGACAGCAGCAGAGTAGCCAGTACCCAACTGATCTCGACTCTGGCTGGCTGGCAGCACTGTGCTCGTGCTCCCCAGTCAGCCGGTCCTCCTTGCCTCCTTGGCGCACTCGCTTTTGGCCTGGCTTTTCAGCATGCAACACGGTGTCGGGATCAGGACGACGGGCGCCCGGCCGGCCGGGGCAATCCTCCAGAAGCTACAGAGATCCAGCTTGGACTGACGCGGGCTTCTTTTCGGCGGAGGTCGCGCCGGCGTGTAGCCGTCCGGCCGGCGCAGGCAAAAGGCCGCTGACCACCGTTGCCCGCCCCCTTGCGCCAGATCGCCAGCGCGGCTGGAGGGATCTATCCCTGCTGTCCGGAGTCCAGAGTCTTGAGGCCCGGTACGTACGTGGTCCATGGCGCGCGGCCGGCCAGTCGTCAGGGTGACAGACAGGGATCGATCGATCGCCGATCGGCCGGCGGCCGGCGGCAGCGGCAGACCGGCACGAGTGGCGCGCGGCCTCCAGCGGCATCATTCATGCATGCATGCATGCAGCAAACCTCAAGCAGGCTGCTCGCTCGTGCATCGGTGTACCTGCGCAGCAGCCTGTGTTCGTCCTAGCTAGCCGTCGGCAACTCGGCATATGAAATGAAATGGTGGACGACGAGCTGATTAAAAGGTGAACAGACAAACCGATCGCCAGTTTAGGTCGCCGCTGTCGTTTTCCAATTATGCAGCAGAAAGGGTGAAAGAGGTACGGCTATGGTCTAAATTTCATGGAAAATGGCACTTTTTCAGCGATTCAAAATATAATTCCGCTTTAATTAGTCGATCGACGTCACCGATACTATTTTGAGGCCAGGAGGGATTTGCTTTAGTTTAGTGGTTGATGCTTTTGGTTGACCAATGCACTAAATCAGAGATAGATAAATAGATAGATTGTTGCAGTCTCTCTCGTGACTTGTTTCAGCTCGCTTTGTCACCATGCTGTTGGGATTATAGGGCTTGTTCTTTATAATGTCAGTGGCCGGCCTGATGCAGTGGCTAGCGAGGCATATCTGCTCAATATAGAATTGGTGGATTTTCCATCGTCCATCACTACACAGAAGCAGCATCTTACCTCCCGTGAGCATATCTATCAATCTATTATTTAGATCTCTAGCTCCTTTTTCTCGAAAAAACTCTGCTTTTTCCATGGACATGTCTTATCACACAGGTTAATTATTGAATGAAACAGCTTTCCATGAATTATGCACATATATATACACACGAGAGATCCTCTGCCACTTTGTCAAACATGAATGACAATATGAAAAGAGTGTCATTTTCTTTTCAGCCTCATGCATGTTTGGCAATTAGGACTACTTTCCAGTCAAGACATTATTACTCTTTTGAAACTAGTAATAAAGCGCTAAAGCACAAAACTGAAAAACCCTCGTGTAATAATAAGTAAAATTCAAACAGTCTTAAAATTAACCCACCAACAGATGTGTCATCCATGGAGTCAGCTAGTACGTACATTATAGTATCAGCTTTGTGAAGCAGAGCTATTCAGAGAGTCAGCCTCATGCATGCTCGTCGGAGATTTGGGGCGACATCGGGTCGGCGGGGCGGGGTTCCACCATCGCCAAGCAGCGGCGCTTTTTACTCTTTTCTACATCCCCAACTATCAAGCTGGGAGGGCGGTGACAATAGAGTTGAGGGGAAACCGCTAGATGTTGTCAAAATCGTTGAGGATTTTGTTCTAGTGGAGAGGACGATCCGGTGAGAAGACAATTGACCCAATCTCCCTCATCACCAAGGCATGCCCAGCTAGTACATCCTAGTACCATGGTTGATGTAGGAGCCTCACAACAACGGAGGATGGACCAACAAAGGCTACACCTTCTTCATCGGACACAACTAAGATGGAGCAGGACACGACATGTCCTCCTATACAGCCCCTTTACCAGCCATGACAACAAGGCGTCGGCGTAGTTCACGATTTTGCCACGCGCCGAAGTGCTTCGCCTTCACGATATAGTGTTGAACGATTTGGGCATTGTTGGGACGGATGGCAAGTTCGATGATGACGCAATGCAAGAAGTTGTTGACATGTTTGAAGGAATTATTGCCGCCGGACCTCCTCAGATCTTTGATGACTTTAAAGGGTCCTGCCTTTCGAACCCGGTGGCGGAGGTTACCTTGCCTATTCGTAATGTGTTGTAGGGGCTTGTTGTGGTGGTTGTTGTTTTTATTTTTGTTTTCTTCTGTTATGTGGTTGGTAGTTTGGTGGTGGTCTTAGGGTCTTTGTTGTTTTTACGTTGACCTTTTTGTCGGTGGTACGTGGTCTTCTAGTTGTATTGTTCGCTTTCGGTCCGAGTCTTATCTTCTTTTTAATATAAATCGGCAGCTCTCCTGCCTGGTTTGTTTCAAAAAAAAAAAAAAAAAAAATAGTATCAGCTTTGTAATTTAAGTAAAAGGGTCAAAAGCTACAAGTTAAATAAACTAAAGATCACGGGGAGAGCTAGCCAATGTTACTACACAAGTAAATTAGTTCAGATTTTGCCTTTGATTAGTTTTCTCAAGATAAAGGACACAGGCACGTTGCCAATGTAATGCAAATCAGTGTCGTCCACATGCCGGCCGGCCCCACCCTTGTCATCATGGAGTTCAATTTACACGTCACTACTTCTAGAGAGAGAGAGAGAGAGAGATCTTGGATAAGACTGGATTTGCATCACTATTTGAGTAGTATTACAGAACATAACAGCTAGGCGGGGTACGGTACGGGGTGCCTGCCTCGGATCTCGCACCCTCCAATCTCGCATGTGAGTGCCTCCTAGTGCTGAGACACGGCGCTAATACGGTAACGATTTCTTATTACCAGAACCTGAGAGAACCATCATACATGCACAGATCGATCTTACTTGGAGTTTCTTTTGGTTAAAAGATGCATATATGCACTCCTCCTAATTAAGCTTCATGAATCCAATGATAGCCTCACACTGTTCTAGATCTACTTCAGCTAATCAGCTGCTTCCACATATGCATATATCAGCAGCAGCTTGATCTGCAAATAGCAATTCTCTCTGTAACTTTGTGTGCTGAATTTAACAACGTCAATAATTGTCCTTGGAGATCGATCCATACACTACCTCCTAGTGACGCATTTAGCCTTCTACCTACTAGATTAGTTAGGTTGGGTGCTCTAGCTAATCAGATAATGGAAGATAATAACCTAAACACTAACTTTCTTCAAAACTCCTAGCTAGACACTGAAGCTAGATGAATTAGGTTAACCACTATGTAAGATGGATGGATCCAACAGTTATCTCTGCTCTGTAGAGAGAGCTACCTAGTTATTGTAGTAGAGGATGATGCAGGCAGTGTGAGTGAGATCGAGTTGCGGATATATACTGTAGAAACCAACTTGTGCGTCGTTGTCGTGCGGTAGCTGGTAGTGGTTGTTACCAGCAGCAGCAGCAGCCACCATATTCACCATCACTAGGGCATGCATGCATGCAGCAGCTCAATTCGCACAAGACAACACATGGAACCGGGAGGACAGGAGTGGTGGTCGTTGTCTGGTTGCGGCGAGAGAGGCGGGGCCGGCCGTCCATCGCCACCCATCGATCGCCCATCGGCAACATGAGGGGGTATCCGATGTTTGGATGCTAGCTGCTACTTCTTGGAGCATACTGCGTGCAGATTAGATACCGTCGTTAACGTACCCTAACGACGACAGGGATTATTGGCTAGCTACAGTCCTAACTCCTACGTACTACACCATCCTGATTGGGATCCTGCAGGTAGGGCGATTCGTTACTATAAGTAGACTGTAGACGACAGGCCGGCCGTATATCTCAGTGGCAAAAGTCTCGTGAGTAATCGAGAGCACGCACGGCCAGCAAGGTTTTCGGATCAGTCAAGTGCTGGTGTTTGTTTGTTTGGTTTCTTCTGGCTCGTAGCGTGTACTTTATACGCATTTTAGCCGTGTAAGACACACTCCAGAACCAGACATGTGAAGGTTGAGTCAGTGTCTCAGAATAGACGAGTCTCCACCACAGCGGTTTCCCAGTAACTAGCTGGTCCACATGTCAGTTACACCCTTGATGACCTTGGTCGAGAACAATATGTTTTTGGTTACTAAATTTCTTTTATTTGATTTCCTATCCTTATTAAAAAAAACAGATAACATCCATATCTGTGACAAAAAATAGCACTAGGTGAAACTATGTATCTAAAAATCGTCCCTTTGTATAATGACTAACAATATCATTTTTATAATAGTACTAACATGTAGCATTAAAATAATTTAAAAGTGATCACTAATAATATCATTTAACAATAATAAAGATAAAAAAATAAAATTTAATTTAATACAACTAATTATTTTAATTTCAGTTAATATGACAATGAGACATGTAATATGTGTCATTAAAACTATTTAAAAATAATGTCTAATAATTAATATTAATATTAAAAATGACATAAAAAATTTTAATTGATGTTTTATAACTAATGGATCTAATTTGGTATGGCTAATTGTGGCAATTTTAGTTAATGGTGTATAATGTAGTTTTTAAATAGGTCGCATTCAACTTTAAAAGGTTCAAACTATTTAGAAGTTGTCTACGAGCTTAAATTCTAATGACACATACCTAGTGTTGGGACTCTGGCGTCTAAGAGAGAGCGGGTGGAATTAGGCAACTCTAATCTATTTCTAAAACTATGGTCATGTGGCCTTGTGTAGGATGACTCACCAAGTCTCTTAGCCTTCAAATAAATAGAATATATATGATGAATCGTACCTCCAATCATCATCTTCATCTTCTTTTCCTCATAGATTGATATTATCTTTTTGTACATTAATTATTAGAAGGATTTTGTACAGAGGAAGATAAGAGTGTTCTTAGGAAGGGGTAGGATTGCTCTAGTGTACTAGAGTAGGAGATGAGTTATGGCGATCACCATCAACCAATTAAGGCTACGTGTAGCGAGAATGAACCATGAACTGAAGATGATGAAGAGTAAAAGAGGCTTTGATAGCGCTTTAGAATATACTTTTAACTTATCTTTATGAAAGATATTGCTGATTTGGCCAAACCACTACCACGTACGCTTCGTGTAAAGTTAAAATTATTTTCTCATTGAGTGCATGGTGGTCATTTTGTCATATTTCAATAATTTAACAATGTAAAATCAGTGGGAGAGCGAACTTATGCATAGGGCGGCCGGTCCAATAGTTCCAACCATGTAAGAACCGAGTTTAGCTTATTTGGTTGGATTTTTGCATCGGACAAGGCTCTTATTTTTTGAATTCATCAAGTATTTGATGATTTAACTATGCACGTTGTTTTTCGGTGGTAGATGATTGTGTTCGTAGACAGAGGAGCAAGAAATTATTCATAAAGAGCCCACCCAAAGATAAAAGGGATTTGCTATATTTTGAGTGCCTAAAATATAACTTATATTCATGCAACAACTAGCAGCCACTAGATTGACATCCATAGCCAACAATCTATTGATAGAAAACACAGATTTCAAGCTTCTTCAATGGATACAACGTCGCTGAAGCAAAACATAGATTTCGGGACGCTTGCTAAATGTGAATTTGTGTGATTTTGTTGTCGTGAAATCATAAAAAAACATATGAAAAAAAAACATTTTATTATATATTTTTAAAATAGATTATTAAATTATATGTCATATAGAAAAATTGTTGTAACATTAGGGGGCATGGCCTGCCAGCCCCTTGGCTCCGCCAGTGTGTAAAATGTTTTCTATTGAAAGCGAAGGATGAAAAATCAAACTCTAATGAGTCAAAGAGGGTGAGAGATGGGTACCTCCAATTGTGCTATTTCAAACCAAAGGTGAATGTTGTGGCAGCTAGAGTATCGTTGCACCCCATTTTTAGAGCATCCATCACTTAATTCTAATGTGATAGGAATAAACTCAATCAAACGCTAGGTGATGTTGGCCCGAAAACAAATCAAGTCAAATTTTTTGGCTTTCGTCCACCTTGCGGACACCGGGCCAGGTCGATTTAGGCCGGGTCATTCCTTAGGTTTTGCTATGTCAAGCGGGGTAGGTTTTTTCACGTTAGGTAAACTTGTAGGTCATCATCTACTTAACTTTTGTACTCTAAATTCTTCCCCACATAGCCTCTCTAGTCTCCAGCTATGCGCCTCATCGTTCCACTAATAATTCTTCTACGTACAAGGATCATTGTGAGTTGCTCATGTCCTAAGAGCTTATTTCAATAAAGGACAATTGCTAGCCAAGTAGCTAGCCAACTATAGCTAATTTAGATTAATATTTTGTCCTAACTATAGTAACTAGCCGTACCCAAACCAACTCTAAGTCTATCTACAACTATATACTGTCAACTTTAATAAGCCCTTAAATAAACAATTAAAATCCTTGCCCTGGCCAAACATGTCGATCAAGCTAGAAGGGGCTAACGAGAGCCGTGAAGAGCACGAATTCCCTCATAGGGCCAAAAATTGTGACGGCAATACGGGATCAACCCTCGCTCGAGTCATTCTGCACTACACTTGGTGTTAATCAAGTTTCCTTTATATATATTTAACACTAGTTATTATTTATAAGAATAAAATGCCTATGGTGGACGCTGAAACGGACGAAGATCCGGATCAGTGAATGTG
Organism: Hyparrhenia diplandra; assembly: GCA_015847255.1. Taxonomy (NCBI): domain Eukaryota; kingdom Viridiplantae; phylum Streptophyta; class Magnoliopsida; order Poales; family Poaceae; genus Hyparrhenia; species Hyparrhenia diplandra. The sequence goes on from JADLZK010010814.1 coordinate 86,660, forward strand.
ACGACGACGTGCAACCATGCGAAGCACGCAGCAGTGAATGTGACGGCAAGTGGACGAGTATAATTAGCTGAACAGCACCGTACGTACGTGCCACGTGCCGCGTCTATTTTATTTCTCAAATTCGATCCCATCAGTAGTTCGACTAGGACGCGCGTACGTGGAGCCCTCGTCGAGCGTAAAGGAAGGAAAAAGCGCGGTTGTTGGGTGGCACATCCCACACCTAAATCGTACACAGTGCAGTGATGAACATGCGTACATTCACGACAATTACTCCTCCTAATGTACGATCAAAGCTTGCACTTTGCAGGTGTTTCGTGCTTATTTTACGGCGCGAATGTAGAGATTTGCTCCTCTATTTGCTATCCTATCACTACCATTGCCAAAGTGGTCCTAGGGTGAATGCACGAGATGTTTATTGCAGAACATGTTATTACAGCAGGCGAGTTGCACATAACAGATCCGTTTAAAAATAAAGCATGTTACAGTTGATCAATCTAAGGAAGTTCGGCATAGAAAAAAAAAAACAAACCAAGCAATAATTTAGGGTGTGTTTCGTACGGATTAGAAACATTTTGGATCGGGGTTCTCTTAGGTCACTCACAATGCAGACTCTATCATATAGTCTAAGTGTATTTATTACCTTCGTATTTATTGCATTGATGATATGGCGCTGATGTGGCAGTGTATTTATGAGGAAAAACCAAGACTCCAAGTCTTATTTAGACTCCAAGTCCACAATACCCGAGATATTAAATGGTCTTAGACTCTACGATAGAGTCTGCATTATGAGCGCCTTATGAAACATTTCAGGAGATCAATTATAATCACTTTATGAAGCCGATATTTATATAAATAAAAAATGTTTAAAATGCAATTTTTTAGGTGAAGAACAACTTAAATACAACCCATTTGACTTGTTGCACCTAAAATAAATTATAATTAAAAGAATAAAATTGATAGCTTGCAGACAAGGATGCAAAAGAAACGAGAAGTGGAATCATTGTGAAACCACCCTCGACCGATTCAAGAGCCTAGCCAAAGAACGTGAAACGCTTCTCGATCGGCTACCAAAAGATTTTGGGTTCGGTTGGTTACACCAAAGCAAGCCCGACACTCGGGAGGCACCCCTCAGATCCCGAGTTTGAATCGGTGGGAGCGAATTTCAAGCTAGGGGCAATAAAAATCTCCTCACCGGCTTAGCCAGGGTTTGGGGGTTTTTTCTGAGATCGGAAAGAATCTCTTTCTTCTAAATGAAATACGGTGGGGGCTTATCCCTCTCCGATCTCGGTTTTTTTTTTTTTTTTCTCGATCGGCTGAAGCATTTTCCTCTAATAATGTTTGGTATTGTTTGTCCTGATTCTTAAAAGAATAAAAAATGTTCCATACAATTAACCAAACAGCCCCTTAGAATGGAGTGAGCAGATTACTCCATGTTAAAGAATGCATCTATGGGTTATGTGCTAGTTAAAGTGTTTCATATTTAACCAAGTCTGTAGTATATTAACATTTATGGCTCTAAATCAATTTATTCTAAAAAATCATTTTATAATTAATATAATAGTATTTATTTGGTATCATAAACACTAATATATATTTTTATCTATAATTGGTTAAACTTAAGATACTAAAATGTAACACTATGCTAGAATTGCATTTTTCTTGGATGGAGAGAGAGTACAAGGTAGATGTACATATACACATACATATATGTTTTCGCTATATCTTTATTTGCATTCATAAGGTTATAAAGATACACATTCGATCCCAAGGAACACCAACGCTTGTGTAGTGCTTGATGTCAAACAACGATATACAGGGCCGACACTCGTCACCCAGACTAAAACACAATACTTTGTTTATACGACTGTAGCCTTCATGTCATTGGACACGCCTTAAAGGTGGCACTATTAGTTTATAGTTCTTGGTGTGATTCAGTGATCCATTATTGTATATATGTCCCTCTCTTATTTTAGTACATGCTCGATCTGCGATCTGGTGGAAACAGATCATTATGTATTGTCGGCTTTGATCAATATTGTATTGTCAGAAGGATTCAAACGTTTGTTTGGCAACCATCCAGCTGAACAAAAACAGGAGGTTACTACTCAAAAAAAAAAAAAAAAAGGAGGCCAAAGAGATTTTTTCATTTTAATTAATATAGTAAATGTAGATATATTAAACTCACCATGAAAACTAAATATAATTTCAAGAGTTTGGAGCATAAGATTAACACTTCTCTATACTACAGCCGCCTGAAATATAGTTTTTTTTTTTGATAAAATCGAATATAGATTTTTTTTCCAGACGACAGGCACAAAACATCACGTATTTATTATGCGAACATCACATAAACATCGTAGAACATCAATTCTATACTACACGAACATTCCAGCTTGTCCTCTGTTTTTGTGCTTATATAAATTGACATTGTCTATTGTCTTTTCATAGTAAAAAAATGAATATTTGCCATCTTTGTTTGGCTTGTATAGATACAAATTGTCATTTGTTCTTTCATAGTAAAAATTATAACTTGTTGATTTGTATTTGTACTTGTGTTATGTGCCGACATGCTGTAATGTTCGCGTAATATAGAATCGATGTGTGATCTTCGGCAATATATACGTAGTGTCTTATGCCCGTCGCCTCGGGAAAAAACTAAATTCCTAGGCGACTGGGATATAGCAAATCCCTAAGATTAACATATAAGATGTCAAAAACATAAGAGATCTATATTAAACCCGAATGATATAACACAAATCTAGTCAAAAAAAAAATACTGTAATTGAAACAAATGAACTTCAAATTCGTACCATTGTCAGTTACTGTGTCCATGATTCAGTAGGGATACGATACTCCATGCCGACGAGTGAGTGAGTGAGTGACTAGCTCTACTTAATGCAGGCTCATAGCTCCAAACTCTAAAGCCTTCCAATTGCCGATTGAAAGGTCCCGTCGCTACCATTACTGCTGGCTAGTGTGTTAGTAGGCAGGTAGCTGCTGCATGCCTGCTGGTACTGTCTACTCATGTGTATTTCAGGTATATCAACTGTACACCCCAGACGCGCCCATTTTTGTGTCTTCGCTAGGTTGGATGATAGACAAATGCTGTCTTTCTCAAGCTACTCCTAGCTAGCTCGCTGGTCACGCTAGCCACTGGCTCAAGATGTCTATGAGAAGGCACAATTTGTGCGTGTGTGTGCGCGGGTGGGTGGGGATTCTCTCTCTCTCTCTCTCTTTTTTTTTTTTTTTTTTTTTTTTTTGCGTCAAGGGGGGATTTCATTCATTCTCAACCAGGATTACAATCGAAGGCTAGGGTCGATGCCACACAGGCCGGGGTAATCTGCCACCACCCGGACCTTGTGTCTCTCGATACCTGCTTTGCTAAAATATGAGCTACCATATTACATTTGCGACTTACATAAGAAAATCTAAATTCTTTGAAGAACAGACTCAGCTCCCGGATCTCGTCCACAACAGGCATCACCATTGCACGATGATTTTCTTCCGTCTCCCACAGCTTGATCAGTTCTTGGCAGTCAGTCTCCAGCCAGAGCCGCTGGATTCCCAGGTGCTTCGCCATTGCCAGACCGTCGCGGCACGCCAAGGCCTCCATGGTGAGAGCATCAAGACAGTGGTCGTACCATCTGGCAAGTCTGGGGATTCTCATCAACCACCGGTAAAAACAACGTTTGAAACCGTGTACCAGCATGCAAATATACATTTACCAGTGTGAATTATATATAAAAAACTACTATATAAGTATACGTAAATCTGGAGCGACAGGCAAGTCTGGATCGCATGCATATGCATGCAATTGCAAGCAAGCAACAAGGTACACTGGTCCTAGTTATTTAAATGAATGAAATGCAAGCATGGGTCTGCTTCAGCTACACGCATGGATGCATGGGTCGACGACGATGGATTAGTTGGCGATCGAACCCTGCAGCAGCTGTAGCAGCCATAGTTGCATATGCTGCCCGTCGTCGTCCATGATGATGGCAGTGATGCTGATGCATGGGATTGATTTAATTTGGTCCCGGCCTCCCAACAAAGATGGCCAAGAAAATTTATGGGGGCTAGACCCACAGAAGCATCACAATCAGTACCATTCATAGCACACAGTTGGCCGCCAAGCTGGTTGTACAGTCAAGCTCAAGCAGAGGCCAGCGGCCATCCAAACTTTTTTGTTTCATTTTTTTAATTCCCCTTCAAAAAAGTGAGGGGAAATTTTTATTAGTCCTTCATCTGAAAAGGAGATATTTTTTTTCAACCTAATAATTTACTAAATGTGGTAGAAATTCAAGCGTTTCTAGTTCCCTCAGTGATTTCTGTGTGAACGCAAGTTCGATGAGATGGATCCAAAGGTAGAGAGTGAAGAAACTGGAGGAAGAAGGTACTTAGCTTTTTGAATGAACCCAACAAACTAAGCCTACGTACAGGCATGCATTGAATCTGTTGGCGATCGATGTGGCCCTTCTCCTGTTGTCGTTCCTGCTGTCATTTTCCTGTCCTTAGCGTTGTGTTTTTCTATTGGCCTCCCGGCTACAGGGAGCCTGCAGGGACAGACTAGTGCTGCCGTTCCATGTTACCAGTAACTGGTACGTACTTAATAATTAAGTGATGAAGAGTACGTAGCTAGTTAGAGCATTTAGCTAACCTCAACGTCGACTCCTCGTGCTAATTACGTCGGCACACCAACCTTTGTACTAACACTAGCTAGCTTTAACATGTACCGTGCATCCTCCTGGCTCCTGTGTGTAATTTTTCACTGCTACTCTAAATTAACACGTAGCTAGCGGTTTAATTTCGTACCCACACCATGCATGGCAGAAACAGCTGTATATTATATATGGACATGTGCAAGACGTGTCAGAGTGTGTCGTCGATGGTGTCCCAACAAACAGATAGAGTAGCTATAGCTCAGAACAGCCAGCCGGACCAAGAAATTAAAGCGGCGGCATCTTACCATATATATGAGCCCGGCCGGATGGCTATTCCGAGCTGGCTCGGCTCGATCGATCTATCGGCCGGGGATGAACAGAGCAGTGTAAAGTAGAAATTTCACTGCATGAATGATAGATAAAAATTCTGTATTTTCAGTTGTTTACAACGGACCATCAGTGATGCTCCGAGCAGTGACATCAAAGTGACAAAAGGGGGCTTATCCTCGACGAGGACGCGCGCCGAAGTTACCACGGGGGCCGCGGCAGAGCAGGGCAGGGCAGGGCAAGTGGTGGAAGAATGATGCCACGATGGTAGGTGAATGAAGCGGCGCTGAAACCTAGAAGGCTTGCTTCCGGCCCATCGGTCCGGGCAGCAATTCCTCTGGCGCCGAGGCCTGGCCTGGCACGATCCATCGCTCGTGCCTCCCTGCTGCTGCGTCCCTGCCTGCAGCACGCCTGACGAAAACGATTTTAAAAGCTACTCAGGCCTGCAGCTGCGATAGACGACGATATATACATGCGCGTGCGGCACGCAGGCCCCTCGACGCCGGACCTGCAGCCCCTGCTGGCCTCCGATCCGGCCGTTCCATGCACGTACGTATACGCATGCATGGTCTGTCCGTGGTCGATCGCCAGCGACGTTCGTCGACCAAACATGTCGTCGTGGCGTCCATATACGCCATTAATACTTCTCGCAGGCAGAGAAGGAAGGAGGAGGAAGGCAGGCCAGGCCTGATGAATGCTTGCCTTCTGATCGTAATCTCGCGGCCGGGCCCGGCCGGGATAATATGCAGGTCAGGTACGTTGATGGTCCGTACAACGTCCAGCAGTGCATGCAAGAGTGGCCAAAAATACATGCCATTGCCATGCATTTTCGCGATCGGCCGGCTGGGATCCGGGGAGGGGACATATCCTGGCCGGCTGGTGGCCGTCGTAATTATACTGTATTCACTCACTGTATTCTGTATAGTATGCCCCCCGCGCGTTATGACCTGACATGTGCCATAATTCTATTCATTCCTGCCCCTCATTATTATTTCCCGTCCCCGGTGAAATAAGTAGTACATTATACGGTTTCTGTTGGTATCTTTTTTATTTTATTTTACTTATTTATTTGACATTTCAAATTCAAATGTAGATCGATCGATGAGCAATTCACACATCCACATACGGCTTTGTAATAAGTTCGTTAATTATTGCAACAACACTAAACTAAACAGTTAGGGCAATGGCTGGATTTGATGCATGGGATTAATTACTGAAATGTTAATTTGCACTGATACTCGCACTAGTAGAAAACAGTCTTTCGATATAGGGCTTTTGTAACCTGAAACTAAGAAATGGATTAGTCGATCCGGGTTGTACATACCAACCGGGACTAAGGTTTTCCAACTGGAATTATTATTATAGTTCAGTGTTGTAGTAGTGTCGTATAATTCAAGTGGACAAACATCTGTGAGTAGTAGCAATAGCCTTACCAACTACAGTCCTTCTAGTCTACTTCTACCTGCAGCCGTGAAAAACAAACAGAACAATCGCGCTAGCTGCTGTCTGGCGATGCGGATCAATCGATTGGATGTGTTGCCACTGGACGGCCAGGATGCATGGACGACCCATAATTAGGGCCCGTTCGGTTACAAATCAAAACTGGCCTTGATCCATTCCGGTTGTTTCCTAAAAATAAAATTAAGTTAGCCTACGAAAGTACAATTCATGGGTCTGTAACGCTAGATGTGCGGCTGGCCACATCCCTCCGCATGGATTTTATACGATAGCTTCGCCCGGAATGAAACCTCTGCTCCGAAGTGTAGGAAGCGATCCCCGCGGAAGCGAGCGAGATGGCTGCAGCCGCGACGCCATCGGCACGAGATCACGCATGCATGCAGATCAGAGAACTCAGGATGACGTCGCGCTCCACACGAATCCTGGCTCAATCCATCTGGATTGGTTCCCGAGCAACCGAACGAGGCCTTAGTTGGCGCAGGCCGGAAATTACCAGGGCCCTGCCCCCACAAACCACACAGTGCCGGCGTACGTGCAGCCCACTACGGCAACAATGCACGGGACCCACCTGGCAGGGGAACTGGCCCCAAGTGAAAACTGAAAACGCATTATGTATAGGATGCTAAAAGGGCGGGAGGGACAGAAATTAAAGCACCGCCTGACTGTTACTGTTACTGTTACTGGCCATGACAGGTCACATGAAGCAGCCAAGGAGCCAGTTAGAGCATGTTTAGTAATTTCGCCCGATGCCGGCGGTAAGCCTCTGCCATGTCACCCAAAGTTGGCATCAGCGAAAACCCGTACAGTAAGCCTGTTGTTTGGGTCAGCTGTATAGAATATTTTAATATATAGTGTTCATACATGCATATTATCAGCTAGGATTTGTAGTAAACTAAAATTCTATAGCCATGCACGAGCAGGTGTGGGTTGGTGTGGGTTGCGGTGTGGCCGGCGCACAGGATCAGGACTGAAGGGATTCCCTGGCTGCATGCATGCTTTTTCTCGGTTCCTGTGTTTTAAGCCGGCGAAGAGTGAAGCGCCCGCTCGGCTCTCTCTCTCCATTTATCTTTCCTCCACGTTGGATTTCAGTGACGTGGACAACCTTTTTTTATTTTAGGCATTATAATACTTGCTCTTAAAGCTTCCTTCCAAACTCCTATTTGCCATGCACCAGTTTCTAGTTTTTACCACCGCATGCATGCATGCAGCTTCATCTGATCCTTTCAGTTCTCAAGCTATTCCTACTTAATTTCTTTGTCAGTTTCCAGTTTTCTTTTGGTGAAATGGTAAGCGTTAAAGCTATTCATGTGTGTAGTTAATAACAATCAAATGCAAAATTAATTAGCAAGGAATTAACAGCACACTAACTGGTCACCAAAGGAAATGAAAGGATAATGTTGTTACTCATATACTAGTATATAGGAGAGGAGTACATGCATGTATATTACCTAGCATAGGATACTATATATATTAATGAATATGTAGTGACAAACCAAATTAAAAGGAGGAGCAGTTAGTAGATGGAGAAACATAATGCACACTAGCTACACCACCCAGAGGCAGCTAGAATTGATTAGATCCATCTAACCTCTTGGAAGCTAGCACTAATTAATTATATGACCAGTGTAGTAGTGTACCCCAGCCGGCCTATACACAGTGTGTCTGGCGTATGGATTAGCAGCATGCACAGCTGAGCAAAGTACTACAGCAGCATGCATGCATGACACACACTTCACTGCGATGGATGTTGTAGTTTATAGTAACATACGAGCAGGGGCATGGTTAGGAACATTCTTGTGCCCTTGTTTGTGACGACTTCCATCAGAGTTACCGGCGCATAGTGCGGCACAGATCGGCGGCGGCGGTGCAGTAAAATTGAACTCCCCGGCCGGCGCTCCGGCCGCCGGCGTGGCGGCGTCCCATCGATCTGACACCTGTTGCTGCCTCTGTGCATGCTCTGGCGCCGCTGATCGATCCATGGCATCTCATCCGTATTAATTAAACCCCATATATATTTTTCTGGTGCATGAATGATAGAGATGGAAGAAGGTGCGATCTACTCGATCCAAATAAAAGTTTCACCTCTCTCTCTCTCTCTCTCATCGCCCCCACAATCATTTGCACCACCCCTACTTGCCCTCCCCCTCTCTCTCTCTTTCTCTCTCTCTCTCTAATGACTATTTAACATGCAGCCTTTTGTTTTGCAGCTACCTGCCTGCATATAATTCTGTTGCCTTCTCACTCCTTTAGCTTCTTGCTCATCGTCGTCTCTCTCCCCCATTGCCACCATCATCATCACCTCCATCTCCTCGCCATCACGCCTGCCGGCCCTCCTCCTCCAACTTTGCACCGCCGCTACAAAAGAGCACACTGCTCGCGAGCTTGCGCTGCTCTTCTGTTCATCACAATTCACACGACGCACCTCTGCGGACAGATCTTTCGTGACCTAGCTAGGCACCTAGCAAGTTCGTTCTTGGCGCGCTAGCAAGCTCCTGGTGCTAGATCATTCATCGGATCGATGGGCGTCGAGCTCGACCTCTCTGAATTGGCCGTGCTCCGGCCGATCCAGACCGCCGCGACGACGACAGCTGCTCGGCCAGCGGCCGGCGACGCCGGCGCCGACGGCCCGGACGCTGCCGACACGGGCTGCGTCACGCCGACGGCAAAGAGCTCCCTGCTGCCGCGCCTGGGCCTGGGCGGTGGCCTGGACATCGACGCCGCCGCCGTCACCGCCGCCTGCGTCACGCCGACGTCATCGCCGTGCCTGCTGCCGCGCCTGGGCCTGGGCGGCGGCCTGGACATCATCGACACCGCCGCCGTCGCCCTCGCCGCCTGCGTCACGCCGACGGCGTCGCCGTGCCTGCTGCGGCCGGCCACGGAGTGCCCTCCGGCGCCGCGGAAGCCGGCGAGGCCGGCGCCCCCCCGCTCGACAACAACAAGAGGAAGCGCTTCTGTGTCCGACCGGGCCTGCAACGCGCCTTCTTCCCCGTGCCGCACGACCTCTCCACCGTGTTCGTGCCGCGCGGCCCCGCGGACAAGTCGCCACCACCACCGCCGCCGCCCAGTGCCGCCAATAAGAAGATCCGCCTGCACGTCGTGGGCTGATCGATGAAGATGAGAAGCCATGCCGCCGGCTCGCCGGACGGAGTCAACATCAGACACAACAACAAGACGTACGGCCGCGCATGTCAAGCCACCACGCGCCATGCTTTCGATCTTCTTCTTCTTCGTCGTCATCATCCACCAGTACGTACTGATCAGTTGCGGCGGCGCGCCATTGGCCGGCCATTCGCTGCGAGTGCGATCGATCGAGGACAAATTCAAGCTTCCCGACAGGACAGAAGACACGAACGCCGGCCGGCCGGCCGGCCAGCCAGTACAATCGCCACGCGCCAGCTTTTCAGCAGCAGAGGTCACCGAGTGAGTGAGTGAGTGTGTGTGCAGTGAGTGCGCTAGCTTCTCAGATGAATCGAGTCTGAATTCTGAATAATCGAATTGTAAATACCACATTGTTGGCAGCGCATGCTTGTCTTTGCGCGTCGAGGGTATAAACTCCATAATTCCTGGGAAATCACTGCGAATTCGCTGCCTGCAAATGGATATTATTGCTCTGGCCGCCGTCTGTCCTGCCGGCGTAAAATTAGTTTTTCTCATGCATGTGTGATTGAACTTATATATTGCGTACGTGCTCTGATGTGTCGATCGTCTGTATACTATTCATTTTCTGTTCTAATTCCTTTGCAGATTCCTATTAATTTTTTGTGACTGAATCTTGGATATTGGTGACTGAATCTTGGATAATAATTAGAGGTAATTAAACCGTGTTTAGCATAAATCTTTGTCCTTTGTTTCTTCTCTGATTTCAGAAGGGGAGGAGATCGAATCGAAGAAGGTAAAAACTGATGATCGATCGAAGAGGGTCCTGCAGAGTCCTGACGACGAGAGCTTCCAAATCGTGTCCGGTTGCTGCAGTCCTTTTGGATGGTAGCCCCAAACCTAACCAGAGATGGATGGGGGTGACTGCATGCATGCAAGAGCTGAACAAATTCAGAGGGCACAACAGATCTGGAGAAAAAGGCAGTTGTTGAGCAGCAGGAACGGCACTACTACTCAGATCTGAGCTGAGCAGGCTCTCTTGCAGTTGCAGGAGGCTCCAGTGAGGTCGAGGGTTTAATGATTCGCCCATACATTTCTCAAACTGTTCATGTACAATTTCCTGAATATTTAAAGGTGCCTCAATGGATCAGAAAGAGAAGAACGCAGCAGGATCAATCAAGTAACTGTACGAGTGTGTGTGTAGATTAGAGATTAGACCTGCTGCAGCTGCTGCATCTGCCTGATTCTGGAAAAGCCTGGCCCTAGCTGGGGAATCTGGCTAGAGAATTCTGAGAAAAGCAATATTTTGCCTTTTTATAGTAGGATAGCCGTAGCAATTTTGTTCCGTTATAAATTGTTTTTTAAAAGGAGAATCGTGGAATTCAAATTAAATACCATATTATGTTATATATAAGCCTTTTCTGAAGTCGAGCTTGCATTGCGTTAATCAAGCCTGGCAAATAGTAAAGATGCTGGCTTGTCAACTCGTGAAGTTTTCTGACTACACTCGCGCCCTCCGGCTTAAACACTTGAGTATATAAAAAATTTCAGGACACAAATCAAAATTGGATTATTACTTTCCCATTTGGGTGAATTTTACATCAACCACCCGAAACGAAGGAGAGAACAACTGAATTTCTCCCTTTAACTAGTGTTTTCTTGTGGGACATGAGTGATGTCTTAAAAAGGTGTTTAGGTTTTAAATTCAGCCAAATATGTATCATAATGTTTTTTTTTTTGTGTTGAAATATAGCTAGTTATAGGGTTATCCAAAGTGGAACAATTTAAATTCGATTCAATTGAATCTATTGAAAACTTAACATCTAACTATTGTGGAAATAAGTATTAATATTCTGAAAGTTTAATTCATGAGTATTAATATTGTGTGAAAGGTTAATAGATGTGAATATGTAAATATTTATATTACCGTACCCTGGAAACTATTTTCGAAATGATTAAAATATTTGGATTGAACATGGTGGAAAACGTTCGTACCTTTTTTTTTTTTTTTTTTTTGATCAAAACGTTCGTACCTTTTTCATTTAGACGCACTGCCAAAGCAAATTAATCATTTAAGTATTAAATTATTTCTGCAACAACTTACTCCCTCTGTCTAACCTTTTTAGATGTATTTTTGGGGCGCATGTGAACAAACTTTCTCAACTTTGACTAGGTTTGTAAAAAATACGTGCAACATTTATATCTCCGAGATAAATTTATTAAAAAACTAGACGTAAAGATCTTTTCAATGATACTAATTCATTTAGCATAAATATTTATATATTTTAATATATAATTGGTTCGTACATAAAACGTTTGAAAATATAACGTTGTTCTTCTCGGCGAGTAATGACAATCTATTATACAACGGGACGGAGGGAGTAAGTTGCGCCCCATATAGATCTAACCTTTATCACGATAGAATATTTAATAACATTTTTTCATGTGAACATCAGGATATTCTCAAGAGTACTACCGCCCAAGCTCAAAAGCTTGGAGGAACAGGTACATATAGGAACCTAGCAATTAGCTCACCTCTGCGAAGAAAGGAGACGGATGCAGAATACGTCAGGATCCTACTTAAAGCATGCCTTCATTCAAAAAAACTTAAAGCACATGCATATATATAATTGAAATATATAACATTGGTTCGTACATAGTATACAATTGAAATATATAACGTTGGTTCGTACATAGTATATAATTGCAATCGAATTATACAACGTAACGTTCGTACATGACAAAGGAGATGGTTCCTCTTGTTCGTTTCCTGCCGCATCAACATTCGAGGGGGGAATTAATTCGAATTTTTCCTGTTTGGCCACAAAGACGATATAATTTGACGACGCTTAGCAGCAGTATGTAGTGGGCGTGTACGTGCATGCATGCATGTTCCCCACTAGCCTCCAAAAGCGCAGTCGCCTATTTTGTGTCTTGGATAATAAGCAAAGGTATTCCCTTTCCCCATTTCGTATTTTCCAAACCTTTTGTTTTTTTCTTTGTCTTCAAGAGGATCCAGTATCTCTGACTTCTTTTTATATTTTTTTTCTCCTTTTGCATAGTCGCAATAAAAAAAAAATACATAGCTGTTGCAATCATGTTTTTTTTCACCTTTATGAGAAAAAAGAGAGATATCTCTCTCTCTCTCTCTCTCTCTCTCTCTCTCTCTCTCTCTCTTGAAGGAACTCTCTCTCTCTCTCTCTCTCTGAATTGGCACTAACCATGCCAATTTCTATTTGATATAGCAGGAAATACAAAGTGGATAGTATAGTATTAGGAGGGCTATTGTACAATAAAATATTTCCTACCTCGGTTTGGTGTGGATGTATGTCCAGACCACTTCAGCATGAATTCAGATGGCTACATCCACTTCGTTTACTAATAAATAACACTTGTTTTTATATGTCAATGTACCCAAAAAACCAAAGATCTTTAAATGAACTGATTATGACAGTCTATAAGTAAGACTGAATGAAGGCAGTAGTGGGGTGGTTGCTGAATTGGGAATGCTGATCAGACTCTGCATCCAGATCCAAAGAAACATCAATGATGGCATGTCGCAGTTGCCCTCTGCGCGCGAGTACGCACGGCACGGCCGGGCCGCCGGCGGTGATCACTGACGAGGGCAGGGGCTCCCTTACCGGCCGGCCGCGTGCAGAGCAGAGAGGCACACTGAATCATTTGGTCCGGCCGGCACATGGCGTGTGCCTCGACCTGGCCATGCGCCGTAGTACCCCCTGTACTTTGGTCCTGCATGCTTGCTCTGAATGTACATGCATATGGACTTGATTGCTCAGCACAGATGGTACCATATATACTGGGCCAAATTCCATCTCTGGTCCTCGAAAGATCGAAGGAATTTGGAGGTGTTGGAAAAAGGAAGAGGAAACCTGATTTTTGAAGGAATTTTGTCGAGTTAGAACTGCCATCTTTTCATTTCATCATATTTGGAAAAGTGCTACTGTCGTTTAGCTTTTGTTTTACTACGGCCGGCTGGCTGAAAAAGAAGCCGGCTAGCTTTTTTCGCCGGTCCTTTGCGTACGTAGGCCCTTCAAATTCTCCTTCACTCTGCGTGCGTGTTTGTTCCTATTCATTTGTTGCCTTTTGATGATTTCAACTTTGATGATGGGTTGTGAATGAAGCTGTTAAAGCCAAACAAGGAATTGTATGTAGAGTTCAACTTTAACAACTTTGTTGGTAGCTGGAAATTACTCACTTGCACTATTTAGCAGCCCGGCCGCATGCATCTTGTCAGCCTACTAGGCTTTTGTGTAGGCCGGTTTTAGGCCCAAAAGGCTCTCTCTCTGACTTGACAACCCACTTTCGGCTTGGCTTTTGTTACCATGAGATAACTAGGCCTACTGTTGTAGGCCCAATGTGGGAGTAGTAAAATACTACGATCTGAGTAATTTCGGCCCGTCCAATCCGCGCGAGACGCCGAGCAGCAGCAACAGCGTCAGCCCACGTTCTGACCGAGCGAAGCGATCCTGACGTGTTGCACGTACGCGATCGGTTCCAGAATCCGAAACGAACTGCCGGCGCCGTGGACGATCGATTCGCCATGGGAAGCAGCAACCAGCGCGGCTCCACCAGCTGGTCGGAGCTGCCCGGCGACGTCCTGGTCACGGTCCTCGAGAGGCTGTCGATCCGTGACCTCAGCCGTGCCGGCGCCTTGTGCCGCTGCTGGAACGTCGCGTCGTCGTGCATCCGTGCCCAGCACCGCGCGCTGTCGCGCCCCGGCGCGCCCTGCTTGCTCTACGCGGCGGCGGCCGCGGGCTCATCCTCATCATTGTCGCCGTCCATCCCGGCCGCCGCCTGCGCGACGCTGTTCAGCATCACGGACGGCAGGTCATACCCCGTGCCACTCACCACCGACGCCTCCATCCGCGAGGGCTTCTGGCTGGGCGCCTCCCACGGGTGGCTCGTCAATATTTTTTTTTGAGCATCTTAAAACGACCTCACATGACGAAAATCAAATCGAGGAATCCATAGATATCCTAACGAGAGAGATAATTTTCGTATACAAAGTATCATTATCTCACGCCACATAAGAAAGAATGAATTTTCTAACATCACAAGCTTCGGTGCAAGATTATTATGTTACCCAAACTTTGCGTTATATTTGGAGCACCTCAACGATCTCAAATGAAAAACTAAAACATGGCAATTTCCGTACACAAAGTAGCATTAACCGACACCATAGAAGAAATATATGTTTTTCTAATGCTATAACTCCTAGTACGTGGTATTAAGTACACTGCTAAAACTTCATAATGCTTATTTACTGTCTTAATCTCAACTTACAAAACTCAAATGTAAAAAGTCACAAATCTCATATAGAGCTGCAAATTTCATATAATAGTCATCTCCATCCGAGGTCACATGAAATAGATGCGTTTTTTCTAAGGTGGATCCTTGCTGCTGACATGTGAGTCCTATCACTTAGATCCATACTGCAAAGGATCTATAGTGCGTCAACTAAATGCCCGTTGGGACTGGATGAGACACGTTTCAAGAAGCCTGGGCAAAATACCCGATACCCGTTATCCAAACCCGAAATACCCGAACCCGGACCGAATTACCCGAACCCAAGGTACCCGATCCTAAATTCGGATAGTGATTTAAATTAACCCGAAATTAGTTTGGGTGGTAATACACTCCTACACCCAAAGTACCCGAACTACCCAAAGTTTTACCTTCATCTTTGTATTTGTCACTTGTTGTTAGTTGAACACTTGAAATTATCACTTTATTAAAATATAATTATCTTGGTTTGAATGAGTGACTATAATGTATTATTCTACACAAATTGTTGTTGAAATTCTACACAAATCGCTAGTGAAATTATGTTTAAATTGCTAATAAAATTTTGTGTGGTTTATTGTTTTTTGTAAATTCGGGTAGATTGGATATAAGTGAACCTGAAGATGATTATCGGGTACCGAAATTTGGGTAGTGTTTTGTTTAATATCGGGTAGCAGTTTTCATTACCCAATTTTCAATTAATTAAAAGAAAAAATCGGGTAACCCGAATGCCCAGGCTTACGTTTCAGCTTCATGGAGCCAAAAATTTATTTTGAAACACATTGGTGACCAAGATGACATCTCTAGAAATTTTTATGGCCGATGGAGAATTTTTATCTTTGAAAAAAATTAAAACATCTATACAAGACACAAATAGCCTTGAGATTGAATCAGGTGGTCAAAATGACATATGAGCTTAGCACATTGAGATTTTTTTTGGTTCAGTTTAGTCACAACAACTTTGCCGCAGGCTTTAAAAGTGTGAATGAATTTTTACAAGGCAAGAGAAGGACAAAACAATTTTCATGATCACCATCAAAAGCCATAGCTTTATAAGTTGAGTAATATTCTACACAAATGTTGCACCAATTGAGTCAGTCCAGTTCCCAATAATCCCTTGTAGTAGAGCCTTTAGCCTTGTATCATCTTTTCTATATATATAAAAAAAGCCTTGTATGATGAACTGCACGACGCATCCAAGCTAGCCATGAGCAAAGTGACCGATGATGACAAAATAATATGTTGGTTTTGTTTTATGAAGATGGAAGGTACTAATGTCAATGAAATAGAAAAGGCCAAACTAAGTAGCCACAACTCTACGAGGCACTCTAGATGTCAGCGCCCTCCAGTACCTCCTCAATAGAGACTATACCTGAAATGTTGCAGAGAAAGAAACTAAGAGCCATTAGGATCCTTGGAATTGAATTTATTATAGTTTAGACGTATATTTGAGCTAGCAATATACTTGAAATGGAATGGAATGGAGTCGGATGGTGCAAATATGGTGATCTATTCCATTCAATTCCCATCTCCCACACTATGAATTTGAGATTTGCTAAAAAGTGAACTTTTGAAAGTGAGGGAATGTTAAATTTCAACCCAAATAGTCTAGTTTATTATAAAGATTTCGATTCCTTCGATATTACAGAGCGTTTATTTGCCGCAGGGTCACCCCTTTCGATCATGTAGTTGTTCTCTTTTTGGACATAATCGATCATGTAGTTGTTGGTTATGTACTGCCCAATGTGGGTCCAACTTCTTACTTGGTCACAAAATGCTTCAGAAATCAGACAAACTGGACCCACATTCAGTATCAAAGCATGATAGGTTGATTATGTCATAATGAACAACTTCACGTGGTAACATAATGTTGTAATGACACATTACGGTGGTGTTTATATGTACAGATTACTTGCCCCGCAGTCTGACTTTACACAAAGGTTAAAGGAAACAAAGAATGAGACAGGTAAAAACATGTTTGCCCACAGCATTTCCTTGGATAGTCGGATGAGCCAATCGAACCACGTGGGCATCATTGCTTCTTCAAATAGGAGGTATGTTGGAAAAGGAGAAACCCTTGTACCCTTTGTAAGCATAATATGCTATTCTTGTGTAGTAGAACCCTGGGATGAACATTACCACACCCAGAACTGCAAAGAAAATGCCTGTATAAAAAAACGGAGCTAGAGATCAGGTCAAGAATACTATAAGTATATTGATAAATTGTATATTTATTGTAATTATTTTCACATAAGAGGACTATAATGGTTACCTTATGGAAGCAACCGCTCTTGGGTTTGTTTGATAACGGATTGCCTCATTTTCTTCTTAATACAAAGCCTCCTAGTTCCTCCTAGGTTGGGTCTACTAATTATTTTCACATAAACGCTACTTCCTCTGTTTTTTTAATGAGGTTCGGACGAGATAGTTTAGCCTGTTTCTAGTACAACAGCCCTGTCTGAAGCGATGAATTTTCCAGGATAGAGGTAGTACTGACTACTAAGCATTATATACTGGATCAGAACTTTTATAGTAGAACACTAGTGCACACTCTCAAACTATTGTATTTGGAAAAAGCAAATAAAAAAAGATCCAACTCTGGATGTTACAAACCATTCTTAGAATAAATAACAGGCATTGCAATGCCAAAGGATGTTGTATCCCTTGACTGAACTAGTAGCCTTTTGGAATGAGTTTTTTTTCTTGTTTTTCATTTGAAGATGAATTAAATCCTATGAATTTCCTATATGATTCATGTGAAATCCCTACGTTCCAAATGGGCCATAAACAGTTTTTTTTTTTTTCTTTCAGCAGAACATGTGTCCTTTGGCACATTGATAGGCTTGGCGTCAATGACCATAGCTAAAAATCATTAAAGTGATCCAATTTGCACATAAAGCCACGTTTCGTTGCCTATGTAAGTATAATCAAACAAATGGGATTTTTATGACTTCATTGAAGTAGTTATCCTTGGCTCAGAAGTCTGATACAAACTCAAGGGTCTTACAGAGGACGCTATTGATTTTTGGCCCTAGCATACTATTTCCCATCTTTATTAGAAGAACACTCACCAAAGGTTCCAGTTTTACACAATCCACATGGTTGTTTGATGTGGTCTAACCGTCTAAAAATCCAAACAGCATAACAAAAAACTATAGTTTCAGAAAGGTTATCCAAACAGCATACTTTTTACCATCTTTATTAGCAGAAAACCTACGAGAGGTTTACAGTTTTATACATTCCACATGATTGTTTAAACTTTTTATGATCTACAAGGAAGCCTTTGGATTGTATTCAGAAAGCAGGAACGTGAAACCTTCTTTTTTCTAGTAAAAGGATCTAAAAATATATATTACAGACGGGTAGATCGACTAATGAATGATCCAGAGCCCTAGAGAAAAGTAATTATTCCTCCTCCCCTTCGTAGTAGTGCTATAAGCCTAGCTAATCCCAAGTCCCCAACTCATACGACAATGAATTGAAATCCAATCAGGTACTGGTTTTGCCTCACCGTGGGCGCGGTCGCCGCCGACCTGGTGCGCGGCCATGAAGGATCCGGCGACGACACCGAGGACGCCGAACGCGAGGAGCGCGGCTGCAAAGGCGATTTCCTTGACTGGAGCGCCACGCGGGCCTCCCACCGCGCCGCCGACCAGGTCGTCGTCGTCGGTGATGGAGAAGGCGTGGTCCACGTACGCCATTCCAATGAATCCCGCGGCGCGGTGTGGGGACTCGTCGCCTCCGCCTGACTGCGGCTATGCACGGTGGGTTTCGCGATCTGGAAGCTCGTGGAAGAATCGGGGAAAGCGCGGGACGGAGGAGGCGGAAGCTTGGGAGGCGGGCAAAGGCGACGATCAAGAGTCAGATGGCGCTGTCGATTCTTGCGGCCGTTGCGGGGTCTTAGCTCTGGAATCTGACAGTTTTTTCCCATCAATTTCCCCTTTTCTTTATTGATTGATGATCATACATACTAGAATAGGATGTGCCAATTTAAATCTAATCGTTCATCTGAGGCCCTTCAATCAACTACAAATAAGTCTGATTTTAGTTAGCCAATACTTACCCTAAGTTTCAAATTATAATAATTCATTTTCCTTTTCAACCAAAGTTTGACCATGTGTCCGCGCCTCCCCTGCCCCGTCGAGTAAGGATGGACGAAGAATTTTTTATCGGAATT
Organism: Hyparrhenia diplandra; assembly: GCA_015847255.1. Taxonomy (NCBI): domain Eukaryota; kingdom Viridiplantae; phylum Streptophyta; class Magnoliopsida; order Poales; family Poaceae; genus Hyparrhenia; species Hyparrhenia diplandra. Next base: position 105,683 of record JADLZK010010814.1, read on the forward strand.
TCTATTGCTTCCTGTTCGGTATTTTCGGTATTTGTCGCAACCGAAATCCTTTGGTACCGAAAATTTTTTGGGACACATTGGTACCGAGTTGGCCAGAAACTAAATCAGTGCCACTACAAAGGTACGGAGGAACCAAACGGTTCGGTAGTACTGAATGGCCAGAGTGACTCGTCGGTGAGCGTGAGGTGCGGGCGAGTCGCAGGGATCCCAACACTGGTAGACTTGGAGAATGGGATTCGTCTGGATCTTTCTGAAGAGTCAGCTTGCAGAGCGGGAGCGGGTATTGCTGAGCAATGAGTCGGCCCGGCCGGGCCTGGCACGGGCCCATTTGGTCCGCATGCTGCGGGCCGTGCCTCCATAGGCCACCAGGCCTACTCGTCGGCCCAGGCACAACACATGGGTTGATTCCCGTGCCGAGTCGGCCCGGATAAGCACGGGCCCAATACTAAACCAGGCCGGCCCAAGGCCCAACGACCAAAGAAGAGGAAGGAGCCTGCTCGACGCGAGGATTGGAGGCGGCGGTGGTCGCCGACGAGCTCGCCATCGGGGCTCTTGGTGCCGGATAGAATGAAGTTGTTGTTGTATCGACTCGTGCGGCGATGTGGAGGAGGCCGCATCGACACTGCGGTGTGCGGTACGGCACAGGCCGGGTGCTCGCCGGGCAGCACTGGTGCGGGGAGAGGAGGAGGTGCGGCGCCACCCGGCGAGGCATGGGGGATGGAGGAGGTGGCCGCCGCCCGCTAGTGGTGCACAAACCGCGCGCGGCGAGGCCGCCGGCGGGAAGCTCGACGGCGGATGTATCGGCATGAGGATGAGACGGACGAGAGTGGGGAGGCGGAGGAATGGCTTGTGACGACGCGTGGGGAGAGGGCTGTTGTGATGAGTGTTGAAGCGTGTAGATAGGGTAGAGGAGGTGGTGGGCCGTTGGCCTTTTGGAGGCGTGGGAGGTATCGGGCCTGCACCGGGCCTGAGGATGAGGTGGAGGAATGGCTTGTGACGGCCTGGAGCATGTCGGGCAGGGGAATTTAACCGGGGCGTGTTTGGACTGTGATGAGTGTTGAAGCGTGTAGATAGGGTAGAGGAGGTGGTGGGCACAATTGGATTTTCTTTTGCTTGTTCTTTGTGTTGGAGTATAACGAGGGCCACATCAGATTTGCGGTTCATGCAGAACATCAATGTTTTAAATTGGGGAAGAGCTCGGCTTCTTCTGAATAAAATAAAGTGATTATTTTATTTTTTCATGCTCTGCTACACGTAATGTTTATATATCTAATGAATCATAAAATAAAGGGTAGCCGGGAACGTGCAGTAGGTGCGGTAGCCAATGCATGACAACGTAAAAACTTAATTGATTATGTTTTGTGTGCACGAAGCGCTATGATAAGAAAAATCTTGTTTTGAAGAGGCAGGGCGAGTGCGGCAGCCAGCGAGAGCCCCATCCGCCGGGCGCTGCCGCTCCTCGAGGCTCGATCCTACTCCTTCCAGCTGCAACGACTCGGCTGCCTCTCTGCCGTTTGGACTGGGCCAAAATTCAGTATCTCGAGCCATGGTATTTTGCTCATATATATAGGAACGGGATACTGTGTTTTCTACCCAAGTACCTGACGGACGGGAGATACAATACATGGACACGGTAAGGCCACGTCGCGTCCGGACGTCTTAATCACACAATTACCGAAAAAAGCATACCAGAAGGGGTGTGCTATCCTTTGTAGTAGCGAAGACTTGGCATAATCCATGTGGGAAGTGGCCAATTCAGCCATGGGCAATGAGGTTGGACTTGGTGAAAGCTGCCATCACCCACATTGTATATACCAATATCCCTTGGGCACTGTCGATAATAAAACGCATAATACTCCTCATTGTCCGTGTAGTAGACGTGGTTGGGCAGCAGGCCTGGACACTCCGTCGCATCGAGAGCGAAGGAGTAGTTGCACCCCACGAACAGGGCGTGGTCGCCGAGGTCCTTGATCTCAACCAGCGTCTGCGCGACGAGATCCACCTGATAGACCGTGATCGATTTTGTAGATTCTTGTGCCACCGTACCCGCAGCAGCAGGCTCAGTAGTGGCCCCCATCCTCCTCCATACCTGAAGCCAGCAACCGCCGTCCCCGCGTAGCCATGGCGCGTGGACGAGGTAGCCGGTCGCTGTCCTCCCACCCTGGACCTGAGAACGGAGCACGGCCTCCCTCTCGAGCGTCGGCCGGCCGTGTAGGTCGAACGCGTGGATCGCGCCGTCATGGCGCATCGCGTAGAGCGTCCTGCCGTCGCCGTCGAAGGCGCAGTCGCAGTACTGGGTGTTCCCCGTGGGAGTCTGTATCCATGTCCAGTGCGCGTCCCCCGGCCTCGCGAAGCAGAGCTGGTACTGGGGCCAGTAGACGAGCACGACGACGCAGTCGCCGTCGCCGGCGTCCGACGGGTCCGACGAGATGATCGCCCGGACGTAGAGGAAGTCGATGAGCTCGCGCGCGTCCAGCGTCGTGGCCGCGTTCGGGGGATCGTACACCCACAGCGACGAGTTGTACTCGTACACCTTGAACCTGTCGGCCACGACGGCACCGCTGCCCTCGTCGTCATGCACACGCCGCACCTGCTCCACGGTGGCCACCGAGGGAAGCGTGTCGATCCGCTGCCCCGTGACCGGGTTCACGAGGTGAGCCTCCGCGTGGTCGTCCACCGTGACGAGCCACCCGTGGGAGGCGCCCAGCCAGAAGCCCTCGCGGATGGAGGCGCCGGCGGTGAGCTTCACGGGGTAGGACCTGCCGTCCGTGACACTGAACAGCGTCGCGGAAGTGGCCGGCGGGTCGGACGGAGACGATGGGCCATCGGCCGCCGCGTAGAGCAGGCAGGGCGTGCGGGGGCGCGACAACGCGCGGTGCTGGGCCCGGACGCACGAGGACGCTGCGTTCCACCAGCGGCACACGGCGCCGGCGTGGCAGAGGTCACGGATCGCGAGCCCCTGGAGGACCGTGACCAGGACGTCGGCCGGCAACTCCGACCAACAGGCGGAGCCGCGCTCGTTGTTGCTTCGCATCGCGACAGTTTAATCGATCGTCCACGATGCCAGCGGTTTCCGTTGGATTCGATCGCAGACTAGCATCACGTTCGTTTTATGGACTCCGCCACTGAGAGGCCTGTATATATGGCTGTTGGGTGGTCGTTGAGTCATCAAAGTGTTTCCGATCCGACCATGTTACTAGCTACTTGCCGGTCTCGGGCACGGCATATATTTTTTTTCTTGTCTAAATAACGTCCTCTATATAACAACTTCACGCGTGGCTGTAAAACGAGAATAGTAATTATTGAATCCGACTAAGAGCATCTCCAGTGGAAGGCCCCAAATTAAGCCCTTAAATTCCTATTTACATGCCAACTTAAAAAAAATAGAGGCACAAATTCACTTGAAACTCCAGTGGAAAAAAAAATAGAGGCCCCCTATCTCTAGTGGCCCCCGCATGTCAGCGATCCCATGTTCCTTCCCCGCGCGCCGCTCCCCGCTCCGTTGCCCCGTCCGCGCCGCCGTGACCGCTCCGGCGCGCCACCCCGCCCGCCCGGCCGGCGCCTGCCTGTGCCGCCCCGCCCGATCCTGCGCGCGTCATGTCGCGCTCGCAGCCTCACAGTGCAGGCGCGCGGATCTTGGTCTCTCGCTCTCTTTCTCGGCAACAGATGCTCGCGCTGGGGATGTCGCGGCTGCCGCGTCGGGCTGGCTGCTCCGCCGCGACGAGCACGCCGGGGACCGGCGTCATCCGGTGCCTCCTGACGGCCGAGGGCAGGGGCGGATCTCGCAGCAGCAGCGGTGGACGTGGAAGCGCGCGGGCGCAGACGAAGCGGCGGCGCCGGAGGAGGAGGAGGAGAAGGGGAAGGGCGGCGGAGGCGTGGGCGGGCGGTGCTGCGTGTGCGTCGCGCGGGGCAAGCGAAGACCGCGCCGTGCCGCCGCGTCGGCGAGGTCGATCACGGGCATCTACGCGTCAGGAGCGACCTCGCATTGCAGTTGCAGCCGCCGCGTCTCTGGGCGGACGTAGTTGTCCGGCAGTGTGTCGTGCTCGGCGGTGGAGATGAGCTGCTCAGCCATGCCCGCTGCTCTGGACGATCACTCTAGGCCGAGGGGCCGGACGTAGTGGAGCTCGCGGGGAGGCGTCCTTGCCGAGGGGCCGGACGCGGTGGAGCTCGGGGCGGCGGCGGTTGACGGGGTGGTGACAGTGGAGCTCGGGGAGACGACGGCGGCGGGGCGGCATGGGGAGACGACGGCAGCGCGGTAGAGAGGCACCGGCCAGTGCGCCGGCGGGGAAGAAGACGCCGGCGGCGGCATGCGGCGCAGTGAACGCAGAAGGGGAAAAAAAATGCTTGCCAACGGAAGGAAAAAAATGGGACCCACGGGAGTAGGGGCCAACCAGATTCAGGGGCTTTAAAATAAAATTTGGGGTTTTATTAAATTTGAGGCCTCATTATGGGGCTCCATTAGAGTTGATTTTTTGTCCAAGCCCCTAGAATTTAGGGTAGGGGCTCAATTAAAGGGTGGGTTGGAGTTGCTCTCCAAAAGCAGTCCAACACTTCATCGTAGGTCCAAACGATGTACCAACTGTAGACAAGAGCACAAAATAAAATGTGTTACAGCATGAAGCGATTTAAAATATAGGATCAGAACTATTATACGAGTAGACACGTCACAAATATCTATATGTGCATGAATCGGCCATGGGTGCACGTCACAAAATAAAATGTGTTACAACACTTTGGCTTTGCCCGTGTTCTTGGAGGCGGTGGCCTTGAATGACACGGTTTTCTTCCTGTCTTCCTCCTTCTTGTCATCATCACAATATTTAGTTGATCTTCGGTCATCACATCACCAAGAGGAAAATTCACATCACTTTGGCTTTGTCCTTCTCTTGTTCATGGAAAAATTCAATCACACTTTTGAAGCTTGCAGCAAAGTTGCTGTGATTAAAGTGAACCAAAAAAAGTGCTAAGCACATATGTCATTTTGACCACCTGCTTCAATCTCAAGGCTCAAAGAGAAAAATTCTCCATCGGCCGTCAAAATTTTCTAGAGATGTCACCTTGGTCTCCAATGTTTCTAGAGATGTCACCTTGGTCTCCAATGTTTCAAAATGCATTTTTGGCTCCATGAAGCTGTAACAGGGCCGTCCCTGGGGACGTGCATGCTGAGCGATTGCGTTGGGCCTCAAAATTCCGTAGGCCTCCAAGTATACACGTAACAGGTGGTAAACGACCGAGATAGAACACATAGGTATCATTCTTGATATATTTTGTTGCAATGTACTAATTATATTGTACATCATATTTTCCCTGTTTTTCTAGGGTAGTAGGCCTCGTTTTTTTAGTTTCGTACAGGGTGTCATGTTTCCTTGGGCATTTAGTTGACCCACTATGGATCTAATAGACGGGACCCACATGCCAGCAGCAAGGCTTCACCTTAGAAAAATGGCATCTATTTCATATGACCGCCGATGGAGATGACTTTTATATGAAATTTTCATAAGATTCTTTGAATTGATTTTCGTCACGTGAGGTTGTTAAGATGCTCAAAAAAATGTTTCAGCAGCAAATAAAGCGTGTTTTATATCAGTTTTTGAAAGTGTCTATACAACTTCCAATGAGAAACAACAAAAAATGACCCCCACCACATTTCAAGAATCAAACTTTTGTTTATAAAAGATCGAGCCCTCTAGTTTTCAAAATATGATTTTCCATTTTTACTAGAGTTCAGGAAAATGCAGAAATAAATGTACTGACCTCCAAAACTCGTTAAGAAATGTTGCCATAACATGTAACATACATGATGGTCCTCTTAAACAAGCTAAGGCTGTCTTCAACAATGGACCTAAAATAATAGACCCATTTAGCCGTTTAGGTCATGTACAGTAAAAGTTTATGTAGGCAAAAAATTTCCATCTCCAACGGTGCATCCAAACCCATAGCGGACAACAGCTGTTAATTTACAAGAACTTTTCATCTAGACCCTTCAAATTTTCAGAAATCAGCTAAGCCCAAATCTAATAAAACCTTCTCTCTAGCGTTTTTTCATCAGGAACCCCGAGAGTGAAACAAAATTGCTTTTCGGTCCCTCTTCTTCATCTTGATGCAGGGTGGTCGTGAGCGCCGCCCTGGGGTCGCCTCACGCGCCATCGCGTCGCGCCCGCCCCTACATCCATAGACCGCCTCCCTGGCCCTCCTCCTCTCCCTGCGGCCTGACTTCCAGCTGCTGCGGCAGTGACCGCCGTTGCTCGGGGGAGCCAGGCGCACTTCTCCCGTGCCTTCCACTGCGCCCGCTCTACTCCTTCAGCTTCCAGCGCGCCTCGCCATGGACCAACAATAGCTCGCGGCTACCAGGGAAGATGGTGGCGGCGCGGTAGGAGAAGATCTGCGGTCGTCGCCTACGTGGACGAGATGCAAAGGGCCGGAGGGAGGACGCAAGTTTGCCCATCGCGGTGCCTCCGACGCAAAGTGCCTCCCGTGTTTGGCTACTCTGTTGGAGGGTGGATTTTGGCCGCAAAAGCATTGTTCACTACGCAATTTGAGGATGGGTCACGGTTTGCCAATGCTGTTGGAGATAGTCTAAGACAATGGCAACTAACCTTACAACTCGAAACTAGCTGGCCAGGCTAGCTAGAGACCAAACAAACAAACACACCACATGCTTGAACCGAGGACCAAAGCTCAATCCGCTTAGGCTAGCTAACAAGGTAACACTCTATGGGTTGAGGCTGCGAAAGGCACATGTCACATCTTTTGCTAAAAAAACTAAAGTTGTAAAACCAGACTCTTAATGATTGAATGCAACTAAGAAGCAGCCCAACACTTCATCGTTGGTCGAAACGATGCTCCACTCCACCTGTAGATAAGAGACAAAATAAAATGTGTTAATGCGTTGAGCGATTTAAAAGATAGGTTCAAAACTATTATATGAGTAGACACATCACGGATACCTATGTGTGCATGAATCGGTCATGGGTACCTAGCTCGCCCTCGCCAAGGAAAACACAACCGCACTTTCTACAAGTGCTCTGACATCTAGAGTGCCTCTTAGAGTTGTGGCTACTTAGTGTAGCCTTTTCTATTTCATTGACATTAGTACCTTCCGTCTTTAAAAACAAAACCAACAAATGATTTTGTCACCATCGGTCACTTTGCTCATGGCTAGCTTGTAGGCGTCGTGTAGTTCATCATACATGGCTAAAGGCTCTATTGTACTACAAGGGATTATTGCTTGTGTCACGACCCAAGAGATAGGGCCTGGGAGGACGGGCCCAACCGGCCCAAGGGTGCCGGCGCGCCGCCGCCCGGGGCTCGCGCGCCCCCCCGCCCCCGTCCCCTTCCTTCCGCGGATTCTTCGGCAACTAATCCGGAGATAAAGGAGGAAAATATCTAGGATTATCTTTAGGCGTTTTGGTGTGCAAGGGGCTATCTCATCTATAAGGCTTATTAGGAAATAAATAAATAGGACATGCTTGTAAAAGGTATTCCAATCTATAAGGAAACCTTTAGAGAGATTGCTTGAGATACAAGTCCTAATAGCCGGGCTATATAAGTAAGGGGTCTGTAATCTTTCGGGGTAACAAGCAAATAAAGAAATTTTACCCCAATCTCTCCGCTCTCCTCTCCCTCGCGCCCGCCCTGCCCCCGCCGGCGCCGGCCACCACCGCCACGCGCCACAGCGCCCGCCGTGCAGCAGGCCGGCCGCGCCACCACCACCACCACCATCGCCGCCATCCGCCTCCCCTTCCCCAATCTTCCCAATTCACATGTCGGTTCCGGCCCAATCTAGTTTGGAACCCGATAGCTGGTATCCGGAGACCACTACGATCCACCCACCACCATGGACACCGAATCCAAGACGCCTTTGAAGAACTTGACGGACGAGGTCGTCGGGATCCACAGCGAGGATAGACCAGCTCGATGATAGAATCACCATCTTCACCGCAATGATCTGCGAGCTCAAACACCGCCAACAACCGTGAAGCCGAGACCGAGATGCGGGCAATGTTCGAGGCAAGAGCCCGTGACTTCATCAAGAGAAAGGCGATGGTAAGCGAGAACCGGAACAATCAGTCACCGCGATCGATCGACAAATCGATGAAGTGCTACTTGAAGCCACAAACCGCGTCGGCCAGCACGTCCTCGCCGAGGCGCATGTGCCGCCCCCTCCTCCACCGCCGATTGACACCTTTCGAGGTCTCGCTCCCTTTTGCACAAAGCCGCCCTTCCCCACCTACGATGGCAAAGAAGATCCCCTTCCATGGATCAACCGCTGCGAGCAATTCTTGAGGGGACAAGGTACGCCCGACCCACGAGCAAGTCCGTACGCCTCCTATCATCTCACGGGGAGGAGCACAAAGCAATGGTACATGAGGTTGTCGGGAAAAACCCGGTGGCCGATTGGGCAAGCTTCGCCCAATACGTCAACGAGCGCTTTGGACCAGCGGAATGGCAAAATCCGCTGGGTGAGCTGGCATCACTAAGGAAGACAGCACCGTAGATGAGTACACGGAGCAGTTCCTGGCACACGTGGCACGGGCAGGCCACCTTGGCGACAAGCGGCGGTGAACATCTACACATCAGGCTTGGGCGAACCGCTCAAGACGGACGTCGAGATGCAAGATCCTAAGGACATGGAGGCAGCCATGTCTCGCCCGAGGCGTCTGGCGACGCCTCGCCATCCTCTACAACACCGGGCAGCCCGGCCTGGACAAAGGGCAGGGCCCCGACGCCCCTGCCTCTGCTGGTCGCCCCCCAGGCGCCCCCCTCGTCAGCAACACCGCCTCGGCCGTTCAAACGGCTGACACCAGAGGAGATGACGGAACGATGCAAAGGCTGGTCTCGCTTCAAGCGCGGACGAGCCGTTCTCACGGGTCACAAGTGCAAGCATCTCTTCGACATCACGATCTTCAATGACTACACCGACGACGTGACAAATGCCCCACTAGCGGACATCAAAGAGGAGCCAGTTGATCTGAAGGTCCTCACTGGGGACCCCGACTCCCCGGTACGTGGTGCTCATTCTCTCTACCTCATCGGTATGATCTCAGGAACGGGCGTCAACATCATCGTCGACTCGGGAGCAACGCACAACTACACATCGACCCCAGCGTGGTGACCACGGCGAGGCCTCGGACTCGGCCGGTCGCGTGTGCTGATCACCACCGGCACCGGCGCCACGTCTACATGCCGCGCCGCCACCTTCGGCGTGCCACTACGCCTCGACGCCCGGCACCGCCGACATCGACACCTACGTCATGCCACGCGGGCGAGGGCGTCGGCGTCATCCTTGGCATGCCTTGGCCGGCAAGCTGGGGCGCGTGGCGTGGGACCGCAACCCACGAGCTGCAAAGTACTACCGTGAGGGTCGCCCGACCACGTTCACCTCAGCTCCACCCCCCCCCCCAGCGCAGGGGCGTCCCTGGCCCTGGCCTTCTCCGGTCAGGCATCTTCGCTGGTATCCGTACACCTGCGATTCGGCTTGGAAAACGTTCGAGGCATGCGACTGCCTTGGACCTCTACGACACATCCGCCGGAGTCTTCGTCCAGCTGCGTCAGGCTACATTGGAGGATCAGCACCTACGACGCATCGCCCTCGATGTCACCACAGTATTTGCTCCGGCTTGGACACTCGAAGACGGCCTCCTCCTCTTCGACGACCTCTTCTACCTTAGGCCTCCTCTCCACTTTGCCGGACTTCTTTGGAGGCCTTGCTTCAGGGCGGAGTTCGTAGGATGAACTTCCTCGCCTTGGGAGCCTACACGACGGCGCCAACTTCAGCTGCACCGACCGCCATCCTCTTGGGCGGCATATGGCCGCGACACCACCACGTCGGCCCAGCCAGGGTCGTCTTCCTCGACGGCATGGATCGCCTCTTCCTCACCGTCGATAATGTCCACATCAGCTATGATCCAGAGAGGGCCACTCACCGGCTCTCGCCCTCCACGTTCGACGTCGGCTCCTTCATGTACGGCGACGATGTTGAACTTGGTCGCTACTCCTCCTACTCGCCGCGACATCACTATCCGGCGTCTACTTTCGCTCTTCGTCAACGCTCCACCCAATGAGCGTTTCTTGTTCTGGAGAGCCCCCCACGCGACATGGTGCATCGGCACCTAGATGTGGGCGTTCGAGGGAACTCCCTTTTGGCGGCCCGTCGTCGGGCGGCCTTCGCAGCCAGGGGCGTGCGATCCACCGCTACATCCTCCACGGCTACATAGGCAACCTTCACTATCTCACGGAGTTTGATCCCAAGCGAACCGGGGACAACATGATTCTCGGGAACCCGATGAGGGGCGACTCATGCTGCGGGTAGAGCTCATCGTTCGAGGGGGCGGCCGATCTCCACCCAGTGTGTCGAATGGACTTTCATCCAGTAGCGAGGACGCGCCGGTCGGAGAAGGGGAGATGTCATGACCCGGGAGAAAGGGCCCGGGAGGACGGGCCCAACCGGCCCAAGGGTGCCGGCGCCGCCCCCACTGGGCTCGCGCCGCGCCCCCGCCCGTCCCCTTCCTTCCGCGGATTCTTCGGCAACTAATCCGGAGATAAAGGAGGAAAATATCTAGGATTATCTTTAGGCGTTTTGGTGTGCAAGGGGCTATCTCATCTATAAGGGAGACCCTTATTAGGAAATAAATAAATAGGACATGCTTGTAAAAGGTATTCCAATCTATAAGGAAACCTTTAGAGAGATTGCTTGAGATACAAGTCCTAATAGCCGGGCTATATAAGTAAGGGGGTCTGTAATCTTTCGGGGTAACAAGCAAATAAAGAAATTTTATCCCAATCTCTCGCTCTCTCCTCCCCCTCGCGCCGCCCGCCCCCCCTTGCCGCCGGCGCGCTGCCCAAGACGCCGCCGCAAGCGCCCCCAGCGCCCGGCCGCCGCCGCCGCCCCGGGCGGCGGCCGCCGCCGCCGCCGCCGCCACCACCACCACCATCGCCGCCATCCGCCTCCCCTTCCCCAATCTTCCCAATTCACGTGTCGGTTCGGCCCAATCTAAATTTGGAACCGACAAATTTTGGTAACTTGGATTGACTCAATTGGTGCGACATTTGCGTATGATTACTCAACTTATAAAGCTATGGCTTTTGAAGATGAGGGTGGATATGGTGATCATGAAAATTGTTTTGTCCTTCTCTTGTCCTTGCAAAAATTCAATCACACTTTTGAAGCCTGCGGCAAAGTTGTTGTGACTAAATCGAACCAAAAAAGTGCTAAGCACATAGGTCATTTTGACCACCTTCAATCTCGTGCTATTTGTGTCTTGTATTGTAGATATTTTAATTTTCTCAAAGATAAAAGTTCTCCATCGGCCATCAAAATTTTCTAGAGATGTCATCTTGGTCTCTAATGTTTCAAAATGCATTTTTGGCTCCATTAAGCTGTAACGTGCTAATGAATGGAGCGATTTAAAAGATAGGATCAGAACTATTATATGAGTAGATACGTTACAAATACCTATGGATACATGAATCGATCATGGGTGCCTAGCTCATGCTCGCTAAGGAAAAAAACACGGGGGGGGTGTGCAATGTGTCTAGAATTCATTCACACATTCTTTCAGGCATTCCATATACTTAGACCTTCTCCATCGCACTAGGTTGGCGTACTGCCCCAATTGCCACATTAGTATAAAGATTACATGTCACGTGGACTGGTGGTCTCTCGTGTAGGTAGCCTTTTTGTTGCGAAGAACCATTTGTTTGAACCGACAAAGACAAATGTAATCACAAGATTAAGAATGTGTTGTGACTGGATAGTGTTAACTTGGGAGATGAGAGAGTAAAATGGTTACGGCATGCATGTAATTTTTGCTTTGTAGGAACAGGAAACCATGCATGTATAGAGAGCTAGTAACCTTGACTTTTTTTTCTTGCAAACGTGGAGCCTAACTTTAACATGAGACTATGCCTGCGTTGTATGTGCCCTTGATGCAAGCTTTTTCTCGCAAACGTAGAGCCTTACTTATTGTCTATTGACCCACCACTTTACTATGACGCTTCATTTTCCAACTAAAATAGCACCTTTTCATGGTCACCGACAACTTTCTTAGAGGCTTCTTGGTTGCTGGCCGCACCAAGCCACGAGGAGTGTGGTGGCGTCACAGTTTTGTGGCGGGCAAAACCAACGCCACAGTTGTGGCGAGAAAAGTGCTTGAAGTGAACTACAAATCGTGTGGAGTGTCGCGCATTAATTACCAACCAAACAACCGCCTCCTTGTGGCCGCCGAAGCCTAGGCGTGGCGAGGTAAGGTGGCATCCAAACAGCCCCTTAGTCTCTATCTCAATGAACCACCAGTTGTTCTACAGGTTTCTTTGATGTCTTTGAAGCCATCGCTTTCTCCTTTCTCTTCTCCACCTGGCGTCCGACGTATATGCTGACAAGGCTACAATCAAGGTTGAAGTGTTGGTGAAGCCTTTAATAGTTCAGGCCTTTAGGGCTTCACCAACATAGGCACATGCCACTAGTGGTATCAGGATTACACATTGGATATATAATTTGAGGCACTTGTTTCCACTATGGTCTCAACTCTTAACATCACTTTTCATTGTCCTCTTCTTTCCAACGTTTTTGACTCATACAAACATGGTCCCCTAGCAAACAGTGTCAAGTGTCAACGGTTACTCTCCATATCGTCACAAGCGTGCTCCAATAATGTCTCTCTTTTTGTCAAACCAAACCACTACCACTAGTTCTTCTATAGGCGACACTAGGTCTTCGTGAGACCACCACGAGAGATGATATAGATGCTAGGTTGGGGGCCCTAAGAGCATCTTGAAGAACTCCAGTATCTATGAATAGCTAAAATTTTAATTTAGCTATTATGTAAAATGAAATAGCTAGCAAAACAATGATGGAATCTAATAGCTTCTCTAAATCCAACATGCACTAAAAGGGAAATGACTAGTGAGACAGGTCTTCTATATTTGGCTAGCGAGGGGGAGAAAATAGAAAACAGGATAGCTAGCTGAGCAAAATAAAGAGTCTGTTGGATTCTTTTGATAAAGTTTCTCTTTTTTTAGCTAACTCATCCAATATACAAGAGCTCTTGGAGATGCTCTAAGAGGATAGCTAGTTGGGGGCAGCTAGTAATTAAGTGTATTGGGAAAGCCCTTAGGAGTATGCTCTGAGTGTTGAAGCATACTTTTGACATCATGTGTTTTGGAGCATACTCTATGACCCCATCGAGGGAGCAATGAGAGATATGACGGTCCATCATCAATTTATGTCAATTCAATGGCAAGATTACCCACGATACTTGCAGCCTTGTCTTGATCCAACCGTGGACAATTATTGGCATCCGTTTCCCTGTTACCCAACATATACTCCCTCCGTTCCACAATCTTTGCAATTCTTTTTGACTCATATAAACACTCATATAAAGCGTGTTTGATCGCCGTCGTATTCAAAATTTTTTATGTAAATTATAAAACAAACAAAACGTCATTACAATATCTTTAGTGATGTAATAAGTCATAACAAAAGTGGTAATATTTATTAAAAAAGTTGAATAAGACGAGAGGTCAAACACGCTTTATATGAGTCAAAGAATTGCAAGTATTGTGAAACGGAGGGACTATATAATTTATCCTGTTTTCGTGTAGCAAGGTCGCTAAAATCTATACTAATTTTGTTTAATTGTCAATAGTTTTCGTCGTATGTGGCAGGGATAGAAAAAAGTGAAAAAAGAATTCAGGTACCTAGTAGGTCAATTCAACATAATAAACTATACATTATACAATGCAGCCAAGGCAGCGCCATTAAGGAGTACCGAGTACTTGTCAAAAAAAAAAAAAAAAAAAAAGGAGTACCGAGTAGATAGATAAAACCAACGACTGATGAACAGAACGAAGTGTGTAAACGCAAGGTACAAACTCTCAGTTTTATTCATCAAAATACAGAGACTTGACAAACTCACTTCCTAGTACCTACTGATCAACACAAAATCGTCATCATCGAGAACCTGAGCCTCCTTTTGTCCCACAAAATTTTCCCTTCCAATAGCCTCAACAATCCGGACGAACTCAGCCCTCTTTTCAAGAGGAAGCGGAACGTATGGCAGTCTGAAGACTGGCCTTGCCACACCGAGCTGAGCCAGAGCAGTGTTGATAGCAATCGGATTTGGTTGGCAGAACAGCCATTTCATCAGGGGCAATAGCTTCTCGTTCAGCATAGCATTCTCGCCTTTGTACATGAGGCTGTGCATGAGCCCAGGAACAAGGTTGCTAGTAACAGAAATGACTCCAGTAGCACCATACTTCCACCTAGAATCATGGCATTCATCATCATTACCACTCCAAATCGTTATACCTTTGTCAGTGTAGTGCTTAATCCTCTCATGCCCAACGCATTCCTTGACACCTGCCATGTTTGGATAGGCTGAAATTGCTAGAATAACTTCAGGGGAGATATCCTGGGCACTCCTGGATGGCACATTGTAGATGATGGTCGGACCCATTGGGAGGACAGCCTCAAAATGAGAAATCATTCCTTCAGTTGAGGTCTTTCCATAGTAAGGATTGATGTGGAGAGCTGCATGCATGCCAACAGCAAATCCCTGCTCTGTTGCGTGAACAGCTTCTCTGGTTGAGTTACTTCCTGTGTTGCCAATCACTTTAATTCTAGAGCCAAAGCAGTTCACTGTATGCCCAATAAGCATGATATGTTCATCCCAGCTCATGAGATGACCCTCTCCTGTTGTTCCTCCAACTATTACACCTTCAGCACCACCCTCTATCTGCATGTTTATGAGAGAATCATATGCTTCCAGATCGAATCTTCCATCAGGCAAATACGGGGTTTTGACCGCTGTGATTAGTTTCAGCCTTGTGATGTCATCTGTTGATGTACTGCATCTCAGACAGAGGAAGATCAGACCACAGCAGAAGACAGCTTGAATCACAGCCTTCAAATACTAGTGCACAAACAGTAAGATACACTTGACTACTAAGCTATAAGACCATGAATGGAGAAATAAAGTTACCAAAGAACATACAGGCTCATTCATTAAGCAGAACAAATTCAAACTGCAGTAAATGACTAAATATATACCATTTAACCAAGCATATGTTTATTGGTATTCTTTTCTTCAAGACAAAGCAATTCACATTTCACATTCTGACTAGATTCTTCTAGCTGCAGCGTTTGTAATCAGAGATAATTGCTGATTCAGCATAGTTAGCCAAGTTTTAGAGATTAGCTTAATGAAAATAACAACTCATTATGCTACTCTATTGAGTAAATGATTGTTCCAGCCCAAGAGTTGAACTTATCTATCTAAAGTTCAAACAAGGCCATGAAAGGATTCCAAGATATCTATATCTTGAACCTGACTTACCTAAGCAGCAAGGGTCACAACTTTTCTACAAGGAATTTGGATGTGGGAAAAGCTGGCTGCAGGCTCCAACCTATGGCTGTCCAAAATGGTATTTTTTATGGCTTGTATAATTTCAATAACAGTTCCGAATATGAGGGCTAAGATAAGTAAAATAGATTTATCAGTACAATCTAAGGTATAAAGCGATTTATTCTCATCAGATTGATGTATATGGCAAACATCTTGTTCAGTGGCATAAGGCTAAAAATGCTAACAAAAATCAAGACGAATTATTTTCAGCATTCTTTTAGAAATAAACAAGTTACCAGTTCTTCACTTCTGTACTTCGCATTGGAAGATATTCATCTAGAGTGATGGCTGCCAAGGAAACCTTCCCTCTGCCAGTCCTGCACAAGTACCCACCCATATTAGCATGTTGTGTTTGGAATATGTTAAATATTAAATAATTATGGCAACTTCTTGAAAAGTTGCAAGGGAAGTACAGAGACACAGAAGAAGAGATGGGCACGATGAATTCTTGCCCCAACTAGTCCTAGATTCATGTATCTTTGGACATGAATTCAAACATTCGAAACTATCAATTTCATTTTTAAGCCGAGCTGTTCTTCACTATGCTGCTGGACCTTCGCTCACTTTGTTTTTCCTAGTCTCACCTTTAGTATATATCTTTCTTTCCAAAGGAAAGGAAATGTAATATTGCCATCGGTTTGACCATATTTGACTGAACAAAGATTTGGCACAACTAATATATCCTCCATGGTGAGATCAAATCCAGTAGATACTTGCAAGAAACAGAAACATGAAACAGGGAGTTGCATTCAGGGAAAGAGCAGATGGGGACGAGAGCCGTGATAAATATACATACACAGATTGAAGGCCTGAAGAGGGTCGCCGTGGCCGTGCAGCCACCGAGGGAGAAGAGGGGCTCGCCGTCGCTGCGCGGCCATTTGAGACAGGGGAGATCGTCCGCGCCGGGAGGAGATTCGTTGGCATCCGCGGCGAAATCATGGGGAAAATGGCCGGAGCACGGAGAAGGCGTGGTCTGGTGGCTGGCTGGTGAGACTGGACTTCCAGCATGCGATGCCTCTGCGGCTGTGTAGCGGCGGCTAGGGTTCGTTCGAGACTTTTGAGGTAAAAAACGTTACTGTGGGCCTTGGGCTTCGAGGCGTCAGTTTAGACCTTTCTCTGTTGGGCCTTAGGTCATCAGGGCAGGTTTCCCTTCCAGCCCAATCAAGAATTTGAGCTTGCTAAACTACTGACTAGGGTTCCGGGCCGGGAATATTAGGTCCAGCAGATTCCTCTTATAATTTTCTAAAAAAAAAGAAGCAGATTCCTCTCAAAAAAAATTCAGCAGATAAACTACTGATTGACCTCCCCAGTGTGACCTACCCAGTACGTATTTTGGTATGAATTTTCGTACTTTGAGTTTGCATATGAACTTTTACATGTGAGTATATTAAGTATATTATATGAATGGATTAGAGGGGATTATGGTCCATAATTTATGGATGTACCAAGTTTCAAAAAAAGAAAAAAGAATGACTGAAGTATGTTTTTGGAAATAGTTACACCTAGGAAGTCGCATTCCAATTCTTATCGCTGACTGTTGTAAGAACCATGTGTGGTCTAGCCTAAATCCATTCAATTTCCGTACTGTTAGCGGGTACCCTTCCAGACCCTGATGGGTGGTAACAGGTATGGTACATCCTCCATGACAGAGTCAGATGCTAGGATTGGTTATTGCTTTTTTAAAAAAAAAATCTTTGTAATCGACAGTTGCTTATGAAACATTGGATATCTAAGCACTGCAAGTTGGACTACACCACTGGGAATGAACAACTACACCACTGGGAATGAACAAATCAGAGATCAGTAAGGAATGCCAGGAAGTGCCACCAGTCCGCATCAATTGGGCCGATTGCTATACACCATCTTTCTGAATGAATTGGCAAGACACTTTTTTTCTTTTTACTACTCATCAATCAATGCACGCACAAATGAATTGGTGAGGACTCATAATAGTGACGCTACAAACATCACCTTCTAAGTATTATCTTGTCTCCATGCTTTTCCCAATGATTGGAATGCTACGAGTAAGCCAAACTTTCTAGGTCTGTGCATGTTCAATGGGAAGAATGATTGTGCAATCACCGATAGCCCAATCTAATGACTGAATTGACACGAGATAATGCTTGATGGGCGAGCAATTAGAAGAACGGTTCAGAGGGTATAATAAACTATATAATATAAAACATTCAGTTACATATCCTTTATATATTAATCATCAGAGTCGCATAAAAATTCCCTGATAAAACAAGAGACCACTGATGCTAGCATGTCACTCAAAGATCGTCCTTGACTCCGATGTTCAGAAGTTTTGCCAGTTTTCCACTTTCGTAAGCGTCAACAGTATCTGTAATTTTCAAGTAAACGTGAAAAAGGTGTGAGCATTCAAAGGATGTTAGAAAACTTCCGCTTTATCTGATTTGTGTACAGAAACAGGTACCGTCAGAGCCCCCCAAGTGTTTTCCATGGACAAAAACTTGAGGAACAGTACGCTTGCCAACTATGTCAAGTAAGGCATCCTGAATCTCCGAACCATCCTCTGCACAGCAAGGGAACACAGTTCAATTGTGGCATCATCACAAACTGTCCCAGAATATGCTCAAGGGCTAAAATCAAAATAAAGGATTCACACATGAAAATGATTGTCCGATTTGATATAGTTGACTATTTTGCTTTATTATGCAGAAAAGGGAAAAACAGATAGGAAGCTGATTTTAGTAATTATATCGTGGCTTTACTGCTTTATTTTCTATATGTATCATATCTTTCGTTTACCATGAAGCGTCTCTTATATCATTGATGACTAACTTGAATAGTGAAAATGAAACTTAGATGGGTCCAAAGAAACAACAACACAGTAGTTCAATCTTATATCAGTTCAATCGTCATCATCTGCCCATCATGTGCATACTGTCCACTGCCTTCATGGGCAGAGAGAGGAAGGATAAATCATATATTGGCCTGACACTAACCATACTGGCATTGTGGCAGCAGTGAATGCGCAGAATAATTGTGAAATGGAAGAGAAAGGCTATGTGATCCTCAAGTTTGCTGATCTTTTCGATTATTCACATTGTGAAACAGAGGCATCAAGAGGCATTGGGATTTGCTTATGGTTCAATGTAACTCAAGGTATGATGACGTAAGACACACTTGAAGTTGAAGGCATTATAATATGAAAGACATTTGAGATTACCTACAAACATATAGGATATCTCCATGCCGAATGTCATTTAAGAATACTCCCACATGGATACTTTACCTTTTATTTTGGGGTTCAATATATTATTTATTTATATTTTTATAGTATCATTGACTATGCAACTGAAAAACAAAGTGTTCAATCTAGTTGTGTAATTGCAAAGACATGCTGGCTGACAACACTATGAAAGATGTATTTCATAACTCTACCCTAGTTATTATTTCAACAAAACTGCGTTACTTCTACTAGGCCAAAGAAACATGACTGAAGTAGGGGGCATAGAGAAAGCACTGTAAAACAACAACAACAACATAGCCTTTAGTCCCAAGCTAGTTGGGGTAGGCGATAGAGAAAGCACTGTAAAACGGTAAATAAATGATACGAAAATGAGTGTAAGGCAAACCTCGCTGATCAAGCTCCACAACATATGGCTGTTTCTTCAGCTCAAGCTCCTTAAACACGGCCTTTGCTCTTTTGCAGTACCTGTGAAATTTAGTGCTCTCATAAGATAAAGAGTTTTTATACCAGACATGTATAATGCTAATAAGAGTATGTACTTTGGTACAGGAGCTACAGCCACAAAGCGTCATCTCCATACATTCATTGCTCAAACATTATCACTGTACATTTGCTGCTTAGGTCATCTGAGTATCTGACTATATATCACTTATCACTTTATCAGTGCATTTTCTTAATGTTATGTACTCCCAGCAAGTGTTAAATGTTAAACTTGATAAATATATTTAGGTTTAGCTTCTTGAACTGCACCGCAAGAGATCTAGTGAGCTAAACAGGTGGACACAAGAGTCACTGCTAAGTTCACAAATCTAGAATGTAAACCTAACAGGAGGCTCTGAAAGCTCAAGAGAATTGTTGCAATTTCTGCCAAGTACATTTCTCTTACACTTACACGGTGACATCAGAGTAAAGAAAAATGCTAAACAGAACAATAAGTAAATCCTGTTTAAATCACATAATCACTCAAGCCTAGAAATGGAAAGCAGACAACAATCCAGTCACCACATAAAGTGCAATAACACACATGGTTGCTAGAATAGACTGTGCTGGGCTTTTCCTAATTTGGTATAGGATTCAAGTTATGTATTTTACGTGCTACGTAAAACCGGAAATTTGGGTCGGACTTTCAGGATTTTTTCCCCAGCAATCAGCCTTACAGAGTAATAGATCCTATGCGCTAAAAAACCACAAGAACAAACAATTTTGAGCAAGTGAAACTGTGAAAGAATGAAATCAGTGACAACTAACAGCTATGTATACCAGATTTTCTATAGCTACGAGTTAGATTGGAGCGATATCACAGCAATCTTACCCAGAATCCAGTCTTAGAATCTGGATCTCCGCAAGGAAAAAGACGAGGTAATATCTAAGGATTAAGGACGAGAGGGGGTCGTACGGGCAATATGACTTGGAGAAGATAACAACGTCGTGGGCGGAGACGGTGGACTTCACGAAAGATTTAGGCGAGGACGAGGCGGATCCGAACGCAGCGAGGGCGATGAACGCGGCGGCTGCCGCCGCCACCCCGATCCGCCGGCCCAGCATCGCCACCATCGTGATACCCGCCGCCGGTGAGGTCGAGATGCAGGAGGATGGAGACAAGGAGATTTTGGACAGAACCGAAGAACGCACCGGTGAGGACCAGTTTTGTTCTTTCTATTTAAAAAAAAAAAAAAAAAAAAAAAAAAAAACCGTACTATGCCTCGGCCGCCCAGCAAGCTCCGCCATCAATGTTTGGATCGCGTAAACTAACTGATTACGTCTTCATTGGCTTTCTCGTGGTTGGGAAGTATACCACCAATACTTTTTAGGTACTTTCTATTTTTATTTTCACACAGAATATTATTTGAGAAAGAAAATTGAAAAAAATAAATTAATAGAGAGAAGGATATATATTGGTAATTGCTTAATGTTTGATTGTATTCTTTCATAGAGTAAATGCGATTTATTTGACGACCCCCCGCCAATATCGACGCCTTAAGGCGACTACCGCTACGTGAGTACGTCACTAAATGCCTTCCGTTGTAGAGCATACGCCCCTGTTCCATTGCCTGATAGCCGAAGAGTAGCCATCCTGCTCTATTCGTGAACTTTGACAACAAAATGTAGGCTCCCACGATAATTTAGTTGCTTTGATTAATGGAAGCAACATATATGGCTTGTCGAATCATCACAAAAGCAATCATTAATCATTTTACATCTAAATTCATGGTTAACATATTAATAATTATTTTTGTTGTGATGGTTCTATGCATTGACTCGGAATTCGCTTGTTTGACCTACAGAGTAGTCTGCGTCCATGTGTGCTACCCTCATTGCTATAGAAAAATTTGGTTTCTATCTAGTTGTTGTTACAGATTCTCCCTATTCGGTTTTAGGGCTCTACACACAGATATGGATGAAGGAGTGACGAAAGTTAAATTGCCCTTTAAGGGCATATGCCCCCATGCATTGTGTCGTTAGATTCGATCAATTGAGACGTGTGCACATGCATGCAAAAATCATCTCCAACTCAAGTAAACTTCCAGCAGTGAGGTGCCTGGCTCCGTAGTCTTGAGGTGGAACTAGGTTGCCGACGGTTGGGTGCTTGTGCGAGGATCGCCGCCTAGCTCGATCTAGACAGGAGCAACGACAGTGTGACAACTGACCGTGGGCAGATGCATGGGAGAGACGGTGTGAGGGGATCTTCCCTTACGATTTTTATGTTATCGATGATTCTCGCGGATGGAAGGGGAGACAGGAAATTGGCACCAGGGCAGGATCGATCCAAGGTAGGAGGTGGCATCAAACCAAGTTAAATTATCTAATTAGATATACCCTTTAAAAAACAGAAAATCGAACTAGAAAGCATAGGTATCGGTCCTACACGTCTTGGCACCGGTCCCATGTATTTTGGTACTTCCTCTGTTCCAAATTGTAGGTCGTTTTGGCTTTTCTAGATTCATTTTTTTGCTATGAATCTAGACATAGTGTATAACTAGGTGCATATCAAAAATAATATATTTAGAAAAGCCAAAGTGAACTATAATTTGGAACGGAGGGAGTACTTTTCAGCACCTTTGCTTGAATACTTTCTATTTTTTACACTGTTTATTAATCTTGACCAATGATCGGTCCAAGTTTTTCCAATCATTATAAAACTTGTGAATTCTCAAACATAGACTATATAATGTGTGCTGATTTTTGTTGGAAAATTATTTTACAAATATATTTATTTATATCAAGCGAAAAAATCATTGGACGATGAGTCCCTGAATTTATTTCTCAAATACATTTATTATTGGTGAAGTCCCATCTTGAAGAACATAAAGCTCGACAGAAGCAAATACTCTCTCCATTCTCATAAAACAACATTTAGGACAACGGCACGGTCTCCAAAACATAATTTGACCTCCTGTTATTTTAAAAATATTTATGAAAAAAGTGGTATATGTATATCTTTATATAAAAGTATTTTTCAAGACAAATCTATTAATATAGTTTTCACATTTACAAACTTAACAACTTAAAAGTTGATGATTTATATTCTCAATGTTTGACTCATACTTTTCTAAAACGTTAAGTTTTATGAGCATGGAGTGAGTAGTTTTGCGAACGAAGGCTGGGGATTTGAATGATACTGTATCAAAATTTTGAAATGCACGTATCTATACCTAATAATAAAACACGAAAATTTTCTGCCAATGCGCGAGGAAAAATTCTGTCCGCTTTGTCCCTTCGTCCCTTTGTCCAAGTCCGCCGCCTCCACCGCATGAGTTGGAGACAGATACGAGAACTAAAAAAAGTATTGTCCGCCTCCGCCATACAGATCTTTCTTATCTTTTTTACAATCACGAATACAACACAGACCATCGAAATTGAGTATAAATAAATCCCGCAGACCTCCTCAACAATCACCAAACAACAAGATTGAAGCGCAAATTAAAGAAGAATTTGATCGAGGAAATCAGAGAGAAGAAACGAAGAGGGCATCAGACCAGGTTGCGTCTCGTTGTCGGCGCCCGCCCTGGAAACACGGCCTCCACGCCGCTAGCCAGGTCAACTCTGCGCCGCCTCCGCCACGCCTAAGCCGGCTCCACACGCTGCGCAGCTTGTTGTTGTTGTCGCAGACAAAGAGACTCAGGTACGACACGCACGCAGGATTTGGAATCGAGAGGCGACGCCTTCCACATGTGCTGACGTCGTGCAGGGCCCTCGTGTCAGCCAGAGAGAAGAAGCACAAATGTCGCGTACGCAGTAAGTGCTGGATACGCCGACAAGTTAGCAATCCGCGTGATGAATCCTCGATCCGACGGTCGACGACTCGATGGCCACAATAAAGAGCTAGCGGGACCTATCCGTCATGCACTCTGAGAAAACAGAGTTGCAGGTGTCGCGGTCTTCAGGTGCAGCGGGATCTATGGTGTGGCTCCGGATCATGTGGTCTTTTGTGTGTTGCATGGGACCCCGGCGGCAGCGGCACAGCAAGCAGGCACGGTGCATGGGAAATTTTTCTCCATTGCTCATGAGTCATGCGCAAGTGCGGGCACCGATGGGGGGTGTCTCGTTCGTCGATCTAGCAGACGAACGTGGTCCGCGGTGGACCGCCTCCGACCTTTCTCACGATCAAAGGAAGAGGAATTAATTAGGGCTTAAAGAGTTTATAAAGAATTTAGGGTTCCTTTTGTTATTCTTTTTTGTACGCATGGACCTATTCCGGGACTGGGACACTGGGCTCTTGGCTGGTTGAGCCGTGAGTCTGCCCGATGATCATGGCCCGTCCGCACAACATAACTTTTTCTTTCTTTTCTGTTTTTTTCTTTAAAATCATTTATTAAGACTTCTATAAATAATAGAAAATCAAAACAATAAAAAAACTAAAAAAATCTTGCTAAAAAAATCTTGCTATTACAAACTCCTTTTGACAAGGACTACACTTTTGTCATGTGTCAAATATTACGCAACAACATGATATAAGATATTTATCGCGTTAAACTTCATAAAAAAAAAAAAATATATATTTTAAAAAACTTAACGGGGGAGAGGTTCCCCACCTTTTTCATTCCAAAACACTCATGCCCAAATAACCTGGACACAAGGAAGAGTTTTTACATATGAGAGGGAATACACGAGCGGAGGTAGTTTTTTACATATGAGAGGGAATACACGAGCGGAGGTAGTTTTTTACATATGAGAGGGAATACACGAGCGGAGGTAGTCACACCAGCTTAAATCGATGGTACCGATATATTTACCCATCACCCCCGTTGCAACGCACGGGCACTTTTCCTAGTACGTATAAAGTCTGTAAATCAATCGCACAGTGCTGCGTCTGTACGCGCTAGCTATAGCCTCACACCTGGTAATAGCTGATATAGCTGCGTCTGGAACAGCCCCGCTAATAAGCTCTAACTCATCTGTTTTCCCATGCGACAGGATTGGGTTCCATGACAAGAGAGGCATAGATGAGCTCGTTCCATGCGTCCGGCACGCCGGGGAGGCACCAATGGCTGCAGTCCTGCTTCCTCTTGGACACCTTCCTGTCCCCGGCCTTGCCGTACACCGACGGGTGGCCGTCCCTCCGGAAGTTGGTCAGCTTCGTGACGTTCAGCAGCCGCACCGGGAACCGCATCCGCCCGATGGCCTCCAACACGATCCTCATCTTCAGAGGGTAGCTGTCGATGATGGCGCCTCTGAACGCCGGCTCCGTCTCGCCGTTGCACGAGCCGCCGGAGTCCCAGTCGCCTCCCCTGAACCAAAAGGAAATCACGTGGGAAAACTCTTGTCACTCCAGCTTCATCACACTACTACTACCGTTGTCTCTGTTGGTTTGCTCGATCTATAGTCACCTGAAATGTGCAGTGGAGTATCCTCGATAGAAGACGACGCTTCTGGCCGGGTCCATGTTCCTGTCGATCCAGCGAGCCCATGTCCTGATGGCTCTTCTGTAAGCCTCAGTCGAGTCGAACCGAGGGTACAACGTGTCGCCTTCCTTGTAGTAGTTCTGTCTGTGCAATGAACACCGTTCCAAATTCGAGACTGATCAGTAGAAACTACGAGCAGAGGAGACTGAAATATTATCTCTGAGCTGCAGAAACAGCACAAATCTATCTACCAGTGACGAAACGAAAGCCGTGCGTACGTACCCTCTCGCCGTCTTGCCGTGCGTCCACCAGTGGCCGGTGTTGAAGACGACCACGTCGGCCTTCCTCCACCGGTTCGCCGTCTTGTCGATGCGGTCGATCTGGAGGATCGGGTTGGAGTTCCCATGCCTGTTGAAGCGCACCCCTTCGCGGACCAGGAAATGCGACCGCACGAACTCCACGGTGCAGCCGTAGTCCTACCGTTTGTTCATCACACACACACCCACACACACTGAACGAGTTCATCATCCTCCACCTCCAATTCCAGGTTAGTTTGCAGGCTGCAACTACACTTGATCGATTTGAATTCATTACCGCGAACTTGAAGACGAAGTAGCCTCGGCCCTTGGTGATCCTGTAGCCGTGCGTCTCGAACATCCTGGCCTTGTCTGGCAGGGCCTGGCGCAGGACGCAGAGCATGGACTCGAACTGGTTCCGGTTCATCGAGTCGCCCACCAGCAGCAGCCGCTTGCCGCGCAGCCTCTCCAGGAAGTCCGTCGCGTTGAACCTATACTGACGACCTAGCGCACGAATCAGCAAGCTTTTGTTGTGGCTTTGGATTTGGGATGCAATGCGATGCAAACGAACGAACGTGTCGGATGGGTGGGTGGGTTGCATTGGTACCTGGGGAGGCTGCAGTGGCGCGGCGCCCAGCGCCACCGCGTGTACCTGGAGTCCGGCCGGCCGTTCGCCGCGCACGCGTACGCCTCGTCCACGTAGGGGCACGTCCCCGGCGGGTAAAGCGGCCGCGCCTCCTCGTCCTGCACCCACTCCCCATCGTACACGTCGCACCTTCCGGTTTCAGACCCACCCGCCTTCTCGTCCGCCGTGGACGCGGGCGGCGGCGGAGAGGGAAAATGCGGCGCTTGTATCGGCGAAGGCGGCGGCGGCGGTGGAGAATGCGGCGCCTGTATCATCAGCGGCGATGGGGGAGGTGAAGGTGACATCTGCATCACTGGCGGCGAGGGCGCGGATGGTGGTGGCGACGGTGACGGAGCAAGTGACGACGGGAGCCAGGTGAGGCGGTTCAGGGAGAGTGTCCGCGGGGGAGGCGTTGGAGCGGAGGAGGAGAGGGAGCGTGAGTGGGAGGATGAACGGGACGGAGGCGAAGGCGGCGGCGAGCGGGACGGCGAGGCTCCACGGGAGCCGCGGCGCGGACGGCATCGGGGAAGCCGGCAACCGGTGCGGTGCGGTGCGGTGGGAGCTGTCCCTGCCCCGCGGCGGCTGATGTGAACCGGGGGTGTGGATCCGGCGAGGGCGAAGCGAGAGCCGAGAAGAGTGGCGGGAGTCGCGCCTGGCAGTTGACTGACTGTGGGCTTCCAGTGAGAAATGAGGTGTTATGTGGGCCCCAGAGATCGTGGCCCGTTACAGAATACAGAGTGCTGCATGCCTGCAATTGTGTCGGTGCCGGTGAGCAGTGGTCTGGCCTGTGGAGTCGTTTGGGCCGTCCATGTCACCCAATTTGAGGATTTCCTTTCTAAATACCTCCCAGGAACCATTGTATGTTTTTGTTCCCAAATCCAAATTAGAGATCAAAATAGGAATAAGGCTTGCTATTATTAGAAGTGTCCAAAAAATATCGTATTCGTGAAGCAGAAACATAATGTACTCCCATTAATGTGGAATAGGTGGAACTGAATTAGTCAATTCAAATTGACATTGTCAATTTATCCAGAATTTCTCTCTTTTTACTAATCTGTTCTGCTCAAACCAAAGGCAAGAAGCGCTTACTTTAACCTTTGTTTCTTTTGTGATATGTCTTCCTTAAGGATTACATAGGCCATAACAAAAAAAAAAAAAAAGAAAACTAATACAACCCATACACATAATAACAACTTGTAATCATAACATTAAGATAAGGGGTTGTCTTAGTTCTCAGAGGTGCTCGTATGGGTAAGATGTATGTGTGGAGGCTGATAGAAATGAGTGCACACTCATGTATGTCAATGTCTGCATTATGTTGAATTTCACAAAGAAAAGGGTATGTGCTTTGATATTCCTACTTGACACAAAGAAACAGATCAGGACGTAGATCTACGACTCTTGTTAGGTACTTGTTTTTTCTTATATATGCTAATTTTTTTGATTATATAATTACTTCAGCTACTTAAAATAATTATTTTTGACGAAAAAAAACAAGAATTGTGATTTAGTTGAACCCTTGTCATCTTATCTTAGAGATAAGCAGAGTACTGTAACAGAGTGCGGAGCACTGTAGTCCTACTCTACGAGTCCATTGAAATGAAAAAAAAAATTATACTCCCTCCGGGATGGTATTAGAAGTCGTTTAAGACAAATGTATTACCTGCCTCCAAAACACAACTTTGACCTCTTGTTGCTATAAAAATATTTATGGAGATGTGATATATGTATACTTTTATCAAAGTATTTTTTAAGACAAATCTACTCATATAATTTTTACATTTACAAACTCAACAACTTAAAAGTTATTGATGATTTATATTCCCGATGTTTGACCCAAACTCGTCTAAAAAACGACTTCTAATGGCTTGGTGAAGTATATGAATTTGAAATGGAAAAACACAGAATTCATGAAAGATTTACGTGTTCAAAGACGGCATATATATTAGATGATACGTGTACATTGACACATGGTCATCTCGTGGAGTCGTGACTCGTGTCGTACGAATACGAGTTTGGTGTACTTTGTACCCCAAGTGTCACATTTAGGGCGCCATTGCTCGTCGCCCGTCAATTTCCGTGCTGACGACGGGCTCACGGTCACGGCCTCGTGAAAGTCACGACACATTGACGCTCGCTCCTCCGCGGCCTGTCGTCATCGATCTCCCATATATAGCGCCGTCCACCGGCCAAACCACCCCGCGCACCTGGACGAACCCGTGCTGTCTCCGCGACGCAAGCACACCGGCAACGCACGCACCAGCACCAGGCCGGCGCACCGGCAACGCACCAGCACCAGCAGGCGCACAGGCGCGCAGCTGAACGGCTAGGCAAATACAGTAGCTCCGGAGTCCGGACCGGTACACCGGGAACCCGGCCCGTCCTGACACCGAGACGCCGGCACCGCACGGGGAGGTCCACCCTGTCACGCCCCGGTACGCCCGGGCCCCAGCTCCACCGCGCCCGTGCTGGCGCCGCGTACGAGTACGACTGGGCGGCACCGGGAATTGGACTTTGTCCGCTCTCCCATCCGGTACGCACCTCTCGTCGCCCTGTCGCTCTCGATCCGTTCCTCCCTTTCGCCTCCCAGACAGACAGTCTTGTTTTTGAGCTGCCGGTTGCCTTTGCCGGTGGGCGCCTGGGCGGTGGCCGGCCTACGTGGACTATCCTAATCCTCGTCACCTTTCGGCGCAATCACATTCTTTTTTCCCTGTTGGACTAGTAGATGGATTATGGGATGGATCGATGGCTTCGAGCCGCCAGACAGATCAGCACAACAGGGTGGCCCCAAAAGGGGCGTGTGGTATGATGAAAGCCTTTTGACCTTGGTTTGCTTTGTACTTTTGGTAAGAACATCGGTGTGGGCAAGGCCGGCCAGCTAGCATGCATGCGAACGAGTAAAAACTTTGTCTAGTAATCTGATCGCACTTCCTATAATGGAAAAACTAATGGTGTTTAAATTAGAAGCTGAGATGAAGATTCTCTTTAGCAAGGACGCAAAGGTGCATGGCGGGGGTCGTATATAATGCAATTTAAGTATGATCAATATTCAAATCCTCCTAATGAATGCATAGGATTTGCACTTGTGTGACACCGTCACCTTTTTGCTATTGTAAGCTGCTACCAATGTTGGTATCATACGTAGCTAGGCCCTGTTTGGAACGGCGACAAAGCCAAATCGTGTCCATGATCAAGCAAACATGGTTTACATCCTTGATTTGTGATTTCGGCCTTCGTAGTTTATTTTCCCGCGTTTATTTGGTTCAGCGTGACCGACCAACATGTAGCTAACTTGAGAGAGCCCGTTGGAAATTAGGGGATGTTTATCGGGTTTTTCTCCAACGTCTCATGTATAAGCACCGTAAATGCGGAAACATACGTGGCTCCATGTACCAATGCACGTGACAAGTATCCAATAGCCACCTGATGTGCATGTAATTTTGCTTTGTTTGTTTTAGTTTTTTTTTTTCAGAAGTCATAGTCACAACTTGACTTCTTTGTAATTTCCTAGTAGCCATTACTCTAACGGTCAAAATAATTCAAACCACTTGAAGGTTAATTTCATCTGTTTGTAGTTCAGTGGAGTCCAAGCTTCCTCATAAATCTGTATTTTTTTTCCACAACTCTACCCCAACGCTTACACGAACTCTGCTCTATTTAGTCTGTTTTAGCTTATTTTCTCTTACAGAATATTATTTAATAAGTCGGAATCAGTCAACTTATCGACCAGCTGAACAAAAACACACAAGTTGAACCATTCTTGTGCCAGAGTTCAAATATGGCATGAATTTCAAACGGCGTGTGAATGAATTTTCATTTCCTTGAAGGCGACACTAACCTATCATTTCTTGTTTGTTTATCATAACACAAGCAAGCTGCTGGAACCTTCAAAGTTTGACGAAACATTTCGCTCCTATCATTTTCAACAACCTTTCAGTCTCTCGCTTTATCAAGCCCCCCTTTTTCTTTCTCTTTCTCCCTAATTATGCAGATCTAGCTGTACTCTGTCGTCCTCTACGCCGTTAGCATCAGGCTAGCTAGACGGCTGGTATATCCATCCGCCTGTGGACGACGCCCAGCTCGTCAGAACGAGGAGAATAACGGCGCGGCGAGGAAATTCCATCCAAAATATAAATAGCGCAAACTCCCAAACAAACACCTGCTCCACCTCCACCTCGCCTGTCCTGTCTTCCTCTCCCTCCCTACCCCTCCTCGTCGTCGTCCTCCGCCATAGTGGCGAGCACGCCACCCGCCACGCCTCCAATCATTCGCCTCCCCAACCCAACCACTCTCCGCTCCGCCCCGTTTACCCGGGTGATTAACGGATTTCTTAGTTAATCCGGAGGCTTTCACCTCGTTCGTTCGCGGCCTCGCAAAAGGCTAACGCCAGCCCGGGCGTGCGCTAACGGCAGCAGCGACAGCAACCCGCTGGCTAGCTAAGTCCTCCCCACGATTTCGACTCCGCCACCGCCCTTACCCCCGGCCCAGGTGCGTGGCGACCGAATCCTCCATTTCAGCAATTTTTTTTAAGGGAATGATGTGGGGAGGGAAGGGCCGGGGATTTGTTTAATTAATGGTGCCCGCGGCGGGGGTGGTTAAGTTGGGTCCTCTGATCGGGGCTTCGGCTTCTGGCGATCTGAGGTCTGACCATGGCCGCGCCGGGGCCAGCGATCAAGGTACGCGCGGGTCTCTGCTTTGCCTGCCCGGCTTGGGTGCGTCGGATCTGGGCTGTGGGAATTCTGCGAGTTTTTGGGATTTGTTAGCCGGTCGTGGATGAATGATGGGGTTTAGCATGTTGTACTGGTGGGGAAATTTTGCTTGGTTGATTTCTGGATGGCGGATTGGGATCTGGCCGTTTGGCATTTGGAATGGGAATGGGCATTTTGTGTGATTTAGATCAGACGTTGGATCACTGTAATGGTTTAAGCCTCTGTCTGGAGGCTAGTCTTATACTATTATATGTGAGCAGTGATTTTGTTTTTTTTTTTTGGGCGTGAGGTGGATCTGGGTGGCCAGAATTTGGTACAATTTGTGCTTGTTCATCTGCCACTTGATTGATGGCTCTGTTTGCTGATCCTAATGCTGATACGTGCTCCAGAAGTCATTGGATTTGGCTGCCCAGTTGGATTGTTTTGGAAGCAAAGTTCGGTTAGTTTTATGCGTGTTGGAGCATGAGTCATGCAAGTTCCCACACATCCATTTTGTTTTTGGATTGAGTGAGCTGGATATGATTGTTTTGTTGGACCTAGGATGTCATGTCTTCTCAATTGGACTTTGGCCGGGAGTTGCACAAAAAAAAAACATCGCCGGTTAGCTTTCAGCCTTCTGTTAAATGGGTCATCAATTTTGGCAGCTGGTAATTGATCGGAATGGAAGGTGGGAGCTCACTGAGCAGTTCCCTAACACCCTGGAAACGCGCGTCAAGCACCCGTCTGTTCTGTGTGTATAGGAGTTTGAGTACGCAATTGATGTGATGTTCTGTCTGGAATTTAGCTACTTAGCTGGTCTTTTTGCGAATCTTATGCCCAGTACGTTCTGCACCATAGTTGGACACAAGCAATTTCGGTCACATTGTTGAAGCTGGATGATACTGTGATCAAGACGTTAGCTTGCTCTACCATTCCAACTCCTTTGTTTGTGGATGTTTCCTGGGTGTTGTTCGAGCTGCAATCATTATACAGGAGCAGAGTAGACGAGATGTCTTCAGAATGCTAAACATTGTTGAAACTTTTGCATGCAGTGTTGTCCATAATTTCACATGTGTTTCATCTCATTTTGGATTCTCACTATTCACGTCTAAATATTTCTAATGGATCAGTATTTATGTTCTTGTTTAAGAATGCTTTTATACAGGCTTGGTTTGAGGATTCATCTTTTCTTTTCCTCCCTGTTTCAGCACACATTTTCTTCTCTACTGAAGCAAAAAACACCAAAGACTAGTCCAACAAAATCTAGGGGTCCTATGGCTGTTTCAATGAGGGAGGTGGATCCTGTTTTTCAAGGTGCAGGTCAAAAAGAGTATCCTTCAGTTTCTAGTCTGTACTGGTCACAATATCTATGCTTATCCCTGCCCGTCGTGTGGTTCCAAGAATGTCATGTGCCATCATTTTTCTGATTAAAGTTGTATTATTATTTCGAACTAGTCCCTGCTGCCATAGTATCCAGTAGAAAATCCTTAAAAAACTTGGAGGTCGACCACAAACTATATTTCATGAACAGCGAGTCCACGGTACACCTTTGTTATAATAAGTGGGGACATTAGGTTAGCTTGGTGCTGCAGTACTAACATTCAATTCTGTTTGTCTATGATTCTTATTAATTCATCTCTGTATTATTATAATATTATCCTTAACAACAATCAGTGGATTGGAAATATGGCGGATTGAAAAGTTACAGGCTGTTCCTGTTCCCAAGGAATCATATGGGAAATTTTTTACAGGAGATTCCTATATAGTACTGAAGGTACTCAGCTTTGCTCATATAGTAAATGTGTCAATTGTATATTTAGTTCTATGGGAAAAAAATTTTGTGTGCTGCCTGATGTCAGGAGTGCAACTGTTTCCATTGCTTACATCTTTACTCCAAAGATCACTACATCTTTACTTCCCCAGTTCACATGCTAATCAAATCATGCATCCTTCATCCCCAGTTTCTGATGCTACCGATCATTTCAGTATATTTTTATGCTACAATAAAATATTTATATTGTGCAGATACTCAGATTATAGTTATATGCTCATATTCATATTGATCAGGAGTGAAATCCTGATTGTTATTAATAGTTATCTTGTTCTTTGAACAGACAACTGCTCTTAAGAATGGTTCTTTTCGTCATGATATCCATTATTGGCTCGGCAAAGACACCAGCCAGGTTTGCATTCACATTTTAAGTTCATTTCATTTGCTTGCAATGTAGCTAATGAACAAGAAGATTTACAAACTGCATTGTTATTAATGAATAGGATGAAGCTGGTACAGCTGCAATCAAGACTGTGGAACTTGATGCTGCTCTTGGTGGAAGAGCTGTCCAATACCGTGAAATACAGGGAAATGAGACTGAGAAATTTCTTTCGTACTTTAAGCCGTGTATTATACCAGAGGAAGGTGGTATTGCATCTGGCTTCAGACATGCTGAAGTAAATGAGCGGGAGCATAAAACACGATTATTTGTCTGCAAAGGAAAGCACACTGTTCATGTTAAAGAGGTGAATTTCGTTGTCAATTGGTCCTTTTACAGTCATAGCTTCCTAGTACGGTTACCACATTCCAATGTTTTTTTTCTCTCCAACAGGTTCCTTTTGCACGAGCATCACTCAACCATGATGACATATTTATTTTAGATACAAAATCTAAGATATTCCAATTCAATGGATCAAATTCAAGTATTCAGGAGAGGGCTAAAGCACTTGAGGTTGTGCAACATCTTAAAGATACCAACCATGATGGGAAATGTGAAGTAGCGGCAGTTGGTAAGTTAATTTTATCCAAAAGGGTTTATACGAGCTTAAATGGACAAGGTTCAATATTCTTTCAGAATTATAATTGAATCCTTCAAACAGAGGATGGAAAGTTGATGGCAGACGCTGATGCTGGTGAATTCTGGGGTCTCTTTGGTGGATTTGCTCCTTTACCAAGAAAGACATTTTCTGAACTCAATGGGAAAGATTCTACATCCACTTCAAAATTGCTTTGGTAATATATCACAAGGGACAAAACATAGCAAATTTCATTCGTTTTTGAATGAATTATATCTGTCTATTTTGTCCTCTGCTGAAATATTTTTTTCTTCTATTTTTTATTACCAGTGTCAATAAGGGCCAATCAGCTCCTATTGATTGTGAAATTCTAAAAAGGGAGCTATTAGATTCAACAAAATGTTACCTACTAGACTGTGGTTCTGAAATTTATGTCTGGATGGGTAGAGAAACAACTCTTGAAGAAAGGAAACGAGGAGGCTCTGCTGCTGAGGTAATATTGTCTTGCTTCTGCAATCTTGATTTAGTGGCTATTATAATGCTCCACTTTATGTGAACCAACCACCACAAAGTTCACAAGTTAGGCAGATATAGGGAAAAAAAGGAGGCCTATGAGAGGTCAACTACAGATGTAATAGAGCTAAGGTCCACCAATGTGGCAACCACAGATGTATATTTGCTAAGAAATTTTGCAGCCAATGTTGTTAAGCATGGGAAGCTTAGGCATCAAACTAGAAATTGCCTATAAAAGAGTTTGGGCTCAC
Organism: Hyparrhenia diplandra; assembly: GCA_015847255.1. Classification (NCBI taxonomy): domain Eukaryota; kingdom Viridiplantae; phylum Streptophyta; class Magnoliopsida; order Poales; family Poaceae; genus Hyparrhenia; species Hyparrhenia diplandra. Next base: position 139,307 of record JADLZK010010814.1, read on the forward strand.
CTGCATCAATAATAAAGTGTTCCTTTGGCGAGTATTGACTATGTCATAGTAGTGCTTTCTTTGGCGTAAGTTAAAGTTTATGTGCAAGAGAAGGCCTTTTGACCAATTCAACTTTACATGGTGGTAGTTCAGCAAATCAGCATGATCCACAATATGAGTTTTCATCAAGTTTAAGATATCCCTGGTGTTGTGGACTGCTAACTCACCAATATTAGTTAAATATCATTAGCTGAGACGATGCCCTGGCAGCTGGCATTCCAGTTTACCTCATTTTTTTAATTTGCCACATATTTCAGACAATAGTTGGCCTATTTCTTTCTCTAAGCATAGAAACACATTCTTACTTCTGCAGGAATTACTACGTGAAGGAAACCGGCCAAAATCTCATATTATTCGGCTCATGGAAGGATTTGAGACTGTTACATTCAAATCAAAGTTTGATAGTTGGCCCAAGAAAGCTGATGCAGTTGTGTCAGATGAAAGCAGAGGAAAAGTGGCAGGTTATCATCTGAGCCACAAATCTTTTTTTTTTTCATTTTATTTGCTACAACTGATTCTTTATAACTAAATTTCCTACTGTAGCTCTTCTTAAACGACAAGGATTTAATTTTAAGGGCCCAGCAAAGCTGCTCCTGTAAAGCAAGAGCCTCAACCTCAGATTGATTGCACTGGCAATTTACAGGTCAGTGAACTTCCTTTCTTAGAAAATATATTGCAACCAGACAACATTCATTTGTAGCTATTGATTTATCATTTATTGAGCTTGTGAGTTGTGACATAATACAACTGATACTTTGGAATAAGATTGTTAGTTATTAGAGCAGTAGAGCACAAATATACTTGGAAGGGTTTAGTTTCCATAACAAGATGAAATAATGTTGTTTTGAACACCACTGCTAAAATAATAACCATCTTTTTTGGTGTGTGTGTGTGTGTGTGTGCGGGAGGGGGGGGGTTGGGGTTTGCTTTGTTGCTCCTACCATTCATGCAACCATTCACTTAAGACTTTCCTACCACAACACTAAAGTGTCATTTTACTGGAGCTTTGAGGAAATGTTTTACTGGAGCTTAGCAGGGCCTGGTGTATTTCTTTCCTTTTTGCCCTAGGGCTGGCAGTGAACCAGTAGGTATTCTAATTCTCGTGTCTTGGTTGTGTTTGTTGTAAGAGAAGGGATATGTAATCTCAGAAACAAGTGTGTGTGTTGTAAGGGTCTTGCCCCTTTTTCTTCTTAATATAAAGATATGCAGTTCTCCTGTGTGTTCGAGAAAAAAAAAGTGTTAGATGTACAGAATCTCAGGTAGCTGATATCTTACAGGTTTGGCGCGTGAATGGCAGTGATAAGACTTTCCTTTCGTTCTCTGAGCAATGCAAGTTTTACAGTGGAGACTGCTATATTTTTCAATATACCTACCCTGGAGAAAATGGAGATGAATGCCTTATTGGTACCTGGTTTGGGAAGAAGAGTGTCCAGGTAACTGTTGAATGCATTTTCCATTTGCTGTATTGCACATATGATAGATACATTGCCATAAAAGTTATGCAACGTCTCATTATTTAGTGCATGTCTGTACTTTATTAACAATGTGCTTTGTGTTATGTGAGAAAATGGAAACACATATACTGTTCTAATCTGAATCATTAAAAGAAAGATTAAGCCTCATATATATATATATTGTTATATATATTTAATATACTTTTCATATTCTCAAAAAGCAAAAGTGAGACAGTACCACTTTGTATTGTAAAAGATGGTCTTACAAGTATCAAAGCATCCAACTTCTAGGAACTGATTCTGTGTTGACTACCATCATTTAATTGTGGCCTTCTTAAAACTTTTGTTTCTTTGTTAAATGCTATCAAATTGGATTATTTAACCATGTCGTTCCTTTTCCATATATAAACAGGAGGAAAGAACTGCAGCCATTTCACTAGCTGACAAGATGATCGAGTCTTTAAAATTCCAGGCTGTTCTGGTTAATATTCTTCCAGTCTTGTCTTAAAAGATTTTTGTAAATCTTGTTTAACTATCCTAAGCTCATTTTCTCTGGTCATCACAGGTTCGCGTCTATGAAGGAAAGGAACCCATTGAATTTTTTCCAATATTTCAAAACTTGGTTATATACAAGGTTTTTCTTTAACCAAATTCATGTGAATTAGCTTATGTGAATTCTTTCTCCTGACAGTGGTAATATGATTGTTGCATATGTGTATTTTACGTTTTTCACTAAATACAGGGAGGTACAAGTACTGGGTATAAGAAATTTGTCTCAGAAAATGGCATTGAAGATGACACCTATTCAGAAAATGGGGTTGCACTTTTTTTTTTCGAGTTCAGGGCTCAGGGCCAGAGAATATGCAAGCTATTCAAGTTGACACGGTACTTTTTTTATTTTTATTGTCTTCTCCAAACAAGGCATTATGGTTGTGTTATGGCCTTGTTATCTTACTGGTTATGTTTCTACCACATTGCAAAAGTTATGACAATGCTATGATTCTTATTACCAGGCAGCATCGTCGCTGAACTCTTCTTATTGTTACATACTGCATGATGGAGATACAATATTTACATGGATTGGTAATCTAAGCTCATCAATGGACCAAGAGCTTGCTGAGAGGCAGCTAGATGTGATCAAGGTTTGAGGAGTGTTTTTAGTGATTATTTCATGTTGGCGTGGTTGACAATTCAAATGAACATTCTGCTATGCTGCTGCTGCTCTTCGCTGAACTCATTATCCACATGAGAATTTAGGCCTCAGTTCTGTTTTTTTTTCCTGTTGTTTCTAGATTGATGGCAACCAATGATTAATGGCTAGTCAACCATCTTAGCTAAAGATTTTCTCAAAACAGTTATATAGTAGATCGCTACTGCATTTATGATGACTTACTTATCATTACAGCCATTTATATAATTTCTACTAATATATTGTACAATATTATCTTCAGACTTTTTTGCACATCATCAACATCATACAATATTATTTACTTATTCTAATTTCCTAGTAACTATTTTTACATCTGTTTCCTGTCATGTGTACATCATGTTATTACTGAATCAACATAGTCATTGTATGACAGTAAATTAGTTCATTTCTTGTCTAGCTGTATTATGACGACATATATGCTTCTTGATCATATCTTCTGTGTAACTTTATATTTATACTTTACCTGAGCATGTTTCTGTCCTGGTTGTGTTGCTCACTTTTCTATCTCATAAACTACTAGAACACTGAACCTTTCCATTCTTCTATCCACTATCTATGCAGCCAAATTTGCAGTCCAGAATGCTCAAAGAAGGATCTGAATATGATCAGTTTTGGAAGATACTCGGAATCAAGTCTGAGTATGGTAGCCAGAAGATTGTGAGGGATCAAGAAAGTGACCCTCATTTATTTGCTTGTACATTTATAAAGGGTAAGACAAATTTGAAAGTTTCCCACTGCATTAATTCATTATCTTAATATCTTAATTGGCATTTATAATTAATTGTGCACCTTATCTGATTTCCTCTTTTTGATTTTTTTTTCTTTTTCTTGTGGACATACCTTGGGGTGAGAAGGGGTGCTTAAGGTGTGTATGCTGAAGCTTATATATCGTTTGCCGTGAAAATAGTGCGCTGCATAAGTAATACTAGTGAACTGGTTTTGTAGGTCAGAGAAATATTCAACTTCAGTCAAGATGATTTGATGACGGAGGATATATTTATTTTGGATTGTCACTCATGTGTCTTTGTATGGGTTGGACAACGTGTGGACACAAAAATACGAGCACAAGCGTTGAACATTGGAGAGGTAAATGGTACATTTATCTTTTCTTTGTATAGAGTGCTATAAATGAGTTTTTTTTTTCAAAATTTAAACTGGATTGTTGAAACAATGCTTTGTGTCAGAAATTCCTAGAACTTGACATTCTAATGGAGAATGTATCACGAGAAACACCACTTTATGTCATCACTGAAGGAAGTGAACCCCAATATTTCACCAGGTTCTTCAGCTGGGATTCAGCAAAATCAGCAGTAAGCACTCCCTTCTGGACTATAGTGGCTTTGGAGTTGTGCAAATATCATGTGCTAAACTCATGTGTTTGCCTTGTGAGTTGTTTCAGATGCATGGTAACTCGTTTGAAAGGAGGTTATCTATAGTGAAGGATGGAGTAAAACCAAGAGCAGATGTAAGATTCCTGTATCCAATAATGACAATTACTACCTCCATCCCAGGAAGAATGCAATTATAGGTTTTGTCCTAACTTAAATTGATTGTTTATGGAACAATTGTAACAAAATTTAAGACTCCAAATAGGTATACTATGAAAATATATTCCATGGCAAACCGAATGATACCTATTTAGTATGATAAGCATTAATACCTTTTTTATATAAAATTAGTCAAACTTAAGACAGTTTGACTAAGCACTATTCTAGATTGCATCCTTTTTGGGATCGAGCCATGGAGGGAGTATCTTGTTAGACAGTTGGGACCATATGCATACTGACTGGATCAACAATGTCCTAAGTCAACTAAAAATGAAGTGAAATAAAAGAAAAATAAAATTGGTTACAAAATGCAGTACTGTATATGTGTGAGTTATGGTAGCACAGTATTTTGGCACATTCATTTTTTTGGTGTTCACTACATGACCCTATAAAACCAATGGTGCATTTTCACCAGATAATCTTGGCTTGATATTTATATTGTTGTTGAACTTATGATAGTGAAAGGCCAAGTACACTAGTCAGATCTCAAATTTTAGAGTTTCTTGATATCTTGTGTTTTGCAACATGCAAGAACGTACAAAACAACAAATTGGAACTAGCTGGTAGCACATGCATTCACTGTGTTTTGCTCAGTTTCCTAATGCTGTTTTTCGTAGAATTAGGCTAATCCATGGTTATACTATTTGTAGAAACAAAAAAAGAAGGCCGACAACATCAACACATACTGGAAGGTCTAGTGTACCTGATAAATCCCAACGTTCCAGAAGTATGTCATTCAGCCCCGATCGTGTAAGAGTCAGAGGAAGGTCGCCTGCTTTCAATGCATTGGCTGCTAACTTCGAGAACCCAAATACTCGAAACCTATCAACTCCTCCACCAGTTGTTCGGAAACAAGTTCCGAAGCCTGCATCTCCTGATTCTTCAAAGCCACCTCCAAGGACAGCTTCGATCGCTGCAATTTCTTCTACTTTTGAGCGGCCTAAAGCAACTCTAATACCAAAGTCAATAAAAGGTATGCGGCATCCTTAAAAAAGATAGTGGTATTTTACATTTCAAACATGGTTTCTCTTACCTTCTATCTTCTTTTGGTGTCAAGCGAGCCCTGATGCAAGCAAGCCCCAAATTGAAGCGATCAAACCTAAACAAGAGACTAACGGCAAGGAAATTAACCCTACAAAGGATAGTCAAATTGCAACTCCTACAGTAGAGGAAGATGTAAAAGAGAGTCAGGCAGAGGGTCAAGCAGGGCTTCCTATATACCCATATGACCGCTTGAGGACATCTTCGCCAATCCCCACAGACATTGATGTTACCAAGCGAGAGGTAAATCTTTCCGCCCTTACGACACCATTGCCTAACTGACTCAAGACCTAATAAGACTACTATACTGGCACATTGCAGACATATCTGTCTTCGTCGGAGTTCAGAGAAAAGTTTGGGATGACAAAGGAGGCATTTGTGAAGCTACCAAGGTGGAAGCAGAACAGGCTCAAGATTGCCCTTCAGCTGTTCTGAAAACCTGCTATTCAGACTGCACTTTTCTTTGCCAAGTCAAAGCACAATGGCACTGTTTTCAAAGGTAAAACAATTTTTTTCAGGCACAGGCACTCACAATCTCTCGTAGTCAATTCAGAAGTGGTAAGAGTCATTGTAAGTGTAGCCTACCAGGGTCAAGGGACCCTCGGTGGGTTTTGGAGGAGCAAGTCCAGTGAGTTTTTAGCTGCTCATGCTCCTGAGTTGTGTTCTTCACTGACAGTTTGCATGTGCGATGACTCGTGCCAGATCACTGCATTGGTGATCCGGTCACTCCAATTCTTTCCTACACAAGGTCACAGGTTTGTTTGTGAGCTTGCAAACCCTTTTTTCCCCTGTGAAGCCATATTTGTTCTATTTTTTTTTTTAATGTAGAGTCCCGAGATAATAAGGGATATATACATGATGTAATTTAGACAACAGATCCTGTACAAAAGAGTTTGTAAAATGTTGTTTCTGGGGGCTGTTATTTTGTCTTCCCTGTTTGTTTCTGTATTAACAGATATACTTATTGTCTCTCATGATTACCTTGCTTATTTGGATGTTCAAGTTGTACTTGTTGCGTTGGTTGCCATTCTGGAGAGTTTAGTTAGCATGCTGAAATTTCCAGGCTTAAAATCGAGTTGATTTCTCTAGCAAACTCATACTAGTAATTGCGGTGTGTCGCCAAGAACGCGTGCTCTGTCAGATGGCACTGCAGATTAGACGGTCACATGATTGATGCCACATTTATGACCAACAAATAGTTGCTGTACAAAAGCAAAAGTTTTCAGTGAAGCGCCGGAAGCTAGTTCGTTTACATATCCGGTGGCCCGCAGCCGCAGTGAGATGGGCGATGGGCGTGGACACGTGATTAACGTCTTATCGACAGGAGCAGCCGCAAGCTTCATCACGTTCCCATACGGTGCCCATTAAACATTTCTCATTTCTTGTGCCTACTAGTTTTTATGTTTTATGTTGTTATCTTGTTATTATTTAATAAACTATAACTATCAAAAAATAAATTATATATTATGAGTTATTCTTTTTGACTATCAATCAGCTGTCTAAGTTTTTTTTTAAAAAAAATCAAGAAGCTAGCTAGTAAGAATCAAAGAGTGAAATTACAAAAAAAAAAAAAAGATGAAAAAAAAAAAAAAGAATCAAAGGGTGACTTTGAAGTTGGTATAACATCCAGATGTCATGGGCTTCTGTCTGTCAGCTCGGCCCGTTCTCACTACTCAGCCCAAATCGCGCGCCACGGCCCCTCCGTCATCTCCTTCGTCGTCCCCGTCGACGCAGCGGCGCAGCGATCGGCGACTGAAACATCTGCCTTCCTCCCGCCCGGCCGCCGCAGCCGAGCAGCCTGTCCACTTTCTCCATCTCCACGCCGCTGATGCTCCACCGCCTCGCCCGCACCCGCGTGTGCCACTGCTTCAGCCTCCCCAAATCCCGCGCGCTCTCCAACGCTCCCGCTCCCACTCCACCCGCTGCGGCGCCGCTCTCGGCCGCGGACCTCGAGCAACTCCTCCGCCGCTGTCACTACTCTGCCTCCACCCACCGCTTCCACTCCCTCCTCCCCCTCCTCTCTCACCCCTCCGTCCTCCTCTCCTCCGCGCTCCACCTAAGCCGCCGCGCGCACCCATCCCTCCCCACCCCGCCCCACCCCGCACCAATCACCATTGCCGCCGCCGCCGCGGCGTTCTCATCCCCATCGTCCCACCTCCGCCTCCTCCTCCCGTCCCGCCTCAAGGGCCAGCCGCTCCCCGTCCCCACGCTCCCGCTCCGCCTCGCTTTGCGCTGCGCCGCCTCCATCCTCGACGCCGTGTTCGGCCCGCGCGCGGCCACCTTCGCTTACCGCGGCCGCCACGCAGCCGTCCGATACCTCAAGTCCATCCCCAGCGCGTCCTGGTTCTTCCGCGTCGCCATCCCGCGCCAGCCTTTCGCCCCTCGCCACGTTCGCCGTCTGCTCGGTGCCATCTCCAGTAAGGTCGATGATCCCGGGTTCCTGGAGTTCCTGAACGAGCTGTTCGTTTCTGATGCGGTCGCGTTTGAGCTTGGTGGTTTCGAGCTCGGACGCGGGCTGCCACAGGAATCAGAGCTCACTGGCACGCTAGTGAACATATTCTTCAATCTTGTGGATGCAGAGATAATGGCCATCCGTGAGGAAGTGCACAAAAAGCACCCTAGATTGAAGGATGACAGCGTTCGACATACACCTGTGAGAGTGTATGCGATTCGGTATCTGGATGATATTCTGGTTGTGACGTCTGGGTCGAAGATGCTCACAATTGAGATCAGGGACAGGATAATTGCAGCCTTGGAGAGGGATTTAGAGGTGAAGGTGGACAGGTTGGGGAGCTCAATCCACAGTGCTGTATCAGAGAAGATTGAGTTTCTGGGGATAGAATTCCAAGCTGTGCCACCGTCAGTCTTGCACCCACCCATGTCAGAGAAAGCAAAGAGGGCAAGGAAGAAGTATCTGAAGATGAAGGCTGAAAAGGCACAGGAGCTGAAAAATGCACGGGAGACGAGGCGGAAGAAGCTTGGCTTGAAGATACTGAACCACTTATTCAAGAGGATGAGGAGGGGCGAGGAGTTTGAATTTGATTTCCAGATTGAGAAACAGGTGCAGCAAGTTTTCAGGGACTGGGCAGAGGAGACAGTGGCTGAATACTTCAAATCACGTGAGCATTGCCGATATTGGCACCGACTGCTCACTTCAGGCGACTTCTTGTCATTGAATAGGGTGAGAGATCAATTGCCACCTGCTTTGGTGGACTCATATGATAAATTACAAGAGACAGTTGACAAGTTTTTGATGCCCATGAGAGCTCATGACATGACAGAAGAAGAGGAAAGGCTGGCTGAGGAGGAAGATGAGAAACAATATGAGAAGAGGACTGTTGAGGACTTGACAGAGCTTAAGATGAGGGCCAATGTGCCGATAGATCTTGTAAGGAAGGCAGTAAAGCTAGCTGGATTCACAAATTCCATGGGCGGCCACGCCAATTAAGCTACTTCTCTGTTTGGATGACGCAGACATCATCATCAAATGGTATGCTGGCGTTGGGAGGAGGTGGCTAGATTTCTTCTGCTGTTGCCGTAACTTTACGATGGTTAAGACTGTTGTCACTTACCACTTGAGGTTCTCCTGCTTCTTGACACTAGCAGAGAAGCATGAGTGCACTAAGAGGCAAGCAATTAGCCATTTCACAAAGGATTTAAAGGTAGCAAATGATGATGGAATGGCAGAAGTGCACTTCCCAGCGGAACGCGAGATCAAAATGATGGGTGATAAAAACTTGTCTGACCCAAAGCCTGTGGATGGTGCCTTGACAATGATATTGGCAAGATTAGCAGTTGATGGCACCTCCTACCCATGCCTAGCACATTTTTGTGCAAAAACAGAAACTGTGCTTTACAGAATACGTTTGCTGCAGAATCGCTAAACATTGATCCGTTGAATGAAAAGAAATGGGTCCATGGATTAGGTGCCATTCATGAAAGTCTGAACAAGAAATGTCTCCCCTTATGCTCTATGCACGCAAGTGATCTCTTTCTTGGCAAGATCACTCTTCAAGATATTGACTGTCTCAATTTGTTTGTGGAATGAGCAAGTATCACTCTTCAAGATATTGACTGTACTCAATTTGTTGATGTGGAATGAGAAAGCACAAAAAAGTTAAATTTGTATCTTAAAGACCATTTGTTAATAAACAAACCAAAACAAAAGAAGTGATATTTTTACATATTTTAGCTCAGCATTGCAGGTTGTGCCCATTGCATTGGATATTACCTATTTATTTACTTAATGCTTCATCATGTCTGTTTCGATAAATTATAGAAGAAACACTGCTTTGTCCCCAAAGGTATTAGATTTTCATATAAATATGTTGGGTTCTGAAAGGCCTTCTAGGCATCAGATCATTACTAATTGAAAGATTGCATGCAGTGTGTGGGACTTCAGCAAACTATGTACATATCATGATGTCAATATTATAATACTCAGAACAGGTAATTCTTCCATTCGACTGCGCACGTATTCCAAGTTGGTGACTTAAGTTCCTCTATCAGTTCTTAAATTATTTATATAGTTTCAAAAGCAATTGAAATTTTGTGAGATGCCAAGTAGCATATTCTTCCTTTGTTGTTTTGTCTTCACATCTGAATCATTTTGTTTAGTATTAGCCAATTCTGTTACTTATGAATCAATTACTTGTTAACTGTAAACAACTGGATGCCTTCTGAGTATCTTTATGGGCTAGATGGTCTCATTTGATGCTCTTGTTGTCAGAATAATGTAATTTACCTTAGTGCCACCACAACTGGTTCTCAAATTTCTCTTTCTTACATTTATTTCTAAAAAATCAGTTCTGTAATTTTTTAAAAGGAATACCAGCCAACTTTTGCTAATCAGTCAAGGGTAAGTTTTTCCCCAAACGAGATTTTGGTCTCGGATTTGAAATTTGCCTTTTATTTCCTGTGTGACTATCGCTGTTTAAAAAAATCAGGAATATACTCTCTAATAAGTACTACCTCCGTGCCAAAATGTAGTCGTTTTTATTTTTGTCCTAAGTCAAACCTCTCTAACTTCAACTAATTGTATAGCAAAATATATCAGCATGCACAGTACAAAATAAATGTTCTATCAATTTGTGTGTTGCTCTGTGAGCATCTTATGCTGTAATCTGTGCTGGTGACACCAGCATTCTTGTAACACACTAGCTTTCTCTAAGAAAAATAAATGCACTGTCAAGAAATATTCATGGTGGATTTGATGAAACTAAATCTGATGTTATAGATGGTGTATTTTTCTGTAAACTTGGTCAAAATTAGAGATTGACTTAGGACAAACGAGAACCAGGGGCGCAAGCCGCGCAACTACCCCCATCTGGATAAGGATGCAATTATACTTCTATCTCTAGTCACACTATCTAAACTTTGACTAGGTTATAGAAAAAGAGTATCAATATTTATGACATCAAATAGGTGTATCAAATAGGTAAACTTTGACTTAGCTTTTGCTTCTACTATCAGCAATAGGGCGCTCAAGTTTATTATTGCAATGGACTTGCTTCTCACACAAGTTCAATCGTCTAGAAATATTTCATTCACAACTGCAGGGTCTATCTCTATCTGCCTGGCTGACCTTCCAATTGCTAAGTATCATAGGACTGCCTGGCTGACTTACCAATTGCTAAGTATCATAGGAGTGAATATGATGGACTTGTAGGCACTTTTTTCTGTTATTTTTGTATAATGGATCACCTTTAGAATTGGTACCTACATCAGCACCAAGCAGTTTGATCTTAGCAGTATGATAATCATACTAGTATGTAGTTTGAAAGAAACTTGCTTTCTTCACTATCGGATTGGAGGTTGTCATTATCAACTTTTCAATCATGTTGACATTATTCATGTGGCAGAGCCTGTCTGCTTGTCTCCTTGACTGATCATGTAGCCTAGAACTTCTTGACATTGCCATTTTGTAAATTATGGATAAGCATTGAATAGAATTTTTCAATGGAAGTACTGGATACAAAAGGCATTCAAATTATGGTTAAATAGTGTATCTGGTATTCTGGGTGGTGAGCAGGTTTTAGTTAGTGCATGCGATCGTTGTACTGCTCATGCATAGAATAAATATGAACCAATAATTACTTGTGCATCTGCACTTGTTAGTCTTGAACTTTTAATATCATAAGGGAATCCTATGATACCAACTAAGCTTATTTTTATAGTTAAGATAAGATCGTTATCATGCCCAACTGCTGTAATCCATAATCAAAGTAGCTCCTCTCTCACATGGATGTGGGTTTGTATGCTGAATGAAGTTATCGAGATGATTTCTCGTCTACATTATTGTGTGCTCTTCTTGTAGCTTTCCAAGTGTATTCCATTGTCACGTGGCACAAGTTGCTACCTGCCATATGCTGATATGCAATGTGCGGTTTCCTGCATGTGGCACCTAAACAGACTGTTTTTGGTTGTAGTGCTGCATCATCGATTCGCAACAGGATATATATACTGCCCCTCTAAAAGACTTCTGATACTCCTTTTTGGACACATGAGAAAGATGATCGGGTACATGGAATTGAGAACAGCATATTGTCATTTGTTCGGCTAGGCAGCAGCCAAGATTACATGATTGTTATCTTATGTGCAGGGCACCTTGGTCCACCGGGGTGACAGTTCCCCATGCCGTCCACGAGGGACAGTGGGGAAATCTGGTGGTTGCCATAGTGCGGCCGTGTCGTCACTTCAAATCCACAGCAACCCTGAGCCGCAGTATGTATGTGACTGCAAGGTGGAGATCACTTCATCTGCAGCAAAGATTGCTAATTTGGACAGTACGAATTACCAATAATATGTCAATAATTGATGGCCCCAATTCTGGCATGCCATCTTCACAACGCTAGGGTGAAGCTTTGTGGGTCGTCCGCCTGTGCATCCTGCCAGTCATCGGTATGGGCATGAACAGCCGGATCCCAGTTCCAGAAACCCCATCCGTTCTTCTTCAACTGTATGGAAGGCGCCGATGGTGACTTCGAGAATCTCCAGACCCACTCTTCAACTGGGTGCTCAGGCTCAGGGGTAGGGTTTCACTGTAGGGGGAAGTCGTGTTGTCGTTGCGGCTGTGTCATTCTCAAAAAAAAAAAAAAAAAAAAAAAAAAAAACTGTTCACAGGCAGTAAAAAAAAAAAAAAGGTACATTTGCATACTCTCTCCCCAATAATTGAGTTCTAAATTTTTTCGAAAGAATAAATTTACAGTACATATTTACACAATGTCATTAAGGCCTTGTTTAGATGGCTAAAATTTCTAACCTTTTTCCCACTTTCTCTCCATCACATCACATTAAATGTGACATATGTTTGGAGTATTAAAAGGTAAAAAAAAATAACTAATTCCAGTTTAGATGTACATTCCGATTCTTTTGGCCTGTTACTCCATAGTAGAATGATATTTCCACGGCGATGTTGACATTCGGTTATAATTTTTAGCCATCTAAACACTCCCTCCGCCCCTAAATAGATGTCATTCTCGCTTCCGAGAAGTCAACTTTTTCAAACTACCGGCAATTATATATTAAAAAATATAAATATTTATGCTTAAGTGATTAGTATCATTGAAAAGATCTTTAACTCTAGTTTTTTAATAAATTTATCCGGAGATATAAATGTTGCACGTATTTTTCTACAAAAGTACCAAAGTTTGGCCTGCTGCGTATTGACATCTAAAAAGGGACGGAGGGAGTACGTGACATATCGAATCTTATCTTGCCCGGTTTGCCATGTTCTTTCCACGGCCAGTTACTGACTGGACACGCCGGTCTGTCTATCGGCCCCGCACGGCACGCACCTTGCAGTTTTTGTTTTGATTTTGACACTTCTGCTGTTGCTGAAAGACGGTGGGGGCGCGCGACGTTTCACACCGTGGGCATTGGAAGACGGTGCCTGGACGAGTAAAAGAAATGCCCCCACTTGCCAAAGGCGGCTTCGAACCAAGGGTATCCCTACACGATCCGGAATCAGGATTCCCCGGACGATTCGGGTGGAGGAGCACGTGAAGCTCGTCGCCTCCCAACAACCAAGAAACATGTCACGCCTTTCCACTTGCCAAATCACAACTGGAGCTACGAAAATGGCAGGACGAAAACGTCGCTGTTGCCGCGGTTTCTTATTTATCGGGTGAGTTTAGTTATTACGAGAGAGTTTGTAGATGGATGCTTTCTTTTTTTCAACTGGTTTGAAACTGAATCCAACAGTTGGTCCTTGAATTTGCATGGACGCATGGTTTTTGACGTTTCGGTTACACGCTTAGAGCACTTTTGCGACATTTTACGCCTTCCAGTTTGTGCTGTATCGTGGTTTGGCAGCAACAGTTCACGTGGAAACTAACCGTAGTCGTAACGCCTGCCATCCTGTGCCAGAATGAAATGCGAAACTTTTTACATAGTGACAAAACTATATGGGACAATACAGTGTGATGTGTGAACATAAAAAACAGGGAGTCAAGGAAACTTGTTGATTGCTTCAGAAAGAGTCATGTGAAACACACTACATAAAAAGAGTAGGTCAAGTTATACACTCAACAACGGAAAAGTGCCAAATCCCAGGCCAAATGGTTAGTGGAAACTTGTAAATTCCAAGCCATATAAAACGCTCTACTGGCAAGGGGGGCCAAGGGCAAGGGAGTACACTCTCTCTCTCTCTCTCTGAGTCTCTGGGAGAGATCGGCTCCACCTCCAGTCAGAGAAGGCAGCAAAGACAGCGGCAGGCTCCTTGCGAGCCTGCGACGGCGGGCCTCAACCACGGCGAGGCTGGGCGGTCGGCCTCGGCGGCCAGCCGAGCCGTGCGCCGGCGGCGGCAGCGGTGACGCGCGGCATCCGGCGGGCAGGCGGCGCCAGCAGCAGCAGATCGGGACGCGCGTCATGGCGTGGTGGCGCGCGAGGGTGGTCGCGCCCGTGCGCCGCGCCTGGCTCGCCGCCGTCGCCGCCGCGCGCGCGCGCGTTCGCAAGGGTGGTAAGCACACCGTGCTCTCCACTTCTAGCTCCTCAGTTTTCAGTCCTCAGTACCTCTGCTCTGCACGGCAGGCAGCGTAATCGTGTTCGTTCGTTCCAGAGCAAAAGCTTAGAGCAGGGGCAGCAACCCAGGAGTAGTTCATGGCATGAATCTCTTCCATGAACGCACATTTAGGATTTGCACAATGCGAGCTCTTTTTCGTCGAATTGCTGTATGTTGAAGTCAAGATTTCTTTTGACGAGGAACAAACAACAAACTGTTTGTGTTTGCAATGTCGGCAGATCTAGGCATACTATTGTTGTTCACTGCAGTAGAGCGAACAGTTTGAGTTGAGCAGCTTGAGCTACGCTTACTTTGTTTCTTGAAACGACAAAGGTGAGGAAAAAAATCAGAAGAAACAAACAAATTATCTAGGGATGATGGGTAATGGTCCCTGAGGACCAAGATTCATGACACACTGTCTTTCTTGCTTCCAACCGCCCGTTGGGGAGTGGGGACATATATATATGCAGACAATTAGGCCTTGGACCACCCAATCCCCCTTCGCGATCCTTGTGATTCTTGTGGTTCATCATCTGATCTTTTCTCTTGTGGTTCAGCAGAATCTCTTCTGCTTTAACTGATTTGATTGCGTACTAAAAAGTACAGTAAGCAGTAACTAATCATTTTTTCCCTTCATGTTTTGTAATTGGACAGAGTGTGGCATCCTGAACCTTCACCAGGACGTGCAGACATGCGGGTACCAGGACGTGCAGGTGATGTGGAACATGCTGAGCTCGGAGAAGGAGGCCGCCACGCTGCCGAAGCCGCCGCCGCGGAAGCGGCCGTTCTGGGAGGCTGCCGCTCTGGCCTGTCCGGTCACCCCGCGCCACTGCCGCCGCCGCCGCCGCCGCGCGGTGAGAATGACTACCAGAGCCTGGTTTCCCATGAACGAGTAGGACATGGTCGTCGTCCTCGTCATCATGGCACGTCGTCGTCGTCCACCTCCCCAAGCGAGCCCTACCAAGATAGATTGTGAGACTCCAAGCCTCAACTGAAAGGGTCGTGTCGTGTGTAGTATAAGGGTCTGCCATGCCTGTTGTACAGTTGGGGACGACGCGCGCGTACGTTCTTGCAAGCTGCTACTCCTACTCCCTCCGTCCCTTTATGTATGTCGCCCGGGAAGCGTGTCTGTGAGGGAAACACAGTTTTCTAGAGACAAACATTTAGGGACAGAGGGAGTATATCCTATGCTATATATAGTTGTGGCATCTGGTGCTTGATTCTGATCTGAAGTTGTGAACTTGGGATCTCCAGAGCTTGGTGCGCTGCTTTTAACAGTCTGAACTGAATTATTCATCTGTGGTGTGCCTGTCTTTGTTCTTGGCATGCATTCCTAGTGATGTGGAACGGCCAGTGCATCCATAGCTCTTCCCAGTTGGAGAATCTGAACCGTAGTTGAGAGTCTACAGGCTCCAGCTATTTCTGTTGTGTGCGATCAGATTTCGTCCGGAGCTGAGCTGAATTTCTTCCAAACATTGGCTTCAACTTCAAGGCCGGCTTTTCGTTCTCGACTCTGCGTGTGGAAGAGGCCACCGTGAACTCAGGCACGGGCTGCGGCCCAGAAAAACCGGCTTGCGGCCCGCTGGGATGAAGGCAGCCAGTGAACTGCTTGGCCCATTACTGTACAGAAGAAAGATGGGCAGCCCAAGCTAGCAATGCAATGCAAATGCAGAACATGGAGCCCAAGCCCAAGCTTAGAATTTCGGAGAATTGGGCTGCGTCTGCAAAATCCCATGATTTTAATTCCATTTCAAATTTAAAATGCCTCGCTTCATATCTCTGCCGAATTTATTCCAAAGTAAAAAAAAAAAAAAAAAAAACGTTACTCAAAAGTCCACATGAGTACCGCAATTA
Organism: Hyparrhenia diplandra; assembly: GCA_015847255.1. Taxonomy (NCBI): domain Eukaryota; kingdom Viridiplantae; phylum Streptophyta; class Magnoliopsida; order Poales; family Poaceae; genus Hyparrhenia; species Hyparrhenia diplandra. Next base: position 155,453 of record JADLZK010010814.1, read on the forward strand.
TCCACCGTACTTGACTGATCCTAAAATGCTTCAGTTCATACGGAATGAGCAAATAAGCTCTGAGATTTTGCTTGCCTCAACTTCCACATGCATGGTAAAGCTCTTCAACCCTAGTCAGCCAGCTAGCTTCAATCAGTGAAGCGCAGAACGGCAACAGGAGGGCGCAGCGCCCTGCTGGCCGTCGTCGAGGCTAATGCGTCCGTCAGCTGGCAGTCATGCCCACCGACCATACGCATCTGTGGACTGTAGTGTAGGCAGGCTGGCAGAGGGAGTCAGCCGTTTTGCAATGACGTCGTCGTGTCCCCTCTGCTGCCTGCTGGCCTGTGTGTTTGTTGTACGAATACAAGCTCCGTCCCGGGCCGGCTCGACACGTCTCTCCTTGCTGCTTTGGGCGCCCTGTTGGGCAGGCACGGGCACAGGCACAGGAACAGGCCTGCATTTACCTGCGTGCGTGCGTGCGCTAGCTCGCACGGCCGGACAGACGGCCGGTTCGGTCAAAAAATAGCAGAAGAGAGCTCACGCGTCCCGTACGTCCAGCGGCTCCGCGTGCAGCCATGTTACCATGTTTTCATGCACGGCGCTGCGTTGCAGCGCGTGTACCGATCGCACCGTCCTAGCCCTTGCATGGATCGGACGTACTAGTACGTATACGCGCCGGAGGGGAATGAAACCGGCCAGCTAGCATCGTTAGCGTAGACCACCCGCTGCCTCCTTCGCCTGCGAGCGAGGTAGGAGCATATGCAGGCCCTTGCATCATTACATGCATTGGAAGGCTCTTCCAATGCATCGGCGCCGCCTTATTATATTCACCTAAGAGATTTTTAGAATTACACAATACAGAGTAGATAATGACATTAATTACGATGAATCAGGTTATATTGATTAATTTCTACATGTATGATTTATCAAAAAAAAAAAAAAAAATCTACATGTATGCTTGAACTTAGCACACAATAATACTTTTACGTACCTAGTCCGAATAGCTTATGTTAATGACTAATGTTGCTGCTAAATATTGAAAGCTTGATTAGTATCAAAAGTATTGAGGTTTTTTTTTTTTATTTATGTGTGTAAGATTCTTTAACAACTAGACAAAAGCGCATTTGCATATCTTTGAGAGTCAAGGTGACTATACACCTAGTTGGTTAAGTTTTGTGGAATATATTGTCCTCTTTTGTTACAGATGATCAACATGCATACATGAGGACCATATTGGCGCTCACTGAACTTAATTCGAGCCTTCTCATCAGGGACTTTGTACCCTATATATAATTTCAAGAGTGTATTATCATGAGATTGATACTACTCTCCCTCCTCCATCTTTATATATATATATAAGGCATACCTATACCTATGATTCAAAGACCAAGAAACATATTTAATTTTTCTCTCTCAATATTACTCATGATAATACTATAAGATGGTTGTATGTGCATCTAGAGAAAGCGTGTCTTATATTATATAGGATTTGAATAAAATGTCGTTACACCCTGTATATTAGGAAGTAGGAAATACTTGTGAGATTGGTTGGGTGTCGCCTGGTGGCAATAATTAATTAATCCCCTTCCGTTGCCCCATCAGTTTATTACCCAATCTCACGAGTATTGTCAACCTATCCATAATTGAGGCTAATAACTAAAATCCATTAAGAATATGATCTTCCTATGATTAAGGGAGAGAGTAGGTCACGGTGGCCGGATCGACCTTCCGTACGTACACAGCATCTGCACCCACAGATCGATGCATGCAGATGCAGGTCCTGGCGAAATAAGTACGCTTCTTTAATACCGTGGGCGTGGTCCAAAGCTCTCTCCGTCGCTAGCTAGCAGCCATGGCCGGAGCCCAGCCGGAGGACGATTGAGCATGCCATGCAACCGATCGATCGAATCGGCAAGCCATGCCATGCATGACGCCCTGCCTTGGCCCGCCAGCCTTGAATTCACAAGGGGCATACAAACACCAAGACCCACGTCATAATTCATCATGCACCCACTCCATGCATGTCTCCACTCTCTCGACGATGATGCTTATATGGATCGATGCAAATAGTAGTAGAGCGAGGCTAATAATATAGCCAGTTTGCTGGCTGTAGACTTGTTACCACCTTCTCTCATTCTAGAATAGTTGTTAGCTCTTCATTGTTAATATATGACTCACTTGTACAACTTTTTACAGCCCACTTCTTCGCTCTTGGGTATGTTTAGTTCCCCAACTTTTCTCCAAAGTTTCTAAAATTTTCATCACATCGAAGTATTAAATGCATCAATAAACACATTTCCGGAGTATGAAATGTAAAAAAAAAACTAATTACATAATTTAGACATTGTGAGATGATTCTTTTGGGCTTGCTACCGTGCTTTTCAGTTTGCTACGGTGCCAATTTAAGCACACCCCTTCTCAATTTTCTCCTGCACTTGAGCGTTAAGCCAGCTTACAATCTGTTTTTTATACTTGCTCGTGGGCCTGGCGGCCGGTCTATTGAATACTGGGCACGTACTCTCGTCGTACGTACCTACTCATGCATACTATGCATGCATGCACGCGTCCTAGGTCGATCGAGTCGATCGGCTAGGTTAATTTACTCGCTCTAGCTTGTACGAACGTCGTATCTGGAGGTCGAGCGAGATCGAGCTAGCTACTAGATCCATGGATCTCGGGATCCATCTATCCGATCCTACATGCCGGCTACAGGAAAGAGAGAGAGAGACCACCAAGAAAACATCATTAATCATGGAGCAAATTCATGTCCGTCGGCCGTCGATCCATCTTGATTTCTAGCTAGCTATAGGGCTCTATCAATGAATGAACTCGGTCGATCTGCTAGGACATGCATGGCTGCTAGTAGCCCTGGAGGCTGCCCCAGCCGCTTTGCTTGTGAATTTAAGGTTCTCACCCCCATCATATCCGCATCACAGGATCTGTGGGCCTCCGATCCAAATCCAATGCCCCACATTTCACATGCAATAAGTCTCAGTAACTTGCAAGGGTTATTATGTTTATATATGCATATGGTTAATTTCTACTCTCTACCTAGGAGTAGCTCTATCCATCATCAATTTTATTCATTTTCAAAATACTAGTACACATATGGACCGTGTATCTAGCTGCATGATTGCATTGTCGAAAATTTGAAGTGATGCAAGATTCTAAAAGATTTTGTCCCTATGCTGGACCTGCATTCATGTAACGGTAAGTCTTACTGATATGGAGCTAATAAAAAGTCATCTCATCTGTTAATTGTTGGAGACAGTAAAAACACAACAGGTAGTTTGGTAGTATCAGTACAACACACTACTACACCCTCATGCATGCACCTTGCAAACAAGTAAAAAAGAAAAAAAAAAAACTAGTAGAGAAAAAAAAAGGTGAAATAGAAGACACATTATTCCCCAGCTTGAAATGGAAAGGTAGAAAGGCTTGCAACGGGTGCAGCTGCAGCGCAGTACTGGTAGTAGAGAGAACCAGACACTGCAAGGGTGCCGTGCCGGCCATCCGGGATGCTTGGCTTTGCTATAGCCATGGAACCTTGCAACAAGAGGTAGCAGCAGCAGCAGCTACCTTTGCTAGACCAGCACCATCAGCCTGCTGCAGACCTGCACCTTGCTCCTAGCTACTGATGGAGTGTGATGGATGATGGATAGATGGATGGAATCCTTGCACCTTTTTTCTCTCTCTCTCTCTCTCCTTGTTTCTTTCTCCTCCACTTCATAACTTTTTTTTCTCTCTCTCCTATTCCTTTTTACCTACACTGATACTACAAGGACACCTTGCCAGAAGAACGTACTCCCGTGCTTGCTTGCTTGCTTGCTTTGCATCTCTGATGATCTCTCTGCTACATGAAGTCCACCTCGAACAGGTTATGCATGTTGCTGCTGCCACCGTTTCCATTGTTGTTGTTGTTGGTGGTGTTCTGGTCCGAGATCTCGCCGTTGGCCGACGACGGCAGCGCGCCACTGGAGCACACCGAGGAGCACGACAGGATGTTGTTGTTGTTGTTACCACCACCGCCGCCGCCGCCATTGTTGTGAACCTGCAGAGAGGTTATGAAGTGCTGCTCCTGGTTGTGGTGGTGGCCGCCGGACGCTTGGACCTGGAGCATGGTGCTCAGCTGCTGGTGGTGGTCCTTGTCCTGCGACGCGCCGAGGGTCAGCGTCGGCCTCGCCAGCTGCTGCTTGTTGCCGGCATGGTCCAGGCAGCTGATCACGCTGCTCGTGTTCGATGACATGGTCGACTTGGCCGTGCTCAGGTCTGCCCATCCACGTACCACACACAAGTTGCATTGCAAATTAGTCCAGGTCAGATCATCAGTCATCAGATATATAATTCCCGTAAAAAAAAAAACGATGGCTATCATGTCAAGTAAGGAAACAAAAAGTACGTGCAGCAGTGCTGATCGCTAGACTTGTTTGTATACCGGAAATTAATGAAAATTAAGCATGCATATACTATATGCTTACTCTTGTTCTCGGTGGAGTAAGAGCTTGTGATGGAGCCGGGATTGGGCTTCTTGTTGGCCGGCGGCGACGCGGCGTCCTTGGATGACGCGGTGGTGGCCGGCTTCCGGCGACGGCGGTTGTGCTCGGCCAGCCGCTTCCGGCAGCTCCTCTTGACCTCGTCGAACTCTGACAGCACGTGAAACCTATAACCACGCACCAATTCATCAGACAAAATATCAGTGTACTCCGTACGTTGTTCAGCTCCTTTTCTCTGGTCTACATGTACAGTATACTGGTAGTATACTCTACTATACAGCTTTGAAAAGATGGATGAACGCATCAAATACACTTGCTGCTGCCTGCAGTCGTATCGTATCACACTGAACTGAACTGAACTGGACTCGATGAACCACTGGTCCACTCACTAGCAAGCTACTAGCCGTTCCCGTTGGTCAATGCAGGGATAAAGAGTAAAGCAGGCGCTGAGAGATACGCCCAGCCCTGGCCCGAGATATCCTACATGCAGCCACTGCCAGCCAGTCTGCAGCTAAAGCGAGCAAGCTCTCAGAGAGCTTGATCAGCCACTACGCAGAAGCAGCCTTTCCCTTTGAGATTCTTTCATGATTTTGTCCCCAGCGATCCCGAGACCAGAAGAGCATACAGCAAGCAAACTGGACAAAGAGGCCAGGAAAACAACAACGGCAGGATCCACGATCCTACAGTTTGCAACAACGCGACAAGAACCGAGCTCATCGACCTGCTTTTCCATTGCATCCTCTACTGATCCTACATGCTTTCGTTTTTTTTTTTCAGTTTGATTTTATGCTTGAACGAGCAACAGTCAACAGGCTCGTGGCTGTGGACAGTGGCTGTGTGCAAGTGAGGTTGCTTTTGGATGCATGGTTGCAGCCTTCCATGGCCGCAAGAGACAAGGAACACGAACCAAAAGCATCCATGCCCGTCAGCTCCCCGAGCTCAGCTCTGAAAAGCAGGCCAGCCGGCCGGGCTGGGAAATTAAAGCGAAGACCATCGTCCGTCCATGGTGGAGAGGAGATCGACGAGCAGCAGCGCCGCTGCCTAGCCTTTGAGTGAAAAGGCAACCTCAACTACCGATGGTTCCGTACGTGCAATGCCTTTTTCAGCTTGTCTGCAAGCTAGTCGGTGCCTACCTTACCAATGTCCGTGTCTATGGTGTCAATGGCTCGATGCAAGAAATGAAGAGCCACTAGTCTACATGTGTGCTAGCGCCGCTACCTAGAGTGAGCTACAATGAGAGGTCTAGGGCCTAGTAGCTAGTAGCTAGGAAGAGACGAACACGAGTGCTATGGCGACGACGGACGTACCTGCTGCATTGCTGGCAGAAGCGCTGCTGCTTGCCGCCGGCGGCGACGACGGAGGCCTTGGCATGGTACTCGCAGACCTTGTGGCGGCGGTGGTAGTGCTTGGCGCCGGAGAGGTCGGCCTTGCATCCCTCGGCCTGGCAGCGCGGTGGCTGGTGGTGCGCGCCGCCGAAGCCGAGCCCGAACACGCCGCCGAGGCGGGACCGCATCAGGAGCCGGTCCACGGCCAGCATGTCCCCAGGGGAGAAGTAGGTGCGGCGCCCGAGGTTGAGCCCGATCCTCCCGCCGTCCGCGCCACCACCGCCGCCGCCGCCCTCGCGCTTCACCATCCCGAGCGCCGGGTACACGTGGTGCTCGCTCCCCGGCATCGGGCATCTGCAGAGGCATCGGCATCGGCAGCGGCAGCGGCGGTGGCGCCATGGGCCCGAGGCTGGATGGAAGCGTCAGCAGCTGGTGGTGGTGGTGTGGCGCCGTTTCCTGCTGGAACTGTAGCGCCGCCGCGGCGAAGTCGAGCCCGTCGTAGAGGTGGTGCTGCTGCACCTGCACCCCGACACCCACGCCTCCGGCGCCGCGCTGGCCGCCACCCGCCACGCCGTGCTCGAACCCGACGTAGGGCGGCGGAGGAGGAGGCGGCGGCTGATGCTGCTGCATGGGCGCGAACGGGAAGTCGTCGCCCGGGGAGGACGACGTGGCCACGTTGAGCCTCCCGCTCATCATCTCCTCCGCTCAGCTAGCTCGTGAGACGAGAGATGGAGTGGAGTGGAGCACGGGGGTGGATCGGGAGGACGATCGAGCTGAGCTGAGCTAGCTGCTGGAGGTGGAGGCAGTGGTTGAGTGAGGGAGGAGTGGAGGGAGGCTGCTGCTGCAGGGGTGGTTAAAAAGGCAGTGGGGGGAGGAGAGAGAGAGAGTGTGTGTGCTCTCCATCGTTGGTTATTAAAACTCTTGGCGTGTTGCTTGTCCGGTAGTGGAGTGGCAAGGCTCTCGCTCTGCCACTCTGGGGGACGCCTCATCAGGCACCTTGCTGTTTCGGTGCTACAAGTCACGCCATGGTTGTTTTGGAGAGAGAAACACACATACACAGCGACGGGAAGAGAGAGAGAGAGATGCGTGACAAAAACTCTTCATTTCTATTCGGCTCTAGTAGCTATTTTCCTTGGATTTGTCTTGTATTTACAGGATTGGAGGAAGAGATGCGCAGTGTTCTTGTGTTATCTGAACTCGAACAAATAGGGTCCGTTTTAGAGCGCTCCGCGAAGCTGATTTTCATGGAGAGTCACTCCCTAACTGTCAAACACATTTTTCACGAGAAGTGATTTTCTCATTCCGTGATTTGATTCTCTACAATGAATTAAGACGATGAGAGTAAAAAAAAGTAGCTTTTCTGATTCTGTAAAGTGATTCTCTATCCCGATTTTAAAAGTATGCTAAAGAATAAAAGATAATCACTTTTAACCATACAATCACTTCATAGAGAATCAGGGAGCATAATCGGAGAATCAAGGAGCACAACTCTACTCAACAGTTCCACATGAACACACAAGACAGAAAGCGCTTTCCTTTTTCCACATTTCTTCCTGCAGCAAGAAAAAAGATTTTTTACTATGGGCAATCCCTACTTTGCCACGTGCTGCCTCACGAGTGGTTGAAAGATTGTGTATATGTAGTTAGCCTTTGGCATGTAGTACCCGGCCCGGTCGGTTTCATCAGAAACTGATAAGTATGCTTCCATGTCTACAAGGGTATCCTAGCTAGACTAGTGGCCTTGAACACAGTTCGACCCATGCAGATGTAGGAGGGCCCAGATAGGCCCACACACACACACACATGCTTTGAAACTCCCTTTCCTTCTGTGTTCACAAACTCAAAAGGGTCAGTTTAGCTTCAATGTTGGGCGGTGGAGCTTGGGTTTGTTTGGGCGAAGGCGGCTTGTGAAGGTCCTGACGGCGTTGTGGAATAATGTCTTGTAACCTCTCCTTAGCCCCGACGGCGTGCTTCTCCGGCGCTTGCGGTGAGGTCCATGAATCACGCACTGGAGACCAGGGTTGGCGCTTCATCGTCTTAGCCAGGTGATGGAGTTGCTGGCCTCTCTTCTCCTTTTGGATGCGAAGATGTCTCTTCTCCTTTTGGATGCGGAGATGTTCTGCGGATGGTGGTTGGCCGGATCTGGCTCATTCTTCCCTCAGCGGCGGCGATTGTCGGTGGCGAGTCCAGATCTAGAGTTGGAATCGAAGAGTTGGGACACGATCCTGGTCAATGGACAATAGCCGATGGCTTCATCCTGTCTTCCTTGATGGGTGTCAACTTCAACTCCGTTCAAAGCCTGTGTGCGATGGGATTCTTCCACCTCAGAGTGGTGCTCGTCTTCTTTGGTGGAGGCGACTGCTGGCAACGAGGAGCCCAAGCACGGTGGTTCACGATCCAAGGACTTTGTTTCATTTTTTTTCTTTCTTAGGTTTCTTCGTGGAGTTTGGCTAGAACAGTTTGTCTCTGCGTCGTTTGATGTATGTTTTCCTTACCTAAACTACATATATGTATTATAAAATAGAAGGATGGCTCCTTGAGTAAACTATATATATGTGCACATCTTGATAACTTTTTGCACCATGAATTAGTAATTGTTGCTGAGCAAAGTCTATAAATGTAGCAAAAGGAATAATATAATTTTCAGCGAGGTGATTTCCAATGACGTTCTATTAACAGAGGTGGAAATGGGCTATTTTCCAAACAAAGGCAATGGTCTTCCAAAGACAGTTAAATTTAGACATCCGGCTCTATTAATGGGCCATTTGAATATTTTCTCACAAAATGACTTCAAATAAATGAAACCTGTGTGCGATGGGATTCTTCCACCTCAGAGTGGTGCTCGTCTTCTTCTTTGGCGGAGGCGACTGGCGGCAACGAGGAGCCCAAGCACGGTGGTTCACGATCCAAGGACTTTGTTTCATTTTTTTTTTCTTTCTTAGGTTTCTTCGTGGAGTTTGGCTAGAACAGTTTGTCTCAAGCGTCGTTTGATGTATGTTTTCCTTACCTAAACTACATATATGTATTATAAAATAGAAGGATGGCTCCTTGAGTAAACTATATATATGTGCACATCTTGATAACTTTTTGCACCATGAATTAGTAATTGTTGCTGAGCAAAGTCTATAAATGTAGCAAAAGGAATAATATAATTTTCAGCGAGGTGATTTCCAATGACGTTCTATTAACAGAGGTGGAAATGGGCTATTTTCCAAACAAAGGCAATGGTCTTCCAAAGACAGTTAGATTTAGACATCCGGCTCTATTAATGGGCCATTTGAATATTTTCTCACAAAATGACTTCAAATAAATGAAAGATGCAGCTATGAAGTTTTATATCTGTTCAAGTAATATATTTTTTTGCAAGTCATGTCCCCATTCAAGATTTTTTGAAAGTTTTAAAATTTGAATATCAAAATCTGAGAAATTAAAATGAGTATTTGAGATGGTATTTGGACTAGATGAGCTTCCAAGCTAATCCTAGAAGAAAGAATATGCAGAACATGCCGAAATGTGGCAGCAAAGCACTGCAGGACTAGCTAAAGCCTAGAAATATATAGTCCTCTTTATTGTCTCCATACAGTTGGCAACAAAATTTAATTTCCCATATAGAGATATATGTAGTACAAACTTTAACACACAGCCTTAACAACAAACATGCAGCACGTCACCTAATGAATTGCAATTAATGATTCCAATTTGATCATGGCCAATAAAGGATGGTTAATGAATCCATAAAGAAAAATTACCTACTATAGCGACTTGACAGTTTGATTGTCACATGGCGTCCCATAATTATATAATTTAAATGAAATTAGTTAGTGACACTTAACTAATAGTTCAAACTTGACAAGAAGGTTAATTAGTGGATGGCAAGTTTCCAATAAAATTCAAATCTTTTGTAGGAGTAATACCAAAGCTAAGAAATAGAATTACCAAGGGTTGTTCTTCTTGAGTAAGTAATTCCATCTTTGCAACATAGGTCTCTGTGCTTACTCTTTGGTCCTACGGATGACCTCTAGTAAATGCATATGCTGTATATATATATACCAAGAGGTGGAGCCAGAGATATGATTTCGTTTTTGGAATAAAAAGCATATGTACTGCTTAAATAGGTTTTCTAAATGGGACCGTTATTTTCAACTGGTTACCACAAACTCCTCCACGGAGCTATATCTTTACTTTGGAGTCGATTCATGAATGACCAGCATGTAGTTCTCTTGCTCTACGACCCAAGAAAGGAATTACCCACCCGGGCGTCGTCCTTTCTAACTCTTTTCATCCGGAAATCACAAGACCAGAGTCACTTACTGACCATACATGCATGTTGGACAAACATACAAACCATATATGCTGCTGTCGTTTTTTTCTACCGTATGATGCATGTACAGTGCTGGCCTCTCTCTGCTCATCGTGCCGGGAGCAAGCAAGCGTAAACGGCCGGTAAAAACAGTGCAAGCCATGCACAGTGCTAGATAGAGTGAGTGCGAGCTTGAATAACTCATTTCCCATACGGAGGTACACACACTGGTAAATCCAGTACGTACGTGTACTGCTCACCAGCAGCTGTAAGACAAAAAAACAAATAAATAAAAACTGTGGTGACGTATAAGTAGTACGTCTGATGCTATAGCTCTCTCTATGTCTCTCTCTCTGTCCTTCGATTCTCTACTATACAACGACTACTGCTACTAGCAAGTAGCCGCAGGTGTAAATGCATGCATGGCGACTACGTACTACTGCTGGAACAATGCATGGTTGGCTCGTTGAATATCGGCATCGCCGGCCGGATGAATCGAGGAGTGGTCGTCTACGGCGACGACGACGGCGATGGATGGATGGATGGATCGACGGAGACGGCGTTGGTTGTTTCCCGGCCTGCCGGCGTGCATTGATGGAGGTGGACGCGCATAAGAATAAGAATGACGATCACGCTCCGTTTCTCTCGATCGTACCAGCGGCTGCATTCAACTGGCAATTCATGTCGCGATTGATGCGATCTTTCGTGCGAGCATATGTGATGGATCGACCGGCCTATGCCGGTCAGTGTGTGTGTATGTACTCCTCGTCCTGCTGCCTCGGCTCGCACACTTTTGCTGGTTGACTTGCGTGCTCTCTCTCTCTCTCTCATGTTTCAACAAATTCTATATTATTTTGCAAATTGTTTTTTGAAAGTAGAAAACTGCCGTTAGGTATATTATTATTATTTTTGCACAATAATAATATGCTCGTGTATATGTTAGATTTTTATTGGGAGAGGAAATATATATACTCCTGTCCAAGGTATTAATTGCTTATGGGTGTGTTTAGTTGTAGTACCCAATGTGGCCTCGCTAACCCAAAGTAGCGCTAGTAAACCAGGCCGAATGTAGCCACCTCAAGTTGTTTAGTTTGTTTTGTTAATTGTGGCCCATTGTAGCCAGGTTTCTCAGCATCTCTATGACATTTAGGGCCCGCATGTCAGGAGAATAGAAAACAAAAAAAACTTCTTCCTCCGTATATCTGCGACCCGGTGATACCCAGCACGGAGAGGACGAGGCCTGCATCAGCGGGCATCTCCCCAGGCTGCGCTGCTCCTCCGGCGATGGGGCCATCGCTCGACGACAGCTTCGACCGATGCATAGCCAGGCTAGGGGGCCGACGCTCACGAGTAGACGCGGACAAATACCCGACCTCCTCGTCTTTGCCCTCGAATCCACCGTGGCGGATCTCGACCCACACAACGGCAAGGGCCTGCAGTCGCTCCGAAATCCCTCACCGTCCTAAGCGATCGCGCCAGAACAACGAAGCAGGATGCACGATGCAAGACGACGGAACCGGCCAGACCCCTCCCTCACCGCCCCACACCGGCAGCCGCGTGAGTCAAGGCGGGCGCGGCGCCCGCTAGGCGGGCAGCGCCGGGGGTAGGGGGCGCGGCCAATGGCCATGGCGGTCGGGAGCGCATGCGACCTCGCCGGGAAAAAAAAGAGCAAGCAAGAAGAGCGACCGAAAAATAAAAAGGAAGAACAAACCAAGAGCAACCATCAAGTGGCGATACACCCACTTGATGGTTGCTAAGCTTAATGGCACGGTGCCAAATCCCACGGTGGGAGCTCAAGCACACCAATCACAAGAGGGGATCCACAAGCCACGAGCAATCCACTAGTGATGCCTTTCGCGAATCTCCCACGGGGTAAGGCTCAACCCCTCACAAGTCCACCGGTGTGGCCTCGAACAAGCTCCAATTGAGCTCAACACCGCCTCAACCTCCAAGCCGCTAGGGAACCAAGCATATTCCCAAGAGAAACGAAATCCCGCAGCTCCTTCAAGGATGAAGTGCCTCTAGATGCAATCAACAATATACAATGCACTTCAATCTCTCTCAATCTCACCCAAGATTCGAAGTTAGGATGAAGAGATGAGTGGAGGGGAGTATCTCAAGCTCACAAGAGTGTAGAAGTGTTCAAATGTGCAAGAGGGAGCTCTAGTAATCGGCCATCGAAGTATACATAGAGCCTCCCACAAAATAGAGTCGTTGGTCTTCAAATGGGGGTTTCTACATGCTGACCGGATGCACCGACCGGACGCGCCGGTCGCTGACTGGACGCTCACGCCATGCGTCCAGTCAGGAGTCCGGTCAGAACCGACAAAGTCCCGGCCCCACAACTGACAGCTCCGAAGCGTGCGTCCGGTCGCAGCTTCCGGTGGTGACCGGACTCACCCTGCCATGCGTCCGGTCGAAGCGACGAAAGCAGCCCAAATGCAGTGCTCTCTGGAATCGACCGGAACCAGCCGGCCGGACGCGCCGGTCAAAAGTTCAGCGTCCGGTCGCCATTTCCTGCGTAATCTGTCATCTTGTTGTCGCCTTTGCTTCAACCTTGTTTCACCTCTTGCCATAAGTTACCAACGCGTCGAAGATGATCTCAATATCATGTATGTTAGCAAGTCGCGATCGATTAGGCAACAACGAAGTTAGTGCTCTCTAGTCTAAATGCATATGCAAGTCAATATGGACCTAGAAGCACGGATTAACCGTGGCATCCCCTCTTGATAGTCGGTCATCTATCCTAAACGTGATCACACTTTCTATAGTGTCTTGATCACCGAAAGAAAACCCTATCAAGTTATACCTTTGCCTTGATCTTCGGGTTCCTTCCAAACTGACAACCGAGCTTGACGATCCATCATGTCCATCATCAACATCCATGTTCATGATCATCATGCTCCACATCATCCATGCAATCCTATATCTTAAGTCATACTTAGAGCAAATAATTAGCATAACAAGGTGTCATCAATTTCCAAAACCAAACATGAGATTTCATCACTCTCAGGGATGAATGCCTCAGGTTGAACAACTCCCTAGGGTTCTGGGGGCTTCTAACACCAAACTCCTTAAGATGATATCTTGTGGCTCGATATGGTGGTAAAAAGACAGGCTTCACAGCATAACCAGCATCCACCAGATAGAACTTCCCTAAACATGATAGGACAAAGGGATTAGGGTGTTAAGAAGGACCTAGGGGCCTTAACTAATAGGTTGGGATGAATGAAATACTACTTGGTGGGAATCTAAGACCATCCTGCCTCTCCAGAGCATCTGCTAGGATCCTAGCATCATGAGCAGACCCCTCCCAACCATCCAAGACATAAGTGAACCTCAAATCAAAGTCCACTGTAGTAAGCACATTTTGTGTAGTGACATGCTTCCTCCCCATAAAGGTAGCCCTATACTTCTCTGGGACTCTAGCCTGAATGTGAGTTCCATCAATTGCCCCCACACAATCCTAGAACATTAGGCAACATTAAGCACAGGTGGAGTCCAAAAGGATAAAAAAACAAGGACTTCAGGAAGACAACTCCAACCTTGAAGAATGGATTCCACCTCCTGCTGTTGTTAATTTTGGCAAGCACTTCAGTGGTGGGAAGCCTAATCATTTCATCCCTGAGTTCACCTACTGCATACAAAACCACCTGAAAGTACCTGCTGATGGTTTCAAGGGACCTCCTGAAGACAGGAGTGAGTACCCTGAACCTTTGGTTATGGCCAATGTTGGCGTTTCTTAACGCAAATAGAAAGAGTTCCGCAAGCGCACGGAAATGCCGCTGTAGCTTTCACCCAGAAATATTCAGGGTATCATATTTCCACAGGGAAGGCATGGTGTAAAAGTCTCTAATATGAACATGGACAAGATAACACGACTATGCAATAGACCACAATCCATAATAGGGATAAATCAAATGGTATGATAACTTGACACACACACTTGAACCAGTCTCAAAGGATAAAAAGAAAACATGCTAGGAGAAGGATATCCTATATAGCTTTATTAAGATAGCAGATATACATGCATGCCTTATACCGTCAGAGATTCTAATTAACTCGAGATAACCTCAATTACTATTGGTTTACTTCGGGCACCGGATAACACCTGGTCTGCCAAGTGATGCCGGCCTACAGCTCTACGCCGAACACTGACGTGGGGGATTACAAGGGCCGGACAAGGCTGTCACCACCTGCCGCCTACCACCTCAACCGTGCGAGTTCGAGGCAAACGAAGGCAGCCTCTAGCATAAACACCATGTTTACGCTATGACTACTACTCTAGCGTTGATCAGGGTTACCCGCTGTGCGAGACCCTCTACCAGAGCATCCGCCACAAGGACGGACGACGAACCCGCAAACCGACAAGCAACCAAGAATTAACTCAAGGGAGAACTCATTATGGTCTAATCATGTATGTATAATACGTTTACACATAAAGTTCTATTTGACAAGATCATGACATGCAAACTATATACTAGTTCATATGTTAAGATCATATCGCATGAACTGTGCTCTATTTTGCTATTGATAATAAGAACAAGAATAACCTAGAGAGCAAAGTATTGATCAACATAAGTAAAACTATATTGATCATACCAAGTACCTCCAAGAAGATCTTGATCTTTTACATTGTGCCTAACTCCTAACTAATAAAAGGAAGAAGAGAAAGTGAAGAGAGAAAAGCTCTCGTGTGTTGTGTGTCTAAGAGAGGGGGGAGGGGTGGCCTTCTTTATATAGGAAAAACTAAGAGGAAATGGAGGGCTCTCCTTATTCATGGGAGGTTTCGTGAAGTTTGGCGGGATTCCTTGGCGCCATCCCGAAAAGCACCGCATGCAACCGCCTCTGCTATTCCGAGACGACTCACGAGACAAGGCGCGGAGGGAACGGAGCCAGGCCGGCGACGGGCGCCGCGCTGCGGCCGCCGGCCCAGGTTTGGCCCGCCTGGTGCCGCGCCTTGGCGGTGGGCTTGTGGCCCATTGTAGGTCGCGTCCTTGGGGGTGCTTTGGCCCGGTTTGCATCGGATTTTGGCCCGGTGGTGCTCCCCTTGTCCAAAGCGTAGTTTCGATGTGCGCTTTCTAGCTTTATTTAGTGTACTTTCACCTGTTTCCATGTTTGTGCCTGCAAAACATATTTTCTTCGAATACAAGTGGTACTAGGTGAGTAGTAAAGGTTTATGTGACATAAGTTTGCCCATTTCTCATGAATTGGATATAAGTTGGCGGTATTAATTACTCGATAATGACCGCCAACATCCAACTACCATCAAGAACATGGAAACCTGCTCCTCTACAGTCATGTGGATGCTTGGTCTCAACAGACCCCTGTTCTTGAACAAAGAGCAAAGTTGAAAGAAAGGGGCTCTTTTCTCATCCTAAGCAGCTCAACACAACGATGGTCATCAGCTTGGTAAATGTACCTAAGGTTCTGGTTCCTCTCAGCCTCTCTTGCACTTAGAGGTCCATAGGTGATCCCACGCCTAGAGGTAGCATGCCTCCTAAATCTGAGAAACAACCAAGCACTGATGATAGCAACCAGTGCTGCTTCCCTAGCAATAAGTTGGCGACGCCTACTGGAACGAACCATGGTGCTATGCAAAAATGAAACATGAATTAGAAGAATCAAAGACCCAACTTGAACAACTAAACATGCCAGGTACTGGACAAACCCTAGCATTTGAGCAAGGACCGGCTGCATCACCACATGGTGCGCCTCCCAGATCCAAAAAAAGGATGACTTTAACAACTAATCCACTACTAAAAACCGGGGCTACAAACTAACAAGTATCCTAGCAGCAGTATTAGTGCAAACCCTAGAATTTGACAAGGAACGGCTACGTCACCGAGTGGTGCGCCCCCCAGATCCGCAATCATCATAGAACAAACACCCTAAAGCTCAGCAAGAACATCCAATCCAATCAGAGGAACAGTACTCCAGACCACGAAAAATACCTCAACCGCGAGGGAGAAGGAAGGGGAGGGAGGAAGAAAGGAGCGCGGCCTCATACCGGTGACCTTAGGCCTTACCAGGATGTCCGAGGAGCACCGGCGGCGGCGACGGCACTACAGGGACGCCGGACGGAGAGGCAGGGGAAAGGCAGAGGAGGGAGCGAGAGCGGAGAGCGGCGACTGGAGGGACGGAGTGAGCGAGCGAGTGAACAGTGCCCCGGCTAACCCTAGCCAGGCGGTGATGGGAAGGATTATATACGGCTGCCAGGATGAGCCAACTGGGCCCGCATCATCACCATCGCTCGGAGCCGCGCGGAACTAGGCCAGAAATGAATTGCGACCCATGCAATTCGATCGTGGCCTGGCTACGAGCGTACGGGTGGCCCAATTAGGCCTGGCTATCTCCACGGATTTTGCAACCGAACACTCAAAAGTGAGCCCAAACTGGCCGGGCTACCTCAAATTCCTGCAACCAAACACATCCTGTATGGCTACGTATGTACACTGTCCAAAACCAAGCTTCAATAATGTTGCTAGTACTACGTAATTCTCTAGTGGTATATTATTCACGGCATAAAAAGTTTGAAAGTACTTACGTATAAGCAAGAAAGAATTTGCTTGCTTAATATCTTTTTTTAATTTAATGAAATTGTAGGTTTTAGAAAGAATTTGCATATATCATGGAACAATTAGAGTTATAGTCAACCGTTAACATCGCTAACCTACAAACTTCACCCGGCTAAAATCGATGTATTCAATTAACTAAATATTTCACAAAACATATTTTGATAGAACATGCCACTACTACGTAATTGTCCATCACCTAGGGCTCCAACCCCCTTCTTTGCCCGAAAAACCGAACCGGCGAGAACCATAGCGGTAGTGATGTGGGGTTCAAACACTACCGAGTCAAAAAACCGGCGGTGATGAGGAGAGACTGCCGGTTTGATATCGAACCGGCGGCGCAAGATCGTCACCGAACACCGTCGGGTGTTCCACGACCGGCGGCAGATTTTTGATCCAAGCAATGCGGGTTCGGAAGTCACCGGCAGAGTTGATATTGGGAGCACCGTCGGGCTTTAACGAACCGACGTAATCGGTGGGGATAACACTATCGGGTTAGACCGGAGCGGACAGTGTATCGAAGAGCTAACAATGGCGGCTTACTTTGAACCCCCGCTGAACTTTACGTGAACACCGTCGGCTGATCTCAACCCCAAACGGCGTTATTAGAGTGGAGACTATCGGTTGGTTAATGCGGCCCGACGGTGATGTTTCGCCGTCTATGACGGTTAGTAATTCAAACCGATAGTATTTGGTATAGTTACACTACGGTTTGTTGCTCATTCACCTTAGGGCCCATGCCACCCGGCGTTTTTGTTTTAAATTTTTGAATTAATTCGTGGAATTCAGCTCTTTTTAAATCCGAAAAATCATCATACATTAATATCGTCAAAACATTACAGGATTTAATGGTTACATACAACAAAATCCACCTAATGTTCTAGAAACTAAGCCTACATGAACTTCTAAAATAAAAACACCAATGACCATAGAGTCATAGACATAAATAAAAGCATGACATCTTTCTAAAACCAATTAAGCAGCAATTCTCGCAATCTTCATAAGTATGTGGGGTGGCTTCTCTTCAATCTCCAGGGCCGGCTAGTTTGCACCATTGTAGGCGACGACAGCTTCACCTTCGATGTTGTATTTTCTGTAACAATTATTAGCGTAGCCTTGGACTTGAGCATAGCAATCTTCCCAGGTTAGATAGATCCCCGGCACGCGACCAACAAACACTACGTACCACGCCATGCTTGCCTATACATGTCACCAAAATAGGATGATATTGCTATGTTATTCATAAAAGTTGTACAAGAAGTTACAGACATAACAACACTAACTCATGAATTTCAATCACAATTCGAGCACAAAGGTTGCGATGACCGAGACGGGCATTTCAACGAACACCCTCAAAGTGGACCGACGCACTCACCAAGCTTTCGTGCGCCTCGTGCGCTCCTATCTTGTCTTGGAGGATTTGAGGAGGACAAGGTCGCGGACGGTACGGGGTCGGGCGGTGAAGAGGAAGACGGCGTGAGGCTGCGGACGGCAGAGAGGTGTGGCGGCGGTCCTCCGTCGGCGTGGAGGAAGACCAAGCGGGCGACGCGAGGCTAGGACAGCGGCGAATTAGTTCTCATTCTCACAGGTAAAAACTCGTACACCTAAAGGGATAATTAGTTCTCACCGTGGAAGGGGCCGAAGGGCAGAGGATGCCGGCGCGGCGTTGGGGACGTCGGAGTGGAGGAGCGCGGCGTGGGAGAACGCCGTCAAGCCTCGATTCCGCTGGAGCGGAACGACCGGGGATGCGCGAACGGACGGCCCGGGCGGCGTAGGGGACGACGAACGGCGACGTTGGAGTTGGTGGTGCGCTCCGTCGGCGAATCTGGTGCTCTTTCGGCGCTGGTGGGAAACGAGAATGGCGCGGTGTTCAAATGGCTTGCCAAAATTTCGCTCCGAGCCACTCACCTATATATATAGGCAAGGCTGGTTTGGGCGCGGTGGGGAACGAAATGGCGGGAGGTTCAGATAGATTTGGAAAATTTCACCCCAATCCTATTCGCTGCCGGTTATTACACGCAACCGGCAGTGAAATAGAAATGCTGCCACTTCATGGATGATCATGTACCTTTGTGAAGGATGTGTAATCCTCCATGGTGGAAATGGCTTGAATTTTTTTTTCCAGTCATGTACACCCAAAATATGACCCCACACAAGTTCTTAGGTTTTTCTGATACATATTTTAATTACTATGATTTTCTTCTACCTAAACTGGCGACAAGAAGGCTAATTAAACCATGGAAACACAAGAATATGTCTTGGACCTCCACGGTGATTTGCCTCCTAGGGCACATGAGACCCTGTGGAAAAGTCTAGCAGCATTCCAGCTCTTTTCGTGGGTACGCTCAGTTCAAACTATAATTACAAGGTGGCGTCGCGCAGAAATTCAAATAAACTGGGAAAAGTACCAAACCAACTCCGAAAAATCTCAAACTTCGTGGGTGCTTCCCAATTTGCATGTGAAAGGCTTAGAAAAAGTTTGAGACCACTACAACACTGGCAAAAATATGAACCACATGGAGCACAGGAACTACACTGTATAGTACTGGTTCGATGGTAGGGATCATGTACCTTTGTGAAGGATGTGTAATCCTCCATGGTGGAAATGGCTTGAATTTTTTTTCCAGTCATGTACACCCAAAATATGACCCCACACAAGTTCTTAGGTTTTTCTGATAAATATTTTAATTACTATGATTTTCTTCTACCTAAACTGGCGACAAGAAGGCTAATTAAACCATGGAAACACAAGAATATGTCTTGGACCTCCACGGTGATTTGCCTCCTAGGGCACATGAGACCCTGTGGAAAAGTCTAGCAGCATTCTAGCTCTTTTCGTGGGTACGCTCAGTTCAAACTATAATTACAAGGTGGCGTCGCGCAGAAATTCAAATAAACTGGGAAAAGTACCAAACCAACTCCGAAAAATCTCAAACTTCGTGGGTGCTTCCCAATTTGCATGTGAAAGGCTCAGAAAAAGTTTGAGACCACTACAACACCGGCAAACATATGAACCACATGGAGCACAGGAACTACACTGTATAGTCCTGGTTCGATGGTAGGGATCATGTACCTTTGTGAAGGATGTGTAATCCTCCATGGTGGAAATGGCTTGAATTTTTTTTTCCAGTCATGTACACCCAAAATATGACCCCACACAAGTTCTTAGGTTTTTCTGATAAATATTTTAATTACTATGATTTTCTTCTACCTAAACTGGCGACAAGAAGGCTAATTAAACCATGGAAACACAAGAATATGTCTTGGACCTCCACGGTGATTTGCCTCCTAGGGCACATGAGACCCGTGGAAAAGCCTAGCAAAGCATTCGGCTCTTTTCGTAGGGTACGCTCAGTTCAAACTATAATTACAAGGTGGCGTCGCCTTGAGAAATTCAAATAAACCTGGGAAAAGTACCAAACCAACTCCGAAAAATCTCAAACTTCCTGGGTGCTTCCCAATTTGCATGTGAAAGGCTCAGAAAAAGTTTGAGACCACATGGGCCACAAGAACATTACAAATTAATTAGGAAGTAACCATACAACCTTACAAATAATTAACATAGTAAACACACTAATCATCATCATCGTCGTCGGGATCAATATTGGGTCCAGCTTGTGATCCATGCACACGAATGTAGGATTGTAAAAATATCGGGTAATTGATGTCACAGATTAAGTATCCGCTTGAGTCGATGAAGGTCAATGCCCTTATGATTCCACTCTCTCGTCCCTCGCAAGGACGTAAAAATGCTCGACCATAGATATAACCTCTTGAAGCGACCGGTGCCTAAGTTAGTAAACCTTATGCAGTATTGTCGCCCTTCCGTAGTTTGCTGGCCAAGGTGTGCATAGAAGTCCCAATCGCATTCGAAGTCGGTCTCGTAGCTTGGTCGAGAACGGCCGCCAAGCCACATGCGGCATAAGTAAAATCGTGGAGCAAAATCGCAAGTGGGAGAATCAAAATGAATGAGGATGATGTGAATCTATCTAATATGCATTGCCAAAATGATGAATTTAATTTATTACCACATCATCATGGTTGTAACTCCCAACATATTCGCTATATTGCCATGGGGGATATTATCGCCAGACAAGGCAAATATCTTGAAGTGCGAGAAATCAGGCACAATGTAGCAAACACGCCGAAGAGAATCTAAACACAAGGAAACGACATGGTACTTGGCGTTTTGCACGGTCGTTCTCTCGTTTCCCTCTCGTGGATTAGGTGGCTGTTGTGTCCGGAATCCTCGAAGGGATGTAAAAACTTATTTCACACGTATATAGTTGATGACCAGGTGACGATGCTCTAGATGTCGTGGTCTCCACAAAACCAGAGATAGAGAACCAGCTAAGTGCTGTTTCTAGCCATTATATTGGGGATAAAGTCTGTGAAACATATAAATACAACAAAATGACGTTAAGTTAAACTAATTGTCCATGTATTTGTTATAGTAAAATAAGAAATAAAAATGTTAGAAAAAATTACATACGATGGTCGGATAAGAGAATGGCCTTGTGTCCACACCGAGGGGCGAATGGCTCATCGCCAAAGATGGAAACCTGGTTCTTGTGGTGGCGGCAAAGGCGGAGGACCGCCACCCGCCGAGCGATAAAAAGGAAAAAAAGGACAAAGCTCATAAATATATATAGTATAGGGTGCACTTTTTATACACCCGGGTGTAGTTACACCCATATTCAAAAAACCATATTGTGCATGTGTTCATACTTGTTTATTGGTTTGAGTATGTTTAGATACTCATATTAAGATACTCTAGATCTTACTACGCGAAAAAATTTCGATGGAACCCATATTTTTTAATATATTACATAAAATGCCACTACCTGCTGTATATAAAAAAGTATATACATATACTCAAAGTATGAATGCATACTTAACGTATATACCACCATAGATGGTCTAGTATGATCATATACTTCATCCACATGCACTTCGTTCGGTCACATATACCATAAATCTTGAGATATACACATGGGTGTAACTACACCTAGGGTGTAGAAAAAATTTACCCTATAGTATATATATATGTATTGTTTATATGCATATTATATAGGAATTCTAGACAAGAAAAAAATATCCTTATCAATGTAATATCCGGAGCCATGAACAAATCTCCTAGAAAGAGAGAGAGAGAGTGAAAGAGCCGAGTGGATTTCGTGCGTGAGTGACCGGAGCTCATGGGTGCGTGCTTGGGTATGTGTGTGGATGCGGCCGGGCGCATTGATTTATAGCAGATTGATCATGCAGGGTACATCACTGCCGGGTATTAAGATATACCCGGTAGTGATAACAACATGACTACCGGTTATTTGAATGGAGCCGGCGAAGTGAATACAATATCACTACCGGTTGTTTGTATGTATCCGGCAAAGTGAATTCACGCGGTGTTGTCACTTCACTCGGTTTGCATGCATGCATTGTTGCAATCTTCTTTGCATATGTACGAGTAGATGCTTCACGCAATTTGGGGTTTTGGTTATCCGTTCTTAAGGGGATATGGATGTGAATAAAATTCATTATCTGTTTTTTTTTTTTGTTACATATATAACTTTATTTCATTCACATTAGATTTGGATATATCTGTTGAATTTTTCTCACAATATGCAAAGATATTTCATTGACGCAACCGTCTTTATTATGTTCGATGAAGGGTAAAAAATGGGAACTCAAAGATATCGAAGAGACAATCAAGATTCATAACAAAATGTAAATACAACAGATAAGAAATTTGATTGCATATATTTCCATAACAAAGACCTTACATTACATATATTTCCATAGCAAAGATCTTACATAGAACTAAATATACGGTAACAAAAACCAATTCACGAGATAGGTCAATGCTACAATCAAAGTGTACAAACACATTAAAATTTAACCACCTCGGTAAGTCTCTTGTAGCATCTCCTCGGATCGAAGAAGTGGCGAGGCCGCTACGTGCACTCATTGAGGAGGTTAGAGGATGAGATTCTTAGGGAGCTTCATCTTCAGCCCAAACTTGACCATTGGACCAAGGATGAAATCACAAGTAACTTGGTCCAATGAGGGTTGTTTTTCCATGGATGCACCATATGATTCGAGATACTATATGCCCATGTGCCCAGGATATTGGCCGAACACTAGCACCCCAAAGCACAAGGACTCCGGACTCTTAATATGAGCCCGAGTTCGATCTTGAATCATGGCACCCACGTAAGCCGCAAGCCCCGGTGTCTCTCCTTCATCAAGAAGACTCTTCTAGCACCTTTTCTATAAACCATTTTCTTGGACTAGGTATATTCAGATGTGGAGGGCTTTCTCCCAAAGAAAGGCCATATGTATGTGGAACTGAAAGAAACTTTGCTAGCAAAGAAGATCGAGGACGAAGAACAAGGAAAATAAGGAGAAAAAGATTTCCTAGATCCAAAACCCATGACACTAAAAATTCAAAACTAAGCCCCTCGTATTTTGAGGAGAGGGTTAGGAACCATTGGACAAACCAAGAATGCAACAACGAGAGAGGAGAAACGGGTGCAAAACACAACGTCCCCCCTTGCCGTTTAAATAGGCGAGAAGGCGTGGTTGAGTCGACCGCCGTTGTAAGGAGGACGCGTGGCAGAAGGCGCCAAAGATTGGTGCAATGGTCGGCCACCGAGTTGAGAACCGCGGCGGCCGTTGAATTTTTGAAATCACCGCCGGGTCTAAGTTTTCACCCGGCAGTGATGTCGAATACCATTGGCGAAAAGATCCGCACCGCAAGTGATCTACATCACCGCCGGGTGTGAAACTACACCCGACGGTGTTTTAACCGACATTGATTTAACCCGCCGACGCCGCGGTGGTGCCACAGGCTTTTCTCATCGATTCAGAGACACCGCCGGTTTCCTAACCGCAAAGTGAATGCTACCGGGCAACGTGGTTCTCCAAGCGAAGCGGCATGCATGCAACACAGGCCACCGTGGAACACGCTAAGTGAACGTGGCGAGCCTACAAAGATTGTGGTAAAAAAAGAAAAAAGCGATTGATGGCTATCCGTTGGGCGGTACAAAGTTTGATTCTTTAAATAGCCCGGCAGTGTTGTGGACGTGCTACAGCTTGTTGAGTGTGTCATTTTCGTGCTCCAGCCAGCAGAAGTCTCTCGTCTCCCTCCCTCCTGCTCCCTCACCCGTCAGCATCGAAGGTATGTGTGGTTGATCTTGTAGCAATGGTAAACAGTGTGAAGCATGCATTCCTTGTTTCAAAATAACAATGCTAAACTCGATCATCGTTCTTGAAAAAATGGTCAAAAACTGGCTTGTTGGGGATCGAACCGGGGATTTCGGGATTGGTTGTTGGAAAACGCCGTGCCAGCCGAGGAAGCGGCCATTGGAAACGCGCGTAAACGCGTAGCCGGTCGGCCTTTCGTGGGGAGACGGGCCGATCACGACGGCCATTGGATTGAGCCGGTCATGCGTTGTTGACTGTTTTCATGGCGCCGCGTCTTGGGAACGACAATGGACTGCATGCATTCCATGGCTTGCTACTATATAACAACGCTCTGATTTGGTACCATCTCCATCGCTAATTAGCCTCTCTCTTTCCATAAACCCCAGGCAGCTAGCTTCTTCTTCATCGATGAGATGGCCGGCGTCTACACCAACGAGGAGCTTTTGTTTACCGTGGCGCGCCTCCACGGCGCCCTCCGGCTCTCACCCACCGGGCCGAAGAACTTCGCCCGCCAACGGTGCCTTGGCCGTTGGTGGAGAAGGTGAACTTCTACGCCTTCAAGGTCGAGGCCATCGCCGACATCCTCGCTAGGGGATACGGGCGAGGCCGGGCGGAGCTCCGGGCAGCCGCCGGGGGAACGCGGCCGGCGGCGGGAACGCGGCCGGGCGGTGAGGACGAGGCCGGCGGCGAGGACGGCGGCCTAGCGGCCGGGCGGCGGAGGAGGCGATGGCGGCGGGAAGCGCGGGCGGCGGCGGAGGCGATGGCGGCCGCCGCTTTTTTTTATTTTTTCGTTTTGTAAATATATTATGACTCTCAAGTCGTTTTTAATTCATCTCCGTTCTCTGTTTCTATCGTTTGTTTTTACCGTTCCTTCTTCATTCAACCCCGCGAGCTATCGGTTCCTTTAATTTGCTTCCCCTCCCAAATCGCTATCGGTTCTAATTCAACCCGGTTGTGTCAATCTTCAAATCGCTTTTCGGTTCTAATTCAAACCCGCGAGTGATCGTGGTCCATCAAGACCACGCCGGGGAACGATTCAACCCGGTGGTGATCTGAATCTTCACCGCCGGTATTGGTCGTATCCGTGGAGTTTCGAAGTTTCCCCGCACTGAACGGTTCATCACCGCCGGGCGAGGTTCAACACCGCCCGGTGGATTAAATTCGGCAAAGTGATGCCGGCGGTAGTGATGAGCGATTCTGTAGTAGTGTGCATTGACGCATTAAACTATATATAGTTCCGTGGTACAAGTGCTTTACTTGCATCTCTGTATATTTACCAGAATTCTAATGTGACACACACGGGACCATGTATATATATAGTTTTACAGTGTGTTGACACACTATAAAGGCTTCTTTGGGGATCATTCGTATTCCCCTTGATTGGAGGGGATTGAGGGTAATTTAGTTCAATTCCAGCTCAATACCTTTCAATTTCCAATGGGAATGGTTGAATCATATCCAAATAATTAAGCTATAAGTACAATTCTCAAATCAATGCATGTTTTCTATATACAACAATTAGATAAATCAGTAGAATTAAATTGTGATAACTTTTGTTGTACTGTCACTCTCTAAAAGGGAATTTTGGATTCGTCCTCTTGTTAGATAATAGTTTTTGAAGCAAGAAGGAAACTAAAGAGATAAGGACAAGGAAACAAGAGTGGATATCACGTATTAATTTCACGTGGGATAGATATATAGGCAAGGGCATGCATTTACCATTGAATGAATTCGATTGGGGGGCACGCAGGATCCATATTCCAGAGGCGAAAAGATTTGGCATCAGAGATATTTAAGGGCGCTGCTGGCTCGTACCACTCCCCACTACGTTTGCCCTAACCAAATTCACTGTTCACAGATGACACTGGACTACTGTTCACACATGGATCCCATGGAAACACCTCATTATTCGCTACCTCACTGGATTGACATTTCACTGGCAGATAGCATGCAGATGCTCCACTGGCTAGCTGTAAGGGACGCACATTCATTTTTCGCTTTTGACAATATGCGCAGCTACCATGCATGATCTCATCATCATAAGTTGCCTGAAACCCATAGCCATATATATGCTCCATATATATCTTTTATTTGGATAAGAATCGCTGCATTGTACGTATATATGATGTTAATTAATGTTAATACTTGAACAGTACGTGCAAGAGATATATATATGACAATATACTCATCACACGGATTTACGGACGTATCCTGCAGAGGATTTTGTGTACATCACGATATCACATGGCGTGCATAGACGGAACGGCGGCCGTAACACGCCTAGCTATTACTATATTAGTAACTATTATTACTGTTGTATTATATAGGCTACGCCAGATAGATGTCTATCTAACTCTCGTAACCAGCCAGATGGATCTTTGCATGGTGGTATAATTGCAACATTAAATCATTTTAATTAGCTATAGCTACATCACGGTTCGTCCCAAATTATGTCAGTCAAAACATCTCAAGTTTGAACAAAATTGCAGATCGAGAGAATTACAGAGATTTATGACATCAAAGAAGTATACTATAAAAAATAGAAAAAGCATGTGAGTGTTTTTGCAAAAATCAAGCACATCAACTGCATTTACCAAACTACTGAAGATTGCTCTTGAGTGGCAGAGTGGGGTCATTCATGGATGGCAGTATTAAAGCTCTATCCATTCCATATTTAGCTAAGTTACTCTAACTAAATAAAAAAAAACAGACCTATCATTTTCATCTTAACAGATGACATTGCCATCTTATATAAAATCGAAGATGTGAGACAATCTCATCTCAAGACGTCCCAAAATTAAGACATGCATGCTTATTAATAGCTTGGACAAAGTCTTGCGTACACACAGTAGTTCGTCGCCTCTGTGAAAATACTGTAGCGGCAGTCAGTTGCCTGCTCCGCTGCACTCTGCTTCGTGGACAGGCCGGCCGGCTGGCCGGCTGTTTCAGCTGCTGCGGAGTAAGGCCTCTCGAGTGATCTACGTTCGTCCAAGTTAACCGTGCAGTTATTTTTACAGTGCGTGCATGGTATGCGCAGTAGTTATTTTTACGACACTACTATGGTTACTGATATAAGTACAGTATATATGTGCCCGTTTGCACTCTGATCATGTGCTCAGCATGCGCAAGCACATCCAAATTGTACTATAGAGGGATCGAGAGAGATATAGAGGCCGGAATAACAAGTATCAAAAAAGATTTCAAGCACTAATCAGGAACAATGCATTCCTCTGGCGATCGATGATTTTCTATAATATAAGATAGAAATGCCTAGTGACTCTTTTTTTAAGAGTTTTCTCAGCCTTTTAGAAATCCACAAAGTTTTGACACAAAGGTCAGCTAGTGTTGCCAATAAACACAGAGCTCAAAAGTAGACACCCTATCTTTTTTCTAAAGATCAGCGAACGGGTGCCTAGAGCCAAATTGGTTAGGTATCATGGGTTTGACTCTTCATGAGATGAAGGCTAGGATTGAGATTAAAAAATTCATGTCATCTGCCACGCTAAAGCATATAGGGCGTCCATGTGTTATGTGTATAAGTCGGACAGGGGTTCGAATTCCTTGAGCTACCTGATAAGATCACCTTCTATGTTAAGAGCAAGTATAGTAAGTCCTACTCAGCAGGCTGTAAGAGGTTCCATATTATCAAAATCTGATGTAAGTGAGAGAAATGAGGAGAGAGAAGGAAGCGGGATGTTAGCAAACAGCCCGACTGTAGGCACAAACTACGAGAAAAGAATATCTTTTTTATCTTCTTCCCCAATCACATGACACCTTTTAGCCATGCTACTTATTTCTTACAGCCATCCTATAAGCCTTCTTAGTATATAGGCTGGATATAACAAGCTCTTATAGCCTGCTAACCGTCGGCAGCCAGCGTTCTTATTATCCTTGCTCTAAGAGCAAGAACAATAATAGAGCCAAGTACTTGGCTATAAGCCAAGTTATAAGAGCCAAACCATACAATGGTTAGTGTTCTACTTGGCTCCAAACATTTTTTTTATACTAAATGGTTTCATTCTCTTTCCTCCTTCTCCTCACATACATCTTTGTTGGGACCCACTGTTACCTATGCATCCGTGCCCAGCTTGGTGCTTAACTAGTAGCCAAGCTCTCATCTCTCTCATCTCTTCTCTCCTCCACCTCAGCAAAAATATTGACTAGCTTGGCTATAAGCCCATTATTGTACCTGCTCTAAAGAGAATGCATAGGTCCCCATGGATCGAGTTTTTTCTTAAAAAGATAAAAAAAGCCAACTTATTTGATCTATATATGGTAAGTAGAGTGAACAAAACGCTACCCTCCACGACCCTATTTAAATAATGGCCAGAGGTTTCTGGCTTCATCCTAAACCCTGAAGAGGATTCATACCAACTTAGTACAACTCAACACATCTAAGCAAACATAAATTGTAAGATGAACAAATAATGAAGAACCGCTTCTAAATGATGAAGCCCATCCATGGAGCGCAAAAGGCCATCCATGGAGTGCAAAAAGTCCATTTCTACAAGTATAACTCAACATATAATTTAATCATTGTCTTTGCAAAAGTTATACTTCGCGAATAATGATATGATCCGACAAGACCGCCGTATTTTAATTAGCTTTGTTTTCTTTCAATTAGCACCATTGTTTCTTGAGAGCTACGTAGAGCATGTGCATCCTTACAGAAGTTCGCAAGTACGAAAAATACTACAAAGTCAAGTGTAGTAGATAAACCGGCAATTAGGAGTGCGCGTGCTATATATTAACAGCTAATTAACATAGTACTTTGCATGTGGCGAGCACAGCACTGCTTGATTAGGTATAGACCTTTCGACCCTTACATACGCGCCGAATCGAGCAAACGTACGTGCGCTATTACCACGAGTACTCAGGACGATCACCAGAGCGATTTGCACGTGATAATGCACGATTATGCGCACATCTGCAAAATCGAGGTACTGTGCCGTACTGCAGTGT
This sequence comes from Hyparrhenia diplandra, assembly GCA_015847255.1. Taxonomy (NCBI): domain Eukaryota; kingdom Viridiplantae; phylum Streptophyta; class Magnoliopsida; order Poales; family Poaceae; genus Hyparrhenia; species Hyparrhenia diplandra. Next base: position 184,293 of record JADLZK010010814.1, read on the forward strand.
TGTACGTAGGAGTATATGTGTATGTAGTAGTAGGCAGAACCACCTGCTGCAGGCACCGGGGAGGGGTCCATGCATCGATCGATCGATCGATCATATGCATGGGTCCAAAAAAACGAATGAAATTCCTGGGGCTAATGATGAGGCGTCGTAACGTAATGGCAGATCGTATTCTCCTTGTGATTGGCTGCAGCGCTGCTTCTGATGGATCTCGCATTTCTCGCTACCTGCTATAGGCAGAGAGATTGGTACCTGAGCTACCCCCTCTCACACAGACTCGCAGAAGATCTTGGTGCACGATCTCCTCCAATTTAAGTGTGGTCCGGGGGACTGCCAACTTAATTTTTACCGCCAGGAGTTAATCATCTCGGTCCCTCGTATGGGCTCAGATCGAACATGCTATTTTCATGTCTCTGAATTTGATTCTAAGAGAGTCATCTAGTTCCAAACTCGAAAATAAATAAATAAAATATCATTTTCGGTCCCCAAACAAAGTTTTAGATATCATTTGATCCCAAACAGATCCTGAACCACTTTCCTATACTGACATGTTATATTGATCTTGAATTGACATGGATCCACAGCGTGAGACTCATATGTCAGAACCATATTTCTTCTCACATCCTCCTCCTTGATCTCTCCCTCCCTCCCCTCTGGTTGGCGTCCCATGTTTCCTTCTTGGCCGCCGTTTTCTCCTACCCAATTGTGCCATGTTCCTTCTTGACACGTTTGCTATGGCGGCGGCGAGGTGTGCCATGGGGTGCTCCATGTTCTCGACGGCGGACGCATGTGGGGGCACCGTCCGTCGTCCTGCTCCCGATAGAGGCGTCGTGCGACCACGGTGTGTGGCTCTGCCACAGGCTAATTACCCAGGCGTCCGGGGAGCGGTAGTGGCCTGGCACAACATTCATGACCTCCAAGGAGTCTGTAACGACGACAACGAGCGTCGGCGGTGTGCGCGGTGGGAGGGAGACGGATTGGAACCTGAGCCGAGCCGTCTCACGCGATGACGGGCTGCGAGGAAGTGCAATGCGTTGTGTGAATGTTGTAGCGTACAATGACGGGCCGGCCACGCGTCGCACATTGGTTGGGTGCGTTCCATGCTATGCGTATGCCTGGCGAGTACCCCATTCCCCTTGCCCGGGGGGGTTATCTGTGTCGCCTGAGAGGGAAAGGAGTGGTGCGGATCTAGCATATGCACTTGTCAAGTTTCAACCCATGTTAATGGACAGTCAAGCAGCAACATTGTGATGCCAGTGCACGTTTGAACTTGGATAACAACTAGAGCCATACTGAGAGATATGAGAATGACCTAGCTTTTTCTTGATTGACTCTTGGATTTTACTCATTATCAATACTATTGCTCGGGTTTAACAATATCGTCAGCGCTCATCTTTGCTCTCCTCGTCCATGAGACGGGCACTGCGAGTTAACAATACTATACATATATGCATATGGATTAAATTAAAGTGTATACAAATTATACAATATATGGTATACAACAATCCTCGTTTCTCTAAACATTGATGCAAATAAAGCATCTGCGCACAAACAGGAACAGCACCTGTAGTATCATGGTAGTACATTTTGCTGTATATTTCTCGAATAATGCATGCATGTCACGCTGCCCGCCGCTGACCTGCACGCATGCAGGCATTCCGTAAATCTGGACTTGCAGCAACGTACGTACTCCCAGCACACGTAGGCTCCCAACAGTGTCCGTACGTCGATGCTTAAAAAACACAGTCCCGTACGTCCATCAATGCATGCATGCATGCATGCGGACGTGGTGCCGCTAATGACCCGCACAAATATATTAAGGATAGATAGGAGCCACCCCCCTAGCGTCTTTTTTTAGTTAAATAGATCAAATTTATATAAATTCACCACTAGTCCCTCAGCCACGCCTGATCTACAATTCTTGATCAAATTTATTTTTTTTTTGGTTAGCATCTTTTTTTCGCTTAGCATCGTATTATAATTTGGAAGGACCTATAGTTGCATTATACATTCCATATCTAAGTACAATGGACGGAGTTTACCTCCTGATTTCATAGTGCGGGCCATTAGACTGAAAAGAGTAACAATATCATTGGATCGGAGTTTACCTCCTGTACTTATATACCACTCTTTTGAGTCTTATGACTTGTCAACTCATCAATGGCGCGGTTGTTGTGAAAAAGACAATTTGCATACCAGGCCGCATCCTGGCGGCCACGGCCGGTATAGTACCAGTGGCAGTGCGTCTGGCACGGTATAGTACACATACCATGCCTGCCTGCGGGACGCTGGACGTACGTGTACGTGGTGCGCCAGCGGCAGCTGGCCGCCGGGCGTCGCCGCAGCAATAATCTCCCCGCCGGCGTGGAATCCAAGGGGTCGTTTTCGGGCAGGCTAGCCGAGGCCCGAGGGAGATCGACCCGATCTCGGCGGCTTTCATTCCGCGGTCGGGGTCAGGGCCGGCGCGCCATGCATGGCCGTACGTGCGCGTACCCTACGTCCTCGGCCTCGCGCGCGCGCCGGCAGGCCGCCGGCGGGTCGTACGGACCAGTAGTACGTTGGGGGGGTGTGCTGATCGAGACGCGGCGTGTTTGTATATCATTGGATGCTGATTGGTTTCCATCGATCAACCGCCTTGCTGTCGGCCGGCAGACGCCAGGCGCCAGGCAGGGACAGGGACAGTGTCCAACGCGCGGCGTACGTACGTGATGCATGCGCGCGGTGGCCAGCCCGCCGGGCGCCGGCCGGCTCGATCTCGTATCCAGCCGCGGGGTGTGCTGAGCGTGGTTGACTGATGACGCGAGCCATGGCTGCGCGCGTGCCGTGCATGCATGCAGTGAGCACACTGTGTGCGCGCGCGAGCTCCGGAGTCCGGGCTCGCGCGCAGGACCTCGCAAGCTCTGTGTGTACTGGGGATGCGCTGCATGATACTGTGGCTGTAGCTACGCGCGCGCGCGCTGCGCAGGTGTCGGGCCATGCGCTGCATGATACTGTGGCGCGCGCGCTCGCCTGGGGAATTGTTGGAAGCAGTGGCGCGTGCAATGCGTGGTTGTGCGCGCGGTGCTTCAGTTTGGAAACAGTGGCTGTGTGGCCGACGGCATGCATGCACCTGCTGGCCGTACGTACGCGATGCATAGTTGCGTTCCTGTGCGCCTTCATTCGCTCGGTCGCACGCTTCTCCGCAGCAGATTCGGTGGTCCACACTGGCAGAGCGACGGAGTGAATGACTAAACTTCCGAGATCAGGTAGGATCTAGATCGGTGACCAACATGCTCAAGTATACTCCTGTATGCGTGCATCTGTTTGAATTCCTATACAATACAGGTGACAGTTGAATATCCATGGATATCCAATGGATACTGTCTAGTTAAAAAAATAAATTAGAAATTTATTTCCCTCCACCAAAATTCGAATTACTAGTTTATTTGCTAAAGTCTATGGATGTCCAACCTCCACCTATGTGTACATGTCAGTAATTTTAATAATGGTAATAAGATCTTTTTGGCAGGGTTTCATCGATCTCACATTTAGGTGGCATCACCCATCTAGCAGAAAGACGAATGAAACAACATCTTTCATCTAGAGTCTCTCTCGCAAAGCAATTTTATGAAATTTGGCAGGGCTTCGTCACCAAAACACATAGAAGCCAGATGAAGCTCCTCAAAAGCTCTATATGGAAACACTAGCTCCAAGTCTATATTTTTGCACCTCCATTTCTATCAAAAATGTATTCATTTGAAACATTATCTTCAATGACTATATATTTTGCATCATCGTTTCATGGGCATATGTATATATATGGTTTATGTAGTGCCTCATATCATGCATGTATATCTCGAGTTAGGCTTCCCTTTACCAACAATGACATAAATGAACAATTTATAACCATCTGGAAATGCTTTTTGGGCATTTTTCATAATGACATAACACATAAGTAATTTAAATTTGGTAGTGGAGATGGATAACTTAGCTGTAAATTTAGTGTTGCTTTTTATGTATGCCATGAGTTAGTTTTTCTATGTATTAACAATGACATAAATGAATAATATATAAGCATATGTAGAAATACTTTGGGACATTGTTCTTCTACAATAACATATATATATGTACTCTCTCTGTCCCTAAATATTTATCTTTTTTTTTTCTTTAATTTTTGAGAAACAATGTTGACTAAATATTTGTAAAAAAATTGTAAATATTTATGGTACATAATTAATACCTCTGGAAAGATTTTTGAATCTAGTTTTTTTTATGAATTTATTTGAAGATACAAATGTTGTAAATATTTTCTATAAATCGATTCAAAGTGCTTGCGGCACGCACACCAATGGCGATAGATATTTAGGGATGGAGGGATAAGGTAATTTACAATTAGGCTGTTATTCAACCTATGATATCAAGAAACCCTAGTATAGTACAAGTACACCAGTTAGAGAAAATTAAACATATAGTCTAGTATTAAATTTAGAAGTTTTTTTTTTTTTTTTTGAAAGGACGACGGAAACAAATTTCTCATGAGTTTTCTTAGGAGAGGAAATAATAATACAGTACAAGATAAATAAAAACTAACAACCCATTAACTACTTGAAGACACTTATACTGAAAAATCCAACCTACAATGCCTAAAAGCGTGCTTGTAAACAAATTAAAGGAAGGTCACCCAAAGCAATGCAAGGACGGTGATAGATAGGACGCAAGACAAGATTGAAAAGAAGAAAAGAGTCAAGACATACACGATGCTTGGCTATGTCGCGAAGTGGAACCGTTGGATGCCATGCATGCATCCCTTAACCAAAAGTGTTACTCGTGTTTGTGTTGTGGTTGTAGTCACTTTTTCTATAGTTAACAAAAGCGGATTAACGTGATGGCCGATTGGCCGCCCCTCCAACTAGAAATGGTTATAAACTGCAGTAAAAAAGACACTTCATCGAGCAGCCATTTTTACCTAACCAGCCACGACAATTCATTAAAAGGGAACATCGATCTACAAACACAGTGACTGGAGAAGTAATTATAACTAGTAGTAGAAAATGAAACAGCAAGTACAGAGGAGTAATAAAACCAGTATTGTCTGGCATTCGATTCAACATCATAAAAGAACAACTAGTCCACATTTTATGTGTATATACTAGCAGCTCCATACATAAGAACAAACAATATAGACAGAAAACATGTCTCTTGAAAACATGTCTTCACCGTGTAGCCCACACACAGGCATATATCCGATCGGGATCAGAGACGAGCTGAGGAGCCTGCCGGGTGGTCCGACGATGGATCGACTTGACGTGACCTCACCTCGCTCGGTCCACGGTTACACAGATCAGAGGACCGCTCCTGCACTACTCCTCCCTCGACATGAACTTACGCGACTCTGCGGCGGCTAGAGCCCTCTCCTCCGACCCCGACTTGACTGGACATGGCTCTCCGAGGTGACCAACCAAAACCACCACCGCCTGCTCCTCCTGCTGCTCATGTCGTCACGCCTGCCGGCCGGGTGTTGATCGAAACAAGCTGGTCCCCCGCCGTCGCTGTCGCCGTCGCCGTCGTCGTCGCTCGCGCACAACCACGGCCGGCCACCACGCACACGCCACGATGCCGGCCTGCTGCTGCCGGCGCCACCGCACGTAGTACGCGTTCACGGAAACGAACTCAATACGGTTACTATACTCGAGCTACGGTTAGCGCGCGTACGTGCGCAGGGTCTCGGCCACGTACGCGTGCGACCGAGCGCGTACACCGTACAGCACACGGGCAGGCTGCGCCGGCGCTGTGCCTGCCCGTGGGCGATCGGGGAACTGTGCGGGGAGATCCGGGCCGTACGGTGGTGGGATCCGGCCGGAAGCGGGCCATGGCATTGATGGAGCCTTCCATTTACTGCGGCCTCGCCCACCCACACTGGCCCAGGATGTCCTACGGCCCAGTGGGCAGTAGTGGCCCCGCACGGCCCGCCCGGCGGCTTGATGCACTTTGATGATCCCACGTGGCTGGGATTCGAGGACGTGGACATGGCTGCGATTTTTACTTTTCATTTTTACCTTTCATTATCTGAGATATTACTTCCATTCATTCATCGTCGTCGTCACCGTGCTCCGCGTCGGTCGTCCGCAGGGGAACCGCCTCGCTCAGAACGGCCTGATCTCGATCAGACGGCTCCCAATAACGACCAGGACGAGTCGTGTCGTGTCTCTGTGTGCTGTGTCTGTCGTTGCTTAATTATTCTGAGTTCTGAGCGTTGCTGTACAACCCTTTTACGTGTGTCGTCGTGGTCGGTCGTTTAATCCCGAAAGCATATGCATCATGCCCTCCCCATCATGCATGGGATGGGCGAGGACGGCGGGGACGGCGGCAGTGGCTGGCTGAGCGGGCCGTGGTCGTCGGGCGCGTACACGTACGTGAGTGCGCGCAACGTGTTGGGTGCACTAGTCACGTGCGGTGGTGGGGGCATGCGTGCAGTGCAGCTGGCCTGGTACGGCCACACGTACGGGTACTGAGATTTTTACTGTATCATTTATTTATGGACGACGTCACTCGATCACTCTCCAAGAATCGTAGCCGTGGTACACCGGTACTGCACCGAATCATGCTAATGTCAACCGGCGCCGGCAGCAAAATCGCGCAGGGGAGACGATGGACAGAGAGAGATGAGACGTCGTCCACGGCAGGATGCCGAGCCGCACCGGCGGCACCGCTCTGGGAGCCTGGGAACGTTGCAGGCAGCCGTGCAGGCAGGCGGCAGGGCTGCAACTGCAACCAGGGAGAGGAACAGTGGGAGGGGAGCAGACGTCAGACGGGACCCAGCCGGGTAACCAACCCACAGGCCGGACGGCCAGAGGCTCTGGGCGGCGGTGGTGACGAGAGCCGGACAGCGTGCGTCCGGTGCCCCAACACATGACACGAGTTGCCGTTCTGGCGCGCTCTGAGTAGCAGCACCGTATCGACGTCGGGACGGGGTACGCGCGCGCGATCGACCGGGGATCTCCCGCTGCCACAGAGGCAGAGTCGAGCCTCGAGGCATCGACGGCCACGCGGCGCACACGCCGACACGCGTATCCCGAGGCCACCGCTGTAAATTGACGGCCGGACAACGTCATTACATTTTAGAGCCTGTTAAATTTGGCCGGCCGTCCGGGCTGGCGTCTTTGTGAGAGAGAAAATACGGGCCACGGGTACGATGGCCGGCCGATCTTTGTGAGAGAAAATATCTGGCCGACGGGGTGGCCGATAAGCCAAGCGATCTTTTCAATAAACGTCATTACATCTGTTTAGCCTCACTGTTCAAGTACAAGTTGTAGTATCTAAACTTACATAAACTCACACCACCACCAATGCACTCACGCTCACTCACACTCATACACCTAGTGCGCAAGCTAGATATACACCTAGGCGAAGAGGTCGCACGTCACCCCCGACCATCATGGTGTGTCCACGTGTGAGTATAGATTTTCAACGGCCGCGTGCCGTGCCGCCGCGTGCCATGCCGCGTGCCGCTAAGGCACGCCGCGCCCTCGCGGGCCGGGCTGCACCGGGCTCCATGCGACCTCGAGCCCAGCCCGTCCCCACGGCCAAATCGTGCTTGCCGTGCCATGCGGTGCCGTGCCCGACCACGGGCCGATTTTTAAAAAACACTCAAACATGATCATTTTTTACACGATTTCAAGTATATTTGTACAATATTATACCAAATATATGTATAATATTATACCAAGTATGAAAATATCGGGACTAATATACCAAATATGTACAATATTATCACTAGTACATTTGCCACCGGACCTCCCCTTTCTTAACGTCCGGGCCGCGCGCCGCGCCCCCGTGCTTGAGGGTCGGCCCAAGCCCGCATCGCCGCCGCGTCGGGCCCGTCGACCACCGGGCCGCGTGCCGTGCTCGGGCCGGGCCAAAACACTGGCGTGCCCTCGTGTCGGGCCGTCGGGCCGCGGGCCACATGGAAATCTATACGTGTGAGGCGGTGAGAGCGGGACACGCGAATTGGCTTGTAGTCCAATGGTAGGGACGGTCCGGTGGGACGCTACCCACCGGGGTTCAAATCCCGGGTGCTCGCACCTTTCCCGGGATTTTCCCAAGGATTTACCGGCGTTATGCATTAAGTGGTAGCGACGTTCCGTCGACGACGAGGCGCCTATGGTGACTTCGAGAATCTCCAGATCCGCCGGCCGCCCAGTTCTTCGGAGGTGCTCATAGGGGTAGGGTTTGCGTCGCGTGTGTTCATAGGGGGTGAGTGTGCGTGCGTGTTGTGTGTGTCTGCGTTGTCGCGTGTAATTCTCAAAAAAAAAAAAAAAAAAAAGTCGAGCCAGGACACGGCCTAGATATTGTTGAGGAAAAATCCTGGGTGAGACACCAACGTCGAACCTGTGGTTCAAACATTGGCGAGCAGCTAGCCAACCAACGGCTCCCGCCATCATATATACTAGTTATTACGGGTAACAGAAAAGAAACCTAAGGTCGGTCATTGATATGGTCATTATATCACAGATTCACGCGAGCTTTTGTTAAGCAAATTGACAAGTGTTTTGTCCTTCAAGTTACTCCCTGCTTTCCAAATTGTAAGTCATTTTAAAAATTTTGGAGAGTCAAAGCTTTTAAGTGAGGGGCGTCGGCGAAGGAGAAGAGGGGGCGCCGACTACGGAGGAGAAGAGAGGGGTTGCCAGCGAGAGCTCTACATCGGCCCTCTCAGGAGGTTGCTCGACGTCGGCAGCGGGCAATGGCATTGCTGCGAATGACTACTCTTATTCTAGGACACGGGACTGTGCTACGACAACACATAATTCGGGACGGAGTGAGTAGCATATAATGCTTTAGTAGCACCTCTCGATTCTAGTTTCTAGGTTTGAATTTTTTGATGGAGCGAATTTAGTTTCTTCTACTCTAAATGCCATGTCTTTCTTTTTTCAAAGACAAGGTGTTTCCTTTTTCTTTTTCAAATATGCCACCCACACAATGTGCCAAAATGGTCTAAAATTTGGTAGTCAGCTAAACTTTAGGCCATAGAATCTAAACAAAGCCAGCTCCATGAGCGAAAGCTCTTCCATCCAAATGTTCCACACGACATATGTACCAGGATTGCGTTGAATGCGCGTCGACTTTCCAGATGCGAAAATGGCGCTGCCACGGCAGGTATCTCCTTGTGAGTGCCGCAGCAGTCGGCACTCGACAGATACTACTGCGAACACATGGTTGATTTAGGTCACATGTGTTTAGTTTTGTGATTGAGTGATTGTCAACGGTCAAAGCATTTTAATTCTATTTTCTTTTATCTTTTTTTTTTCGGCTATGTTCACGCAAGACACGTGGAGTGTGTCGAAGACGTATCTCTTGGTTCGTGTTATGCGGGTGTGGGAGCTCGGAGATGGTAGCCGACGGCGAGGTGAAGGGGTCAAGGAGGGGCGTGCGGCCGACGGACCGCGGAGGTGAAGGACGGACGTGAGGCTTGGACCGAGGGACCGGATCGCCGGGTGGCTAGCCATGGTGGTCGACATCCGGGACATCGGCGAATGCAAGAGGACGTGGCGGGACCGTGTCGATCGGGTCAAGACGGCGTCGCGGTGCGAGCGGGGAGCTCGGATGACTTGGCGACTTCGGGCGGTCAAGACGGCGATGACACGTGTCGAGGAGGTTTGGTGGTTTGTCCTCAAAACCATCGGCGCGGGTTTCGTGGTTTGGGCCTCAAAACCACGGGTGCGGGTTTGGTGGTTTGGGCCTCAAAACCATCGGCGGGTTTCACGGGTTTGGGCCTCAAAACCGGGGCGTTCGGTGGGCGGAAGGGCGCGCGTGGCGGCATCCGGGAGGTTGCGTGGAGCGATGCTACGGATGAGAAGGCGCGGTGGCCGTCGGATCGATAATTACCCAGAGTCGACCAAAATAGCCATCGGGTTAGAAGATCGACTCATGTATCTTAGGGGTAGTTTAGGCGGAGGGAATATTGGACTATTTAGTGGAGGCTTACCCCTTCATCCTCTCGCTTTCTTTCATTTTCGTTTTTATTTTTCCTCAATTTTAGGGTTCTTTGTTTAGAGGCCCAAGAACACCAAATTGGTGAGACTTTAATGGTGATTTTCGAAGGGAAGGGCAGCCCCAATCCCGCGCCTGTATCCTCCGGGCTTTTGGATCAATCTCTTCTTCCTTTTAGCTGTGATTTTTGTTGGAAGATTTTTGGATCTTGTTTTGGTCTGTGTTCGTGTGTTTCTCTGTTTGCGGTGGTGTGCAGGGAAACAAGCAGCAGCATCGTAGGCAGGCTCCAGCACGGCCGCGGGCAGGTGCCGAGGCCAAGGGCGACCGGCCCTTCCTTGGGGCTCGAGTGCTCGCCGGCCACGCACAGGAGCAGCTCAGGCGGCCAGCACAAGCAGCAGCTCGTCCGCGTGCAAGCTGCAGCGCAGCGGCGCTCCTGCTGGTCCTCAGCTGCGTGCGTGAGCTGCAGGTGGACAAGCAGCAGGCTGCCTTTCGGCCAGCCATCCACGCACGGCCACGCTCGGGAGCGTGCTCGCCACCAGGCCGGCATCAGGAGATCCACGCACAAGCAGGCATCCCTGCTCTTCTCGGTCAGGCCGTGAAGCAGCAGCGTTGGTCGGCAGCAGCAGCTGCAACCAAGTCAAGCCGGCCGCACCAAACCATCCCTGCACCAAGTTCGGTCTCTACGTCAACAAGCAGGTCGGCAGCAACAGCCCCAAGCCAGCAGCTTCTCCAAGTTTGGTTCTTCACCAAAACAAACAAAAGGTTGAATCTTTCTTGTGTTGTGGATTTGGCCATCGAGCCAATCGATTTCTCTTTGTGCAGGGCAACAGATCAAGCGCCTGTGTGCGAGTTTTCAGCGTCGATTGAACTCAGCCTAGTTCCTCTTTCTATACGCATGTTACCTGTTTGTTGATTTGCCTCAATAGATTTTCTCTGTCTTTCTCGGTTCTTGAGTCCATGTCCTAGGCAGGGGAACAGCAGCATTGCTGCAGCGCCGTGCGCCTCCTAGCCCGAGCTGGCATCAGTTTTGATGATCGGCAAGTAGAACAGCTCAAGTTCAGTCAGACTTGCTCTCCCTGTCAGTCCGGTTTTTTTTTCTCTGTGTTCTGCCGACTCCAGCAACAGTTTGTTCTTGCTTTGGTGCATCGATGCTGTGCAGTCCCAGCGTCAGTTTTGGTTGGCTTTTAAATTCGCTGTTTTGATAAGTAGTAAGCAGTCCTGCCATTCTTCAGGGAACATTTCGTTCGTCCTCAGCACCAAGCGAATCAGCTTCAAGCTTTGCTTGTTTCCATCGGTGACTAGCAGCTTCAGCAGTGCTTGTGTGCACGTCGAGTTCAGCACCAAGTTTCTTGCTTTCTCGTCATTTGCTTTTGGATTTCCTAGCTATCACTTTCAAGCTACAGTAAACCAATTTGTTTAATCATAGTGGTCAGCTTGTTACTCATAGCTTGAGTGCCGTAAGTGATATTGTTCTTGGAATTTTTTCTCTTGCATTTTAATTGCACCATTTATTCATTTGAGCTCCTTTTTGCAATCCGTCTCTTACGATGAAAGTCTATCATGCCGAGGATTTTATCTAGATATTCCTGTCACAAGTTGACTTGAGTATTTAGATTCGGGAACCCGCTTCTTTTCGATAGAAATTGGGAATCTCGTCTCATTGTCTCTCCGTTGAGGTTGGGGGTTGAGCCGATGACCCGAAATTGAAAAGAAAAATCGAGGTTCCCATTCACCCCCCCTCTGGTCGCCGTTTCGGTCCTTCAATTGGTATCGGAGCGGTTAAGGATCATATCCACCTTAATCGGTCCGTGATCCGCGTAAGGCGACATGGAGAGGTTTGGTCACTATGGTGGCAAGCCTCAGGAGTTCGATGGCACCAACTATCCCTATTGGAAGATTAAGATGCAAGCACATCTTATGGGGATGGATTGGAGAGTGTGGGAGATTGTCGAGGATGAGAACTACCAAGTGTTAGCCGCTCGAGTGGGTGAGGAACAAATAGCCCGACACAATGCCAACAACCGAGCGAGGAGTGTCTTGTTCTCTAGCCTCAAAGACACAGAGTTCGAGAGAGTTGCCACTTGTGAGACCGCTCGTGAGGTGTGGAAAACACTTGAGAGCTACCACGAGGGAACCCCACAAGTCAAGGTCCGCCTATATGAGACCTACAAGAGAGAGTATAACAACCTAATCCAACTTGATGGCGAGTCCATCGATTCTCTCTTTGCTAGGTTTCAGACGATCCGCAACAAGCTTCGGCGAACAAGCCGTCGGAGAGGCTTGGCGACCCCACGAAGGCGATGCGGCTCTTATACGCCTTGGATCGGAAGGTGTGGGATGTGAAGGTGTCCGCGATCATGGAGTCCGCCAACTACGACACCCTCACACCCGACGAGCTTTACAGCAAGCTCAAATCCTCCGAGATCGAGGCCCAGATCCAGGCGAAGCTCAAGAACCCATCTCGCGCCGAGAGTTGCACTTGTCTCGAGGTAAGGGCAGTTCGGTTCTTCGCTAACCCATCACGCATCTCTTTTGCCTTGTCTTCTTTGGTGTGCGTGACGGAGGAGCGATTGAGTGCCTTAGGGGACGACGAGTTGGCTCGTCATCGGCCGATTCTCGCGGTTCCACAACAACCGCTTGAACCGTCGGCATGGCGGTGGTCCCAAGGGAGGATGCTTTGAGTGCGGCGATCCGGACCACTTCGTTGCCGCGTGCCCCAAGAAGAGCAAGGACAAGTACTCCGGCGAGAAGTACTACGACAAGCACGACTCCGACAAGCGCAAGGACAAGCGCGAGTACACCGTCGACAAGCACAAGTCTAAGAAGGGCTTCGACAAGGAGGCGATCAAGAAGAAGTACCTCAAGCGTGCCAAGGAGAACAAGGACGCCTTCTTCGCTTCCCTCAGCGACCTCGACAACGACGGGCAAGCTTCCTCTAGCGACGAGGAGCCCGAGCGCAAGATCGAGGAAAAGCTGAATGGACTTTGCTTTCGCCGCCAACTCCAAGCACGGGGCTTCGCGCACCATGGCCCTCGACGGAGCGGTGACCGACGGCGCCGAGCCACACGGCGGCGACTCTTCTTCCCCCGAGGTATCTCCTACAATCGAATCTCTCACCGATGAGGTTGACTCTTTGGGCGATGCGCTTGTGTGTCGAGGAGAAGTTGCTCAAGCGGCGGCTAGGGAGAGAAAGGAGTACAAGGAGAAGTGGGAAATGGCTATGGTGGAGATAGAGTTGCTTAGGAAGCCTGATGAGACGGAGTGTGACGCTTGTGCCATGCATATGTCTAGCATCATGTCTTTGCAATCCAAGTACTCGCTTTGCTAGATGAGCACGTTGATCCGAAGGCTAAGCCTATGTTGTTGGAGCGTGCAAGTCTTGTCCGGACTTGCGATCCGAGTTGGCGAGAGAAGGTCGCCAAGCTTTCTTTGTGCTTGAGAAGGCCAACTCGGATAGCACCGTCTTTGAAGTGTGCTAAGTGTGAAGCTTTGGAGTTGGAGCTCATGTCTTGTAGGCATGACAAGGGGAGAGTTGAAGAGGAGAACAAGTACCTTCGCTCTATCCTGAGTTGGGTGTCTAGTGGAGAGCCACAGCTTGGCATGATGATGAGTCGGTTCAAGAGGGGACCTGACACATCGGGGTTAGGCTTTGCTATAGGTGGGAAGGGTGAAGTTATCTATGGAAAGGTTGGTCAAGGTAGTGGTTTGAGCTCGAGTGAGAAACCAACAAACACTCCCAAATGGACCAAGATCACCCCACCTGAGCCTACCAAGCCCATTGTGAAAGATGGTATTCTCCAAGAGCCCACAAAGACTCCACCTCCCAAACAAGTGTGGCTTCCCAAACCAAACCACCTCAAGAACCCACTTGACACTTTGCCCAAGATCCCCGAGGAAACCCTTCCTAAAGCCAAGGCCACAACAAGAGTGAACCATCCACCCAAGAGAGTGAATCAACAACCACCTAAAGAGAGAGGTGAGGTATCACCGTGAGTATTGTCAGAGAGATGGTCACTTGGTTGAGTTTTGCTTTAGGAGGAAGAGGGATGCTAGGCGTCAAGTTGAGTTTGAGAACCGCGACATGTATCACCCACCATTTGGTATGTATGAGAGGGGTGTGCGATCGGTTCGAGAGGCGATTTGCTAGGCCGGAAGGTAGGAGGCCTCAGAGGACTAGGCCACGGTTTGTGAGATCCTTTGGTGGTCGTGGTGCTCGCGAGTGGATGTTGATCCTCGCTTTGGGAGCTTTGAGTTTGACAGGGGAGGAGTGCACCACACTTTGTTGTGCGTGGTGAGCACTTTGGGAAGAAGGTTCATGGGATGTTTGTTGTGCCTAACGCCTATCTTGGGCAAGATGGTTCGACATCGGTATTCTTCCATGTTTACTAACCCCCGAGTGTTGTACCATTTGCTCATCCCATGTGTTTCCAATGATGTAGGTGACTAAGTCTTGGGTTCCCAAGTTTATGCTTGTTAACCCTTTGGGATCCAAGACTTGGGTTTCTTTGTCCTCTCATGTGTAGGTATGAGGACATGGGGTGGAGAACACGTGCTTGGTGGAACTTGATTCTTTATCGTGGTGTGATCAAGACTTGATGGTTGTCTACACCACTTTGATGGCCTCCAAGAGGCATGTGCCTACACACAGTTAGTGAGTTATCATATACACTCATGCCTTGTACATTCATGATTTCTCTACTTGTGGTATGAGATAGTTGTTCATTTGCTCATTTGTATATTGCTTGCATGTATTATACTTGTATCATGCTTTTATATCCTTTATAGCATGTGTTGTCTTATGTATTATATGCCATGCTAGCCTTTGTGCCCTTTTGTTTCCTAGTTTTGTTTTGCTAGGTGTCTTTGGTTGAGGGGGAGTTGGGAATTTGCTATCCTTTTTTAGGGGTATTTTTGTAGTTGATGTACAGTTGTAGTGTTAGGTTTGTTTTGCTTTGTGCATCATCTTGTATCATATTGCATTCATCATGTACACTATTGCACTTTGAGCTTCTTATTTATATTGATCACAATGAGACTATGCTCATTTTAGTGTAACAATTATATGTTGGTGCTTATAGCTTGTGCTCTTTTCGCTTAATTGATATATGTTATGAGCAAAGCTGTTTTTCATATGAACTTGCTTAACAACGATGAATCTTGCAAAATGTTCACCATTGAGATAGTTCCTAGCATGTTTAAGTTGTTGAGATCCTTTGTGTTTATCATGTATATGCTAGGTGACTATGTCTCATTCATTCGAGTTATACACTTGCTTAGATGACCACATGCTTTTTTATCTCGCTAAAATCTAAAATCTAAGCCGAGTGTATGGAAAAGATCGAGATGGGTCCATACCGCCCCACATCCAAGTCTTGGGGACTATTTTGCTCATTGCACTTGAGTTGAACCTGAGCTTGGTAGTGTTTGACCCAGACCATTGTCTTAAGCTTCTGATTGCTCACACGCATAGGCTTGACATGGTTGATTAGTAAGGCTGACGGTTGTGGATAACCACTCGCAACATGCTTTCTCCAATGCTTGTAAACCGCAACTCCGATAATTTTAATTTGACAAGTGTTGGCTTTGTCTTTTGCATGATGTATAAACGTTGCTTGGGGTAGTTCGCTTGATATACATATGTAGCACTTGGTAGATTTCCAGCTTACTTGTGCTATGTGCTATTCTTTGTGGTGGACACCTTTTCTGAAATGCTTAAAACTGAATGAAAGTGCTTTTAAGCCATATTTCATACTCTTGATCAGTTTGAGCACCGTGTTAAGCACTTGATTTTGTTGCCTTGACACTACCTAGAGCATCTTCTCATTTGGATTGCTATAAACTTGAAGCTCCCTCATTACATTTTCATGCATTTCATAGCTTGATTAGTGCATTTGCCAACAAGGGGGAGAAAGATACAAAGACAGTGACTGCATTTGTCCAGGGGGAGTAGCACTTTGAGCTAGATGTGTTGAACCTTTTGCCTCTGTCTTGAGGGTCTAGCTGTTTGTGTGTGAAAGTAATTGGTTTGGAGTTGTGCTAGTGGTGTTGAGCCTATTCTACCTCTTCTTGAGGACTAGTTGTTTTGTTTAGCTTGGTTGTGTCGAGCCTTTTGCCCATGTCTTTGGGAACCAAGTTTTTGCTCCATGTTTGCTATCCAGTGATTTTGTCCTAGCTCTTGTCTAGCTTTTGTTCACTTGGATGTGCTATCTTCTACCTCTTCTGTCTTTGTGTTGAATGTTGACAATGCACTCATCAAGGGGGAGATTGCGAACACATGGTTGATTTAGGTCACATGTGTTTAGTTTTGTGATTGAGTGATTGTCAACGGTCGGCATTTTAATTCTATTTTCTTTTATCTTTTTGCTTTCGGCTATGTTCACCGGCACACGTGGAGTGTGTCGAAGACGATCTCTTGGTTCGTGTTGTGCGGGTGTGGAGCTCGGAGATGGTAGCCGACCGGCGAGGTGAAGGGGTCAAGGAGGGGCGTGCCGGGCCGACGGACCGCGGAGGTGAAGGGACGGACGTGAGGCTTGGACCGAGGGACCGGATCGCCGGGTGGCTAGCCATGGTGGGTGACATCCGGGACATCGACGAATGCAAGAGGCGTGGCGGGACCGTGTCGATCGGGTCAAGACGGCGAGCGTGCGAAGCGAGAGCGGGGAGCTCGGATGACTTGGCGACTTCGGGCGGTCAAGACGGGCGATGACACGTGTCGAGGAGGTTTGGTGGTTTGTCCTCAAAACCATCGGCGCTGGTTTCGTGGTTTGGGCCTCAAAACCACGGGTGCGGGTTTGGTGGTTTGGGCCTCAAAACCATCGGCGGGTTTCACGGGTTTGGGCCTCAAAACCCCGGGGCGTTCCGGTGTGGGCCGGAAGGGCGGCGCTGGCGTGGCGGCATCCGGGAGGTTGCGTGGAGCGATGCTACGGATGAGAAGGCGCGGTGGCCGTCGGATCGATAATTACCCGTAGTCGACCAAAATAGCCATCGGGTTAGAAGATCGACTCATGTATCTTAGGGGTAGTTTAGGCAGAGGGAATATTGGACTATTTAGTGGAGGCTTACCCCTTCATCCTCTCTTGCCTCTTTCATTTTCGTTTTTATTTTTCCTCAATTTTAGGGTTCTTGTTTAGAGGTCCAAGAACACCAAATTGGTGAGACTTTGTGGTGATTTTCGAAGGGGAAGGGCAGCCCCAATCCTGCCTGTATCCTCCGGGCTTTTGGATCAATCTCTTCTTCCTTTTAGCTGTGATTTTTGTTGGAAGATTTTTGGATCTTGTTTTGGTCTGTGTTCGTGTGTTTCTCTGTTTGCGGTGGTGTGCAGGGAAACAAGCAGCAGCATCGTAGGCAGGCTCCAGCACGGCCGCGGGCAGGTGCCGAGGCCAAGGGCGACCGGCCCTTCCTTGGGGCTCGAGTGCTCGCCGGCCACGCACAGGAGCAGCTCAGGCGGCCAGCACAAGCAGCAGCTCGTCCGCGTGCAAGCTGCAGCGCAGCGGCGCTCCTGCTGGTCCTCAGCTGCGTGCGTGAGCTGCAGGTGGACAAGCAGCAGGCTGCCTTTCGGCCAGCCATCCACGCACGGCCACGCTCGGGAGCGTGCTCGCCACCAGGCCGGCATCAGGAGATCCACGCACAAGCAGGCATCCCTGCTCTTCTCGGTCAGGCCGTGAAGCAGCAGCGTTGGTCGGCAGCAGCAGCTGCAACCAAGTCAAGCCGGCCGCACCAAACCATCCCTGCACCAAGTTCGGTCTCTACGTCAACAAGCAGGTCGGCAGCAACAGCCCCAAGCCAGCAGCTTCTCCAAGTTTGGTTCTTCACCAAAACAAACAAAAGGTTGAATCTTTCTTGTGTTGTGGATTTGGCCATCGAGCCAATCGATTTTCTCTTTGTGCAGGGCAACAGATCAAGCGCCTGTGTGCGAGTTTTCAGCGTCGATTGAACTCAGCCTAGTTCCTCTTTCTATACGCATGTTACCTGTTTGTTGATTTGCCTCAATAGATTTTCTCTGTCTTTCTCGGTTCTTGAGTCCATGTCCTAGGCAGGGGAACAGCAGCATTGCTGCAGCGCCGTGCGCCTCCTAGCCCGAGCTGGCATCAGTTTTGATGATCGGCAAGTAGAACAGCTCAAGTTCAGTCAGACTTGCTCTCCCTGTCAGTCCGGTTTTTTTTTTTCTCTGTGTTCTGCCGACTCCAGCAACAGTTTGTTCTTGCTTTGGTGCATCGATGCTGTGCAGTCCCAGCGTCAGTTTTGGTTGGCTTTTAAATTCGCTGTTTTGATAAGTAGTAAGCAGTCCTGCCATTCTTCAGGGAACATTTCGTTCGTCCTCAGCACCAAGCGAATCAGCTTCAAGCTTTGCTTGTTTCCATCGGTGACTAGCAGCTTCAGCAGTGCTTGTGTGCACGTCGAGTTCAGCACCAAGTTTCTTGCTTTCTCGTCATTTGCTTTTGGATTTCCTAGCTATCACTTTCAAGCTACAGTAAACCAATTTGTTTAATCATAGTGGTCAGCTTGTTACTCATAGCTTGAGTGCCGTAAGTGATATTGTTCTTGGAATTTTTTCTCTTGCATTTTAATTGCACCATTTATTCATTTGAGCTCCTTTTTGCAATCCGTCTCTTACGATGAAAGTCTATCATGCCGAGGATTTTATCTAGATATTCCTGTCACAAGTTGACTTGAGTATTTAGATTCGGGAACCCGCTTCTTTTCGATAGAAATTGGGAATCTCGTCTCATTGTCTCTCCGTTGAGGTTGGGGGTTGAGCCGATGACCCGAAATTGAAAAGAAAAATCGAGGCTCCCATTCACCCCCCCTCTGGTCGCCGTTTCGGTCCTTCAATTGGTATCGGAGCCGGTTAAGGATCATATCCACCTTAATCGGTCCGTGATCCGCAGAAGGCGACATGGAGAGGTTTGGTCACTATGGTGGCAAGCCTCCGGAGTTCGATGGCACCAACTATCCCTATTGGAAGATTAAGATGCAAGCACATCTTATGGGGATGGATTGGAGAGTGTGGGAGATTGTCGAGGATGAGAACTACCAAGTGTTAGCCGCTCGAGTGGGTGAGGAACAAATAGCCCGACACAATGCCAACAACCGAGCGAGGAGTGTCTTGTTCTCTAGCCTCAAAGACACAGAGTTCGAGAGAGTTGCCACTTGTGAGACCGCTCGTGAGGTGTGGAAAACACTTGAGAGCTACCACGAGGGAACCCCACAAGTCAAGGTCCGCCTATATGAGACCTACAAGAGAGAGTATAACAACCTAATCCAACTTGATGGCGAGTCCATCGATTCTCTCTTTGCTAGGTTTCAGACGATCTGCAACAAGCTTCGAGCGAACAAGCCGTCGGAGAGGCTTGACGACCACGAGAAGGCGATGCGGCTCTTGTACGCCTTGGATCGGAAGGTGTGGGATGTGAAGGTGTCCGCGATCATGGAGTCCGCCAACTACGACACCCTCACACCCGACGAGCTTTCTGACAAGCTCAAATCCTCCGAGATCGAGGCCCGGATCCAGCGAAGCTCAAGAACCCATCTGCGCCGAGAGTTGCACTTGTCTCGAGGTAAGGGCGTTTCGGTTCTTACGCTAACCCATCACAGATCTCTTTTGCCTTGTCTTCTTTTGGTGTGCGTGGATGAGGAGGAGCGATTGGAGTGCCTTAGGGGACGACGAGTTGGCTCTCGTCATCAGCCGATTCTCGCGGTTCCACAACAACCGCTTGAACCGTCGGCATGGCGGTGGTCCCAAGGGAGGATGCTTTGAGTGCGGCGATCCGGACCACTTCGTTGCCGCGTGCCCCAAGAAGAGCAAGGACAAGTACTCCGGCGAGAAGTACTACGACAAGCACGACTCCGACAAGCGCAAGGACAAGCGCGAGTACACCGTCGACAAGCACAAGTCTAAGAAGGGCTTCGACAAGGAGGCGATCAAGAAGAAGTACCTCAAGCGTGCCAAGGAGAACAAGGACGCCTTCTTCGCTTCCCTCAGCGACCTCGACAACGACGGGCAAGCTTCCTCTAGCGACGAGGAGCCCGAGCGCAAGATCGAGGAAAGCTGAATGGACTTTGCTTCGTCGCCAACTCAAGCACGGGGCTTACGCACCATGGCCCTCGACGGAGCGGTGACCGACAGCGTCGAGCCACACGGCAGCGACTCTTCTTCCCCTGAGGTATCTCCTACAATCGAATCTCTCACTGATGAGGTTGACTCTTTGGGCGATGCGCTTGTGTGTCAGGAGAAGTTGCTCAAGCGAGCAGCTAGGGAGAGAAAGGAGTACAAGGAGAAGTGGGAAATGGCTATGGTGGAGATAGAGTTGCTTAGGAAGCCTGATGAGACGGAGTGTGACGCTTGTGCCATGCATATGTCTAGCATCATGTCTTTGCAATCCAAGTACTCTGCTTTGCTAGATGAGCACGTTGATCCGAAGGCTAAGCCTATGTTGTTGAGCGCGTGCAAGTCTTGTCCGACTTGCGATCCGAGTTGGAGAGAAGGTCGCCAAGCTTCTTTGCTTGAGAAGGCCAACTCGGATAGCACCGTCTTTGAAGTGTGCTAAGTGTGAAGCTTTGGAGTTGGAGCTCATGTCTTGTAGGCATGACAAGGGGAGAGTTGAAGAGGAGAACAAGTACCTTCGCTCTATCCTGAGTTGGGTGTCTAGTGGAGAGCCACAGCTTGGCATGATGATGAGTCAGTTCAAGAGGGGGACTGACACATCGGGGTTAGGCTTTGCTATAGGTGGGAAGGGTGAAGTTATCTATGGAAAGGTTGGTCAAGGTAGTGGTTTGAGCTCGAGTGAGAAACCAACAAACACTCCCAAATGGACCAAGATCACCCCCACCGAGCCTACCAAGCCCATTGTGAAAGATGGTATTCTCCAAGAGCCCACAAAGACTCCACCTCCCAAACAAGTGTGGCTTCCCAAACCAAACCACCTCAAGAACCCACTTGACACTTTGCCCAAGATCCCTGAGGAAACCCTTCCTAAAGCCAAGGCCACAACAAGAGTGAACCATCCACCCAAGAGAGTGAATCAACAACCACCTAAGAGAGAGGTGAGGTATCACTGTGAGTATTGTCAGAGAGATGGTCACTTGGTTGAGTTTTGCTTTAGGAGGAAGAGGGATGCTAGGCGTCAAGTTGAGTTTGAGAACCGCGACATGTATCACCCACCATTTGGTATGTATGAGAGGGGTGTGCGGTCGGTTGAGGCGCGATTTGCTAGGCGGAAGGTAGGAGGCCTCAGAGGACTAGGCCACAGTTTGTGAGATCCTTTGGTGGTCGTGCTCCGCGAGTGGATGTTGATCCTCGCTTTGGGAGCTTTGAGTTTGACAGGAGGAGTGCACCACACTTTGTTGTGCGTGGTGAGCACTTTGGGAAGAAGGTTCATGGGATGTTTGTTGTGCCTAACGCCTATCTTGGGCAAGATGGTCGACACTGGTATTCTTCCATGTTTACTAACCCCAGTGTTGTACCATTTGCTCATCCCATGTGTTTCCAATGATGTAGGTGACTAAGTCTTGGGTTCCCAAGTTTATGCTTGTTAACCCTTTGGGATCCAAGACTTGGGTTTCTTTGTCCTCTCATGTGTAGGTATGAGGACATGGGGTGGAGAACACGTGCTTGGTGGAACTTGATTCTTTATCGTGGTGTGATCAAGACTTGATGGTTGTCTACACCACTTTGATGGCCTCCAAGAGGCATGTGCCTACACACAGTTAGTGAGTTATCATATACACTCATGCCTTGTACATTCATGATTTCTCTACTTGTGGTATGAGATAGTTGTTCATTTGCTCATTTGTATATTGCTTGCATGTATTATACTTGTATCATGCTTTTATATCCTTTATAGCATGTGTTGTCTTATGTATTATATGCCATGCTAGCCTTTGTGCCCCTTTTGTTTCCTAGTTTTTTGTTTTGCTAGGTGTCTTTGGTTGAGGGGAGTTGGGAATTTGCTATCCTTTTTTTAGGGGTATTTTTGTAGTTGATGTACGGTTGTAGTGTTAGGTTTGTTTTGCTTTGTGCATCATCTTGTATCATATTGCATTCATCATGTACACTATTGCACTTTGAGCTTCTTATTTATATTGATCACAATGAGACTATGCTCTGTTTAGTGTAACAATTATATGTTGGTGCTTATAGCTTGTGCTCTTTCTGCTTAATTGATATATGTTATGAGCAAAGCTGTTTTTCATATGAACTTGCTTAACAACGATGAATCTTGCAAAATGTTCACCATTGAGATAGTTCCTAGCATGTTTAAGTTGTTGAGATCCTTTGTGTTTATCATGTATATGCTAGGTGACTATGTCTCATTCATCGAGTTATACACTTGCTTAGATGACCACATGCTTTTATCCGCTAAAATCTAAAATCTAAGCCGAAAGTGTATGGAAAAGATCGAGATGGGTCCATACCGCCCCACATCCAAGTCTTGGGGATCGGCCTTTGCTCATTGCACTTGAGTTGAACCCGAGCTTGGTAGTGTTTGACCCGGACCATTGTCTTAAGCTTCTGATTGCTCACACGCATAGGCTTGACATGGTTGATTAGTAAGGCTGACGGTTGTGGATAACCACTCGCAACATGCTTTCTCCAATGCTTGTAACCGCTGCAACTCCGATAATTTTAATTTGACAAGTGTTGGCTTTGTCTTTTGCATGATGTATAAACGTTGCTTGGGGTAGTTCGCTTGATATACATATGTAGCACTTGGTAGATTTCCAGCTTACTTGTGCTATGTGCTATTCTTTGTGGTGGACACCTTTTTCGAAATGCTTAAAACTGAATGAAAGTGCTTTTAAGCCATATTTCATACTCTTGATCGGTTTGAGCACCGTGTTAAGCACTTGATTTTGTTGCCTTGACACTACCTAGAGCATCATCTTCTCATTTGGATTGCTATAAACTTGAAGCTCCCTCATTACATTTTCATGCATTTCATAGCTTGATTAGTGCATTTGCCAACAAGGGGGAGAAAGATACAAAGACAGTGACTGCATTTGTCCAGGGGGAGTAGCACTTTGAGCTAGATGTGTTGAACCTTTTGCCTCTGTCTTGAGGGTCTAGCTGTTTGTGTGTGAAAGTAATTGGTTTGGAGTTGTGCTAGTGGTGTTGAGCCTATTCTACCTCTTCTTGAGGACTAGCTGTTTGTTTAGCTTGGTTGTGTCGAGCCTTTTGCCCATGTCTTTGGGAACCAAGTTTTTGCTCCATGTTTGCTATCCAGTGATTTTGTCCTAGCTCTTGTCTAGCTTTTGTTCACTTGGATGTGCTATCTTCTACCTCTTACGTCTTTGTGTTGAATGTTGACAATGCACTCATCAAGGGGGAGATTGCGAACACATGGTTGATTTAGGTCACATGTGTTTAGTTTTGTGATTGAGTGATTGTCAACAGTCAAGCATTTTAATTCTATTTTCTTTTATTTTTTTTGCTTCGGCTATGTTCACCAAGACACGTGGAGTGTGTCGAAGACGATATCTCTTGGTTCGTGTTGTATGCAGGTGTGGAGCTCGGAGATGGTAGCCGACGGCGAGGTGAAGGGGGTCAAGGAGGGCGTGCCGGGCCGACGGACCGCGGAGGTGAAGGGACGGACGTGAGGCTTGGACCGAGGGACCGGATCGCCGGGTGGCTAGCCATGGTGGGCGACATCCGGGACATCGACGAATGCAAGAGGACGTGGCGGGACCGTGTCGATCGGGTCAAGACGGCGAAGCGCGAAGCAGAGCAGGGGAGCTCGGATGACTTGGCGACTTCGGGCGGTCAAGACGGCGATGACACGTGTCGAGGAGGTTTGGTGGTTTGTCCTCAAAACCATCGGGCGCTGGTTTTCGTGGTTTTGGGCCTCAAAACCACGGGTGCGGGTTTGGTGGTTTGGGCCTCAAAACCATCGGCGGGTTTCACGGGTTTGGGCCTCAAAACCCGGGCGTTCCGGTGGGACGGAAGGACGGCGGCGTGGCGGCATCCGGGAGGTTGCGTGGAGCGATGCTACGGATGAGAAGCGCGGTGGTGGCCGTCGGATCGATAATTACCCGTAGTCGACCAAAATAGCCATCGGGTTAGAAGATCGACTCATGTATCTTAGGGGTAGTTTAGCAGCAGAGGAATATTGGACTATTTAGTGGAGGCTTACCCCTTCATCCTCTCTCTTGCCTCTTTCATTTTCGTTTTTATTTTTCCTCGATTTTAGGGTTCTTTGTTTAGAGGTCCAAGAACACCAAATTGGTGAGACTTTTGTGGTGATTTTCGAAGGGAAGGGCAGCCCCAATCCCGCCTGTATCCTCCGGGCTTTTGGATCAATCTCTTCTTCCTTTTAGCTGTGATTTTTGTTGGAAGATTTTTTGGATCTTGTTTTGGTCTGTGTTCGTGTGTTTCTCTGTTTGCGGTGGTGTGCAGGGAAACAAGCAGCAGCATCGTAGGCAGGCTCCAGCACGGCCGCGGGCAGGTGCCGAGGCCAAGGGCGACCGGCCCTTCCTTGGGGCTCGAGTGCTCGCCGGCCACGCACAGGAGCAGCTCAGGCGGCCAGCACAAGCAGCAGCTCGTCCGCGTGCAAGCTGCAGCGCAGCGGCGCTCCTGCTGGTCCTCAGCTGCGTGCGTGAGCTGCAGGTGGACAAGCAGCAGGCTGCCTTTCGGCCAGCCATCCACGCACGGCCACGCTCGGGAGCGTGCTCGCCACCAGGCCGGCATCAGGAGATCCACGCACAAGCAGGCATCCCTGCTCTTCTCGGTCAGGCCGTGAAGCAGCAGCGTTGGTCGGCAGCAGCAGCTGCAACCAAGTCAAGCCGGCCGCACCAAACCATCCCTGCACCAAGTTCGGTCTCTACGTCAACAAGCAGGTCGGCAGCAACAGCCCCAAGCCAGCAGCTTCTCCAAGTTTGGTTCTTCACCAAAACAAACAAAAGGTTGAATCTTTCTTGTGTTGTGGATTTGGCCATCGAGCCAATCGATTTCTCTTTGTGCAGGGCAACAGATCAAGCGCCTGTGTGCGAGTTTTCAGCGTCGATTGAACTCAGCCTAGTTCCTCTTTCTATACGCATGTTACCTGTTTGTTGATTTGCCTCAATAGATTTTCTCTGTCTTTCTCGGTTCTTGAGTCCATGTCCTAGGCAGGGGAACAGCAGCATTGCTGCAGCGCCGTGCGCCTCCTAGCCCGAGCTGGCATCAGTTTTGATGATCGGCAAGTAGAACAGCTCAAGTTCAGTCAGACTTGCTCTCCCTGTCAGTCCGGTTTTTTTTTTTCTCTGTGTTCTGCCGACTCCAGCAACAGTTTGTTCTTGCTTTGGTGCATCGATGCTGTGCAGTCCCAGCGTCAGTTTTGGTTGGCTTTTAAATTCGCTGTTTTGATAAGTAGTAAGCAGTCCTGCCATTCTTCAGGGAACATTTCGTTCGTCCTCAGCACCAAGCGAATCAGCTTCAAGCTTTGCTTGTTTCCATCGGTGACTAGCAGCTTCAGCAGTGCTTGTGTGCACGTCGAGTTCAGCACCAAGTTTCTTGCTTTCTCGTCATTTGCTTTTGGATTTCCTAGCTATCACTTTCAAGCTACAGTAAACCAATTTGTTTAATCATAGTGGTCAGCTTGTTACTCATAGCTTGAGTGCCGTAAGTGATATTGTTCTTGGAATTTTTTCTCTTGCATTTTAATTGCACCATTTATTCATTTGAGCTCCTTTTTGCAATCCGTCTCTTACGATGAAAGTCTATCATGCCGAGGATTTTATCTAGATATTCCTGTCACAAGTTGACTTGAGTATTTAGATTCGGGAACCCGCTTCTTTTTCGATAGAAATTGGGAATCTCGCCTCATTGTCTCTCCGTTGAGGTTGGGGTTGGCCGATGACCGAAATTGAAAAGAAAAATCGGGGTTCCCATTCACCCTCCTGGTCGCCGTTTCGGTCCTTCAACTACACACGTACCGGATGCGATCGATGCAGGAGTATTGAAATTTAAGGTAGCCCGCGTATCGCGGGGCAATGCAAACGCATCTAGCAGCGAGGCAATCCGGATCTCTGACAGGCGATCTTTTTCGGACAGAAGTAACACGGCCCAGGCTGACAAACCGTCCAGGCCGTGACGCACCATACATTCATCATGCTACTATTACAACTACGACCACTGCACAAGTCAAGGCGCAGATACGTACGCCACCGCTGAGCTCAGCCTACGAAGTTTAGGTCACTGGTGGACTATCATTACTGGTAGTAGTGGTAGCAATGCCGTACGGACTACAGCTCACCTGGTCTAGTTACTTCCGGTACGTTGGGCGTTGGACGTTGTGCTATCTCTTGGCACAGACGATCGATCAGGTCAGGTCACCCCGGACATATGGGATGTCATCAAGTAGCGTGCACGTACGCGGAAGCATGAATTTTATTGGGTTGGGCGCCATCCGTAGACATGCATGATGCTCCAACTTTCAAACGGGGAGTTTACTCCAGCACTCAAGTTCTCCCGTGGAGTTGTTGCCCTTGCCCCGGCCCCGGCACTCGCGCGCCCTCGCCTCGACACGCCTCACCGCACCAGAGGGATCAGCAGGTACTCCGCGTAGAACAGCTGCGGAGCCACGTGGGGAGAGTAAATGGTCAGTAACTGATCAACGCGGTTTAACGGTTTCGGGGATTCATCATTCAAGAGGGTGCAGATCGTGAGGGTGATTAAGCTGGGCAGGACAGTCGGCAGCAGCACACAGCAAGGAGTTTCAATTTCAAAAGAGCCAAAAGGTAAATTGTGCCAACGATCGGGAATGGAGGCCAAGGCTTACCTTCCAAATGAACATGTAGAAGGATGTTATTGCGACTTTGCTCGTCAGGTCAACCGATCGCGTGCGGCTCCATAAGATCGCAGCAAGTATGGAGTGCCCAGCAATCTGCAAAATATGTCATGGTCATGGAAGTTTCAAACAAAATGGAAAACAAAGGTCCATAAAGATCAAGCTAAAGCAGGCGAATTATTTCCAATTATTGGCATCAGATTCTCAGGGAAAAAACTAGAATGTAATACTGATATAAAATTGCAAACGGTGAAGATGAAGTAATCTCATTTATGTTGATGCAGAAAGGGCAGTACTGCAGAAACCACATGTCGTTGCAGACTGCTCACACAGAAGCTCAGACCCATGCATTATTAACCAATCATAAAACCGTTCATTCGAATTGCTGTGGAACACTAGGATAAACCAGTGGCACATACAGTTACTGCTTTGCTCCACAAAGAGGAAGAAGTAGCTCCCATCAGTATTGCAACGCCGTAAGCCATCTCGAGCAGGCCAACACAGATCCAGAAGACCTGTTTGCAAGTTCAAATCAGTATGTCCAGGACTCGAGTGTGTAGCTCTCATAACATTTATTTTACCCTACTAACCTTCTTTTGACCTAACCGGACACTGAAAGATCTTATCCCAAATATGCGGTCCCCTTCGATATCAGGTATATCCTACAATAAATGGCAAACTTCAATTGGTGGAATAGTAGGAGCATTTCTTTGCAGATGAATATACATCATTAAGATATTGCATAGAGTGATCAAGATTTAGAGTGGATACCAGAGCATACAAAAGTTTTGCTAGATATCATAAGGAGTTATATTCCATATGACTCGCTATTACCTTAAAAAGATTTAGAGTGGATACTAGAGAAGAGAAAACTTTTGCTACATACAATAAGGAGCTATATTCCATATGACTCGCTATTACCTTAAATAGTGCTATTACAACTGAGAAGAACGTCATAAATCCAGTTGCAAATATCAGTGGCCTAGAAAACACAGCCGGTCTTCTGAAAACAAAAGTCTGGTAGATTATGGGCAGACTGTTAGGATAGGGCTCAGGAAATAGACAACATGAGAATTTCAAAGACACCACAGGAAGACTTGCCTGAATGTGGAAAAAAAAAAGCCAGCTGAACAATCACTGCACGAACTGCTAATATGCAGAGTGCTGCAACAACAGCAAATCTCTTCCATCTAAGATACGGCAGCTGTAAAGACCAAAGACACAAATTACAGTTTCTTTGGGTAATTCAAGTAGTGACAACTGCTGCACACAAAAATTGGTACTATCTTAAATAATAAAAATAATGCCAGAAAAGGCATAATAAGTTACAGAGTTTGTTCATTTACTTTTAAAGAAGTTGTCCGTGTTCTTTGAATGAAGAAAAAAATGTCCCTTAATACATATGTCCACAGAGTAGAACATTTAAGAAAATTCAGGACTATCTAAAACTACCAAATGTTTTTGAAGTGAATAGTA
Organism: Hyparrhenia diplandra; assembly: GCA_015847255.1. NCBI lineage: Eukaryota > Viridiplantae > Streptophyta > Magnoliopsida > Poales > Poaceae > Hyparrhenia > Hyparrhenia diplandra. The sequence continues at coordinate 212,495 of JADLZK010010814.1, forward strand.
CAATACTACCACCTTAGATTTGGGCTATGGTTCATTTTGAAACCTTAATTTCTCTCCATCGTCCATTCTGGCCCATCTACGTTGAGACATGTGTGGGTCACATGCTTCAGCAGTTAAATTTGTGAAGCCCATTTAAGTCTTCGGATCCACTTACAGATGCCTTTCAGTTTGCATCACCTTCCATGATATGTGAACGTTAAACAGGATGGATTGTGTAAGCATTTAATTACTTGGTGCTTCTATAATTGAAAAATGAGATTTCCCTAGACATGAAGCTGTTAGTTCGTAGTGTCTAATATTTCTCCTGTAGTCAAGCTGTTTAACTGTGTTATTGCTGGAGTTGGCAAACTTTCTGTTTGGATGTGAGTCATTCAACACTGTTGTTAAAACAAAACCAAACTTTACACTTACTCAGAAGTTGAAAATAAGTTCTTACAGAAGGCAAATGAAATATATGTTAAAAATTCATATTGCAGTTTACATAAAAAAAACCTTTGCAATGCACAAGTGGACCAAAAAACCATCTACAACATTCCCATAAACGAGCCTAGGAATCATTACTTATGCCAAAATCCCTAGCTAGTTTGACAACTAGCAGTACTGGGCCCAAAGACATGAACTCTTACATTGATGGAATATGCAGTTCCAAGGACAAAGCTTATGAAAAGAGCCCAAAACAGAGGTGGTGATCCAACAGCCCATCCAAGGCCAAAGCTCTGCAAATACACATGGCAGATTCTGTTGAATCAGTCTGATAGATTATCAGTGAAGAATTTCAAGATAACTTTTCAAGGTCCCGATCAGGATTAGCAGAATTCTACACATCATTGACATAAGTGACAAAAATCTAACTGTTTCACATAACTTAGTAAATGGAGATCCTAGAACTACAATTTTATAATACATATTCATAATTCATTAGAAATGTAAGTAGAAAATTCAACGAAGACTTCCACATTGCTTAATCAAGAATTGCTATTTTTCACCAATTATTTTAGAGTTCTTCATATTGAAACTTTTTCTATGTTGACCTTTCTACAACTTCAGTATAGGAATACTCCGAAAAACATACCATTTAGTTTGACCCACTACTTTGGGCATCTCAGTATCAAATAAATATCCAGAAAAGTGAAGTCAAAATAAAATTTGAAGCACAGTGCTAATTTCTTCCATACTGAACATAGTTACCATAGCAGCTTAAGACCGAAACTATTGCAACCCCAGTTGCAGGGGTGTATTCCCCAGATGCCAATGGAAGTGTTGGCTTGTTAACCTGGAGAAATACAAACAGTTATTAATATGGTAGTAAAAGGTACTTGCTTAGTGGAGATTACAGTGAATTCAAAATACCTTGTCTATCTCAATGTCGAATAGCTGGTTCAATCCAACAATATAGATATTCATGAAAAGCGCAGCTACCACTGCCTACATAAGAGTACAAAGTAGAACAATGAGACAAAAAATCTTTCTGGTAATGAAATGATAGAGATGCTCAAAGCTTCATTACCTCCAGCAAACCAGTTAGGAACAAAGGTGATATATCAGACAAGCTCTGGACAGCTAGAAGGGAAACTGAGACAATGCTTAATGCCTGCTTACACCAGCAAAATCTCTTGATCAGTGAAGAGGAAACAAAAGAACAACACAAGGACATACTTACTGGAGGTTCATCTAAATGAAACAGTACAGCAACATGACTTAACTGTTCCTATGACAGTATGTGGCCGGGAAAATCTGTAAAATGCATCTAGAGAAGATGATATTGCCCTCCAGATGCTTGTAGAATCATGTGCTTCAGGTTCAGACTGCAGCTGTTGCCCCGAAGCATTAATAGAAGTACTTATTGACTGACGTGATATCCTACAATAGGTGGATTTCCAATCGAAGAATTTCTGATGGTGATACAACATAGGACCTTGGGTCCTTTGGCTAGAAAAGCAAATTCTCTCTACACCGTTTCGTTGAATGGAACAACATGGTGGTAGAAAATGATCTGGAAAGTCAAACATTTCAATACTAGGTCAAGCACTACAGAAAGTAACAAGGAAAATATTCGCCCACAGAATGAAACAATACGTGACTAATAAGTTTGACAGCAGCATGATAACTACAGTTTGACAAACCGTGTGCCTTTTACTACTACAGTATACATGGGAGTCTGGAATTAGTCAAAGAAGAAAAGAAAACAAAGTGCTTCCCGTGCTGCTTGAGGTGACTTACTCTTAACCATTGCAAAGTAAGATAGAAATCTCAACAGTGCACACATATGCAAGTATCGTTGGGGTAACACTGCTTTTGGTTATTTTAGCAAATGTTTCTTTGTATTTTACACAAGCAGAAAAGTTATAAACAGAAACTGGAGGCACTTTATGCATCGAAAATTCATTACAAATGTCTGTTTCCATGAACTAGTCAACAAGGTCAAATAAAACATTTCCTTGAAGCTTACAGATGGCATTATTAGTTTACTATAACCTTCATTCCACCCAAAACAAGGAAGGCGCTAACCCTAGAAAAGTAATAACAAAAGGAAATTCCATAGCAAATAATTGTTTTCCCCACCCCCCCACACACACACACCATGTAATCATCCTGATAAAGTGAGAATCAGCAGAAACCAAAATCCCTGCAAAGGTTTTGACATTTTAATTCTCAATCCCCTGCCTTTTAAAACGTGAAATTGGACTACACCAGCATAGCCTGGCTTGATTCCCTGGAAGTAACCCAACATTTTTAAGACTGAGCTATCTATAACAGCAACAAATCCCAAACGTAACTACTTTTCCTGCCGAAATCAGCTTTGACATTAATATCAGACACTCCTCTCTCTATCTCAAGGAGGAAGACATGGAAGACATTAATATCAGACACTACAGCTGCTCCTGTATCATTTCCCCACTGATTCCAGGCCCCACAGCCCACAGGACGGAACGAGCCCTGTCATCTCTCTATTTGGAAAAGAGCAAAGGAAATGAATACTCGCACACCGAAGCGTATCACAAGCATCGCGACTACGAGAGTATACACACGACTAATCAAATCCGTCGAACGAAATATCCAGGTCAACAGTACAGGTTCTGTCAGTCGCGGCGTGGGGAAAGGAACTCACTCACCTCGGGGGCGGGCGGCGCCGGGCCGCGCGGAGAGGAGGGACGGCCGTAGGCGGAGCGCATCCATCCCTTGGCGGCGCGGCCGGGCGAGGGAAGAGTGAGCGACTGGAGTGGAGCGGCAGGGGGCGGCGGGCGCAGCGCGGCAGTGGTGGGCGGACGCAGACGCACGCAGGCACGCGGCGGCAGCAAAGCTCGGCGCGTTGCCGCGGTTGCCAAGTCACAGAAGTGAGAAGACTCCGGTCCCGCCGGCCCCGTGCCTTTCACGCTCACTGTACCCGTGCGGGCACAGAAGTAGAAGTGCAGCCTCTGTGCCGTGTCGTGTCGTTGCACGGGTCTCCCCGGCTCCCCGCCCCGGCCGCAGCGAGTGAGGGCGGGCGTCCGCAGCCGTCGCCGTCCGTGGATCGCCATCGCGCGATGAATGCGACTGGGCGCGTGCCGGTGTTTGGGCAGTATTGTATATTGTTCACAGAAATGACAGCGTTCACCAGATCACACAGACACATGGCCTACAAATTTGGAAACGTTTGCTTTCATTTCAAAACAAAAAAAGAACAGCTCTTAAAGCAATCGTGCGACAGCGATGTACAGTAGTAGTACTGCAAAAAATATCTAGCTCACAGTGAATTAGTAGTTTGACATTAAGGTTGTTTATGTAGTCTATATAATCTTTATTAGTATGCATCGTTTATATGTTCTGCTGGCCATGATATTTATTGAGAATCACATGCGTGGTCTATGGTACGACAAGTCAGGTACTTTAACGTATTTTAACATGATTCTCTGATATTTACACAATACACAATTTCTTGAACTTTTCACAGGATAGCTGAGATTCCTGGAATGATTCACCGCCAGTAAAACTAAAAAATACAGTAAAACACTATTTTTTTTTTTTTGATATCAACTACGGCTCTATGGCCTTTGCATTGCAAACATAAACTCGACCGAGTCGCGAGTAACAATAGTTCTTACAAAATCTGGGAGGGGGAGTGCCCAGATATGGGCCACACCCGGGTCCCAACTCATAGCTAATTTGGCTAAGTCATGAGCCACTGAATTACAAGCTCTAGGAACAGAAAATATAGCATTACACATAAAGTGTTCTCTCAACAAAGAACGGGTATCTCTGATTAGCATGCCACACGGCGCCAAATCCATCGATGTAGACTGCAAAGCTTGCTTGAGAACAACTGAATCTGTCTCCAGCTGAATCCTTGAGATGCCATAATCAGTGGCCGCTTGGAGAGCCTGCTGACATGCATTTGCCTCAGCCGTTAGAGGGTCTAGTATTGCACCAAGACGTCCAGCTCCTGCAAGAACCGGCTCTCCATCATGGTCACGAATTATGAATCCCCATCCACCTTGCAAATGTGCTGGAATGAAAGACCCATCTACATTGATCTTCAATAGGTCTCTTGGAGGCCGACACCAGTCCGTAGGCCTTGGCAATTGGGTACGGACCAGCTCTTGAGTTGCTTTTCGGCCCAGATCAGCCATGATTTGTGTGACTGCCGCTGCAACTGCATCCCCTGACAGCCCCTTCTCCCCTTTATTTATTTTATTCCTCACACCCCACCAATACCAAAGCAACAATAAAATCTTGATACACATATCCTCCTTCATCTGAATCACTTCCACGATCACCTCCCAGGCTGAGTTTTTAAGCAGTAGCAATTGGCATATAGGCTCCAGGGACAAGCTAGACCAACATCGTCGTACCATTTTGCACTTTAGGAAACAGTGGCCCCCATCTTCATCAAACCGATTGCAGACAGGACACTTTGTGTCGAGGAGAATACCCCGAAGATGAATATTCATCTTCAGGGGTAGACTATTGCGTGCCAGACGCCACACAAAATGTTTCACCTTGGGTTGGCATGGAAGGCTCCATAGTTTGCGCCATATCACCTTCGTCGGCTTCACATCCCTTCCACTCCTGCTCGATTCACCATCTTGCTTGGCTTTCACCCTGTGTTTGACATCATCTAGCACATGATAGACACTTTTAACTGAGAACTGACCCTTACGATCAAAATGCCAAGCCAAAGCATCATCATGACCAGGATTTGTGGGGGTTGACAAAATATGCCGCACATCTTCAGGCCAAAAAATATCACGCACCATCTCCTCATCCCATGAACCGGTCACAGGATCCAGGAGCTCTGATACTTTTGTCACTAAGACACCCCTCCTTGGGGTAATCGGCCTCCTAGTGATTTCATTTTGTATCCAGGGATCTTCCCAAATCTTGATGTGAGATCCATTCCCAACTCGCCATATTAATCCTTCTTGCAAGGCTTTGAGGCCCCTCAAAATACTGCGCCAAGAGTATGATATACCCGGCCCTTCTTTAGCATGCAAAGGCGATGTATTTCTGCAGTATTTTGCAGTGAGCAACTGCGCACACAAGGACTCCGGGTGTTGTATGATTCTCCATCCCTGGCGAGCCAACATGGCTAGATTAAATAAATGAAGATCTCTATAACCCAATCCTCCTTTCTCCTTTCTTCTACTCATATCCTCCCAGGAGACCCAATGCATTTTCTGTTCTTTGTCTTGTTGAGCCCACCAATATCGACAAATCATTTTACTCATCTCATCACAAAGAGACTTTGTTAGGTCAAAGCATGACATAGCATAGGATGGAATAGCTTGTGCCACTGCTTTTATAAGAGTATCCTTGCCTGCTTTTGATAACAGCTTCTCCTTCCACCCCTGTATGCGCTTCCACAGTCTCTCTTTTAAGTATGCAAAAAGCCTTGTTTTAGATTTCCCCATGTAGGTGGGTAAACCCAAATATTTTGCATTCAAACCCTCCTGTGTGAGCTCCATAACCTGCATAAATCTTCTTCTGTCCTGATCGTTTGTGTTTTTACTGAAGGTGATGGATGACTTATCCTTATTTATTTTTTGCCCCGAGCACAACTCATAAAGTTGTAGCACATTTCGCAGATGAGCTGCATTCTCTTCGTTTGCTTTCAGGAGAAGCAACGAGTCATCTGCGAACAAAAGGTGAGTGATACTTGGGGCTCCATCACATATAGTCACCCCCGTATTCTCCCCTTCTCCTCTCGCATCATTGAGTAGACCGTAAAAGCCTTCAAAGACACAATAAAAAAAAGATAAGGGGACAAAGGATCCCCTTGGCGTAGCCCCCGTGTTGGACTGATTTGCTCTGTTAGGATCCCATTCACCTTGATACGGTACTTTTACTTTGTGACAATGCACCTTTGCATAATCAGATTTATCCATCTTTCAAGCAAAACCCATTTTTCTCATAATTTTCTCCATAAACACACTATCTTGTTAATTGCAGGAGCAATTATTCAAACAATAAAAACACATAGCACTTACACGGCGACATTTTGAGCTAAGAATTTCGTGTATCTTGTTAACCTCTATAGAACTATTTGGTACAGCATGCAGCCCAATGGGTAAATAGCCACTCTTGGGGACGAATCTCGATATTGCTATAGGTTATCAGGTTGTGCAACTCTTGGAGGCATGACAAACTATCAGGTCCCCAAGAGTGGCTATTTACCCATTGGGCTGCATGCTGTACCAAATAGTTCTATAGAGGTTAACAAGATACACGAAATTCTTAGCTCAAAATGTCGCCGTGTAAGTGCTATGTGTTTTTATTGTTTGAATAATTGCTCCCGCAATTAACAAGATAGTGTGTTTGTTAGGTTTTTTTTTTTTTTTGAACTTAGGTTTCTCGTAGCTACTTTTGTGACTGTTTGGGATCATTGTGTCCTACATAGTTGTGTTTCAAGAAATGCAGACAACACACAAACTTTCGCGAGTTAATCCGCCCACGCAAAGATCATTTGTTATACCAACCTAAACTTCACACCCTTCAGTTTTCGTTAGTCATCGAATCCCCTTATGTAAGCCCCTTACCTGTTCTTGTGACCATTTGCTTGAGGAGGACTTGATGCCCACCTCTATTAATAGAAAATATTTGTCTCAAAAAATACTTGTAAATATTTCACATGCACTACCTTATGTAAGCCCCCTTACCTAACATTTTGTTATTCAAGAATTGTACTCCTCCATTTAATTCCAATCGACGCTTTTAGGTGTTAATATTTTCTATATTTTTTAAAAAAAATGGTTTACCAAAAACTAGAATAACATGTAGTCCGAAATGCAGAGAGAGAATCTTCTTAAACGAGTGGGTTCCCCGCGGAATGTGCGGGCGAAGTTGGGTATAGCAATCTGATGCATTAGATGGTTGTGTATAGAAGAAATCATAAAGGCATCAAAATCACATGGTTGTTACATATTACATTGAAGGAACAACATGTTCATCGACATTAATTAAATCGAACACTCTAGCAAAGACGGGAATAGGAATGCCGAGTGTGTTGGGACGAAGGACATGTAAACGAACATGAACATATATAGGCATGGGAGCGATATGGTCAGTACCTAGATGTGCTGCCATCGGAGTCCTCGGGCGTGGTGGTAGCAGGTATGTGCCGCTAGGGTTTGGACACGGCGGGGCGCGCTCCTGTGCTGCCTCGACACAGTATCAAGCAAAAACTCCATTAGCTATTTGTTCATACATCACACATCTCATCTACTACTCCTATAAAGATAAACCCCCACTATCTCAATTCAATTACAATTACTTTAATATTCCACTAAGCAAAAACTCCATTAGCTATTTATAACAAGATGCAATTTGTCTAACTAGGCAATGCACAACCACATACAATTAAAATCGACTAGCACATGCAACTTGCGGATAAGATAAGACATATTTTATATTTTCTGTCTATTATGCACATTTCTATAAAGTGGTGATCCTTGCAAATCCCATGTCGTAACGTCTTTTAGTGATTTAATACTACTACTCATTTATATCCTTATTTCATATGCGGTAACGACGGAGAATCCTTCTAGTTATCGAATCTTCAAAACTTGAAGTGTCAAGATTCATAAGCCAAGTAGCAAATGCCGGTTTCGACCAGAGTGAGGTGGTCCATAGACATTGGTGACTACAAAATCTTTGTTATCAAGCCTGCAATGCATCTTCATAGTGATAGCATAATTGTTTGCTTGAATTGATGTTCCATCAAACAAGCTATTACTATTCCATAAAATAATTAGACCACCTAAGGCTCCAATAGATGGTGAGAAGATAAACTGATCTAGGTAACTTGGATAGAATTTTTTAATGTAAAATGAGTCAAAGTATTTTCTTTTGGGTTCCTGTAAGCAAAGCACTTGGTAGGCACTTTCATTTATTTTCTCTCTTAGTGCATCCCATTTTTTCTGTGAATTGATGCCTAGACTATTCCAAAACAAAATCTTAATGGATTTATTGACTCTTTGATTGCTACTATCCATAAAAACCATAAGAATAGAGATTTTTTTCTGTCACACCACGTGTAACAGGTGTTGAAGCAAAAGTAGCTTAGAGGTACTATTCATCTAAATTATCTTGTTCGCAGCAGAAACAACACTAGGCTAGATCTGAAGGAAACCTTCTCCTATTCCATGCAGGACATCCTTGGAGAGGTGTGGTGCAACCTTGGTTCTAGTAGAGGGGATCATGGCAATGGGCATAGGTTCTTTAGCTTCAGCTGCAACAGGCTTCTTTCCTTTCTTGGAATTTTTGTCCTTCTCCTTCTTGCCTATTTTCTTCTTGGCAGAACTGGTGCCCTCCATGTTGCTGGCAACTTGGGCATCCTTGAAGCCCTCCTTCTTGAGGGCAACCCTCCCATCAAGGTCCGCAACAACTATCATCAAGTCTCTCCTTTACCTTTAAGATCTTTTCTTCTTAAGGGTGGTGAACACAGATGATGGGGCATCCAGCACTTCAAGGTCAGAGTCATCAGCCGTCTCCATCTCAACATCAGCATCAAAGTCAACATGAGTCTCTTCCTCCTCTTCCACTATCTCTTCCACTTCTTCAATCAGCATCTCTAGATCTTCTTCTTCACTTTCTTCTAGATAGTCAAGGGCTATTTTTTTTCTAGACCGTGACCATCCAATGAGCACCCATATCGAGCCCCTATAAAATGCCAGGACATTCGGCCTTCTCTACGCATTGCACATTTGCTTGCGACAGGGGCTACAAACTAGTAGTACCACATAGGGTGCCCAATGGCAGTCATGCGAATGTGCATGGTCGCCCTCGTCGTGGCTCTCGGGTTTCTCTTCCTAGAGAGGTCGGCCACAACAGTGGCGATGGAGGCGGCTACTGGAATGTCCGTGGAGAGGCGGCAGGAGGTGCAGAGTCTCCTCAGGCGTCTCAACAAGACTCCTCTTGCAACCATCAAGGTAGAAATATATCGGCGATGTCACAACCGTCACCCATCCGTCTCCTATTAAATCCAAGACGACATTTTTTTTTACTTCAAAGACGACGTTGTTCAGCTTGATATATGTTCACACAAAGGTCGTGCACGCTACTACTATAGGTACAAGTGTAGGAAATCAATGCATTACCGATGCATGCATGGATGATGGAGGTGTGGAGTATGCTCTGTAGCTCATTTAATTTATCTTGCAGTTCTTATGTATAGCAATTACAAAATAATAAACACTCTAACAATGAACAGTAGTGTCATTCATATAAGTTCTTCAAATTTTTTGGGTGAATGATAATTATCAGTCTACCGTTGTATTTCGTTGTATATGTCGAGATGGAATATTTAATGTCCAAATAAGGTAAAGTTTACAAGAAGACGCACTGCAGCTTCGGTTGTAAAAATTATTTGATCAGGAAGATAATTTGTTGAGATATAAATTGGATCAGATAATTAGTAGTTTGGAAAATTGCTTTGCCGAGTATGAGTTCTCCATGAAGTGTATAAATAACACACTAAAGGGCCACATGGGTAGTTGAAAATGCACAAAAACACAAAAACAAAAACTTATCACATCTTATTTATTGAACATTAAAATATAGGTGTAGCATCTACAGTTTGCACACAATATTTTTCATATTTTTTTACCTTATTCCAATAACTGATTCTGAGAAATTAACAGAGCCCAGATGGAGATATCATAGACTGTGTGCACATCTCCAAACAACCCGCATTTGATCATCCCCTACTCAAGAACCATACTATCCAGGTTTCTCTTCCTGAGCAAACATACTCATGAGTATAGTAGCATGCTTAGGTGATTCTAAAAATATGCAGTGGCCACCACTGTCACCTATGTATCATTATATCACTCAATTGTCAACTTTCAGATGCGGCCTTCTTACCACCCAAAAAGCTTAGATCAAAAGAACAGCATTACCTCCCATCCAATCACCCAACCATGGCATCAAAAAGGCAAGTGCCCTGAGAACACCATACCGATACGAAGAACCATGGTGGAGGATGTCCTAAGGGCAAGTTCTATCAGCATGTATGGCAAGAAGAGGCCCGGGAGTATTCCGAACCTCAATTCCATAAATAACCGTGATAAGTCAAATGTATTAAAAGGCCACCAGGTAAAAGAAATATTATTCAATAATCACCTTTATGTTATTGATAATCTACCTCTTTGGTACATACAATTATTTCTACAATTGCTCGTTTAACTTTGTTTTCTCTCCCATGGAGTAGCATGCTGTAGCAATTGCACAGGATAAGTGCCATGGAACCAAAGCCTCCTTCAATTTGTGGCAACCAAAAATTGCTCGTGCCAATGATTTCAGCTTGTCACAGCTCTGGGTCATGGCAGGTTCCTATAGCGGCAACGACCTCAATACCATTGAAGTTGGATGGCAGGTAAGACCTGAAGTGGAAACATAATACAGTCAGTATTTTCCGCCTTGCTTATTCTTTGTTTGCATCAGCAAAAGAACACCAAAAGCTCTAGACCTTGCCCTCTAGCTCTCTTCCACCAAATAAACAGGTCCTAGATGGCCATTCTTATTAAGGATTGCAACAGGTCGGGTTCGAATCGGGTGGAGTCTCAGTGCACCCAAAACCAAAACCCGAACCAAATCTGAAACCAATTCAGGTGGAAATCTATCACCAAAACCAACTCGCAGATACCCGATCGAAATCCAAACATATACCCAAAATCCGCAGAGATATATATATACATATTCAAATGCATAAACAAGAGGCAACAAATAATAAATATTTTCATGAGACAAATTTAAATAAATTTAATAATCTAAGTACACAAGTTATTATTAACATATTACGAGACATGGGTTTTAATTCCAAATGATTTATTTTGGATATCCCCGGGTGAAAAACTAAACTCGAAACCAAACCTCAAAACCGTGGGCGTAAAGCCAGCACCAAACCTGAAACCCAAAAAACCGAAACCCGTGGATACCCGCCCTGAACCCGATTCGCTGCCATCTTTAATTCTTATATATAGTTATAGATAGCTAGCATTAGGATATTATATACGCCCTCAACTATCACTTTCAATGTAAACTAATGATCCTTTTTTTTTCTCTATACAAAATTGCGGTTTTTTCCCAAAGCTATGTATGGGGATAGAAATACTAGACTCTTCATCTCTTTGGATCGTAAGATAAACATCAAATTCCTTTTGTCTTCATTAGAAATATTGATCCCTTTTCATTAAGGTTGGGGATAAGGGTACTAATTAACATTCTATTGATCTGGATTATTTTAGCGGGATGCATATAAAAGCACAGGATGTTACAACCTAGATCGCTTTCGGGGTTTGTCCGGACAAACAATCGATTGCCATCAAGTGGCACCTTGTCCCCGATCTCCACCTATGGTGGCACACAATATGACCTTGATATTACAGTTTGGAAGGTAAAAACATAGCATTCAAATCCAAAACATAGAAAATTAATTCATTAATGTGCATAGAGAATCCATGCCAAATGCATGCTTCTTTGTTCTTCTTTGATAAAACTATCACTTGTGTCCCCTTGGATGTTTCAGATTTTGTCCCAAGTCCCAACACAACAGTTAATATTTTCTTTTGAACAAGGCCTTAGACGCTGAAAACAATAAATCTCAATTGTTGATGATATGCGTAGAAGCTTCAATCATATTGATCTTGTTTAACCGACAAATAAGTTATGATTTGTTAGAATGTACTCAAGTAATTTACCATGTTACAATTTTCTCATGTTGTACGCTATACTTTCTCATTTGCGTTACATATGATTTTTTTTCACATCTATTAGCCGAGACGTGTCACATATAAGTACAGTCCATTCGTGGCTATAAAATTAGAACCAACAAGGGTAAGGCATCCATGTTGGTTTGTTAGAAAAAAAAATGTTTGCAATAAGCCACTTAGTATAATTTCTCTAGAACAAGTATACCGAGTAACGCAAACAAATTCTACAAAAGCATTTCTCATATTACGTACTTGCATGGAAAATAACAACCATGCATGTTGATTAAGTCGATCTTACCAGTTGAGAAAGGTTTCTCTTACGGTCTTACGTGGTGTTTGTGGTAATGGTTGCACACTTTAGTGTTGTTGATCTATATAAATAAGATTTTTGTGGAACATGTTTAAAGATGCCACATTATTTCCATTCCATTCAAATAAAAGCGAAAAACTTTCCCATCATGCGTATAAGAAACACATCAACTCACTTTGTCTAAGCATTAAACTGGTACATGATTCCGACTATTGAACTCCCAACTAATAACATTATTCTGCTTGCAGGACGCAAAGAGTGGCAATTGGTGGCTACAAGTGGGAGGCACTCATGTGGGTTATTGGCCATCGTCGATCTTCACAAACTTGCAATATAGTGCCTCCTCTATTGAGTGGGGTGGAGAGGTATTCTCGCCTGACGCTGGCCAAACTTCAACGCAAATGGGTAGTGGACACTTCCCTACAGAAGGATTTGGCAAGGCTAGTCACATAAAAAACATGCTACTGGTAGATTCGTCGAACAACCTTAGAAGGCCAAGTGGTGTGAACTTGATAGCTGAGCAAAGCAACTGCTACAATGTGCAAGGTGGTGCCAGTGGCGACTGGGGCACCTACATCTACTTTGGGGGACCTGGGAAGAATCCTAACTGCCCATAGTAAAACTATCTCGTTGACACATGACGAGTACCCATTTACCAATATAATGCATGTATTACTAGACACCCAATAAGAATTGTTAGGGTCTATATTAATGCAAGTAATACACATATTCATGTGTGGCGCTGCAATGGTCAATTGCTATGTATCCATCAACATTTGTAAGATGCGTGATCAGGTTTTAAAAGCTTCCCATGTTTCACTGCTTGTGTTCTAGAATGCAGAATAAGAACCTTTTTTTCCTCGTTAGTTATTGTGGTATAGGAAGTGCACCAAAGAGACGACCAACTTGAAATATTTTTGTTTCCTTGAGTGAATAAATGAACTCAAAGATATATAAATCAACAACACTACTACAAAAATGAATTTTAAAATGTGCCCCTTTTAAGAGATGGGTTAAGCAAAAATTTGTTTATCAAAACAGTTTTAAAGGTGGCCAACATCTAGGAATCAATTTTTGTAGGCAGTTGGTGTTTTCAACCACCTCTAGTTATGCCCTCTGTTTCCGGAGATGATTGCAAAAGCTCAACTGCCTTTAGAAGTCCCATTTTTACTAGCCACTAGAAATAAAGGCATTTCTAGAGGTGGCTGAAACTTCATCCAACTTCAAAAATTGATTTCTAGAGGCGTTTGACAATATATTGGCCACCTTTAAAAATTGGTGTGGTACAAAAAAAATCATAAATCCAACTTGAGGAGATTGTTGAGAAAGTCAAAGTGCCACCCCAATCTAACTTGTATGTTGTATCCAATCATTGCAACATAACTCTTTCATTCATCGTGGGCATATATCAATATACAATGTATGGTTTTATAACCCTTGCAATGATTAGTTCAAAATTAAGGTCTTGTTTGGATGTTGTCGAATCCACTTGAATCCACTTGTTTTATAACTCAAACATATAAATCTAATTATGGTATTAGCGCTGCTATGTTCCAAGCAGGTGGATTTAGTTTGTAAATTTCTAGCCGTATGCACGCAAGACCATTGCGTTGTCCATTCCTCACTTATATAGTGCAAAGGCATAACTTATTAATTTCTGTGGAGGAAGGGTTGCCAACTTTTGTTTTGTCCTACAATGAGGGAGCAAGATATATTTTTTCTATAAAATGTTTAGCTCCAAATTTCAGGTAACAGAGAAAGCAGAGCTCAGGACCTTAGTTCTATTTAGCACATCGACACGAGTACACAGTACTACATTAGGTGAACAGGTAAAGGAGCTAATCAGCTAGCCTCTATCTTTTTTGTTCGACAGCAGCTACTATCATTTTTGTTTATGCTTGTCACCAAGTATTGATGTGTCTTTCGCCTAATCACCAAAAGGAAACCATGTCTCGCAATGAAAATCTGAAATATCCATCGGTCTCTCGCATGTAGTTGCACGCCGAGACCGATGGATCTAGATTAATTACGCAAGTATGTATATGTGAACTGTCATGACTTTTTTTTTTTTACAATTTTTACTCTTTCATGATTGTCGTGTCTTGTTTGCGGGGAGCTATATATTGCCGCCGCAATTTAAATTGTTTGTTAAGGCGAGTTTCTGTTGTGCTCTTTTTTTTTTTTTGTCGATGAACTTCAGTGTTTGTGCATTTAGTTGAGACTTGGAAAATTGTGACCTTTTGAGTAGGTAATTTTAGTTAAAAGTGTCGATTGAAAAAACATGTACAATTACTTTAGCCTATTCCACAATCTTAGCTACAATTCGATGACATATGAACCAAATGGTTAAGCATGTGCTTATTTAAGAACCTTTTTTCTGTTGAAAATCATGGTGAATTGCTAGGCTATAAGTTAAATTAGTTGAGATGAGATGTTTTTTTTCTCAAACACGTAAAAGGTTACATCTCTCAGATTAAGGTAAAAAACAATGTTCGATACAACACGGCTTAGTAGCGCCCTAGGGGGTCAACACACTTTGTTTTTGTTGAGGTGAGATGCTATTCCTTCTGTTTTTTCCCCGTTGTGGTGTGGGTGACTCATTTTAATTCTTCAGCGTGATCAAAATCTACTTTGCTCGTGTCACCTATGCATATTTATGGATTGGTACTGGATTTCAACAACCTGAAAAGCATTGTCTACCCATGTATAAATGACTAATGAATTGATCATTTAGAGTATGATTTGTTTATGTAGGCTATATAATTTTTATTAGTATGCATCATTTATATGTTTTGCTAACCATGATATTAAGCTAAAAAGCACATGCGTGGTTTTTGGAATGACAAGTCAAATATTTGCATGAATTTGTGGTTTTCAATTCGATCATGTAGAAAATCTTGAATACAAATTTATTATCTCCACTAACTTTTTTTTTTAGTTTAGGGAGGGGATACAACAATGAACATCCATTTACCTAGTGGACCTAATAATGTTCAAATGACACCCTAATAATCTTATAAGACTGTTGACCATCATATCATGCCACACAAGCCTAAGGACTCGTGCTTTTACATAGGCCCATTTGTTGCCTCCACCTCTATCCTCTTTCTAGGCTAACCCACCATCCAATGAACAACATGTGATATCTTGTCTCTTACTGCACCTCATGGCACTATTGGATTCAAACAATACACCTACACACCCACGTCGTCCTACCCTCCCACACCCTCCATTTGGTTGCCCTTTAAATTTTTATTAGGTACACATAGAAGGAGAAAGCGAGAGGGGGACAATGATGTTGAAGGAGCCAGATGATAAGGGCACCGTGCAAGAGCTCAACATATCCTGCAGAAGTGTCGTGAGGTGGAACAAGATACAATGTGGTGTTCATTGGTTGGTGGCGCATGCCTGCAAAGAGTAAGGAGAGGGATGCAGTCAGTGTCTGAGTGGCTAGGTCCTCCAGGCCGGTCCATTCCCATCTTGACAATATCATATTTGATAGTTGAAGGGGTTATACAGTTGACTCTAGATATGTTAGAGGGTTATGTAGACTTTTAATATGCTACATCCGTAAAACCACTTTCAAAATCTCCTTAGGGCTTCTCCAGTGGTGAATCGACTCATCACAAAAAAAAAAAATGCCGATGGCTTCTCCCACAAAGCATCAAACTATTTTTTATTAGTTATTTACGGCTAGTAAGTTGATGCAAGAAGTTGAGTCGATTCTCTATTTCTCCTCATGAATCGACCCTCTCCAACAATTGAGACAACTCAAGCCAAGCCAGGTTGTTGAGTCGTTTTTCTTCTAGCCACTGGAGAAGGCCTTAGGAGATTATTTAGACAGTTTTCAATAGTTTATGGGGGTAGCATATGTGTTTTTACATGAGGGGAGAAAACTACCATAGGTTGAGAGTTAAGTAGGCTTTTTTCCCAAAGTTCTTAAGAGCAAGACTAATAATATAGCTTGTTGTTTTTCTATGGATCTTTGCCGTCTATCTCTCAGGCCACACATAATAGTAGTGTCATCACTATTTATACGTAGGCTGGCACCTGTCTTTCGTCCCTCGTTTTTGTTTTCTACACTCTAGCACGGCTTGCTTGCATGTTGTTATTATACTTCCTCCAAGACACAAGGTGATAAACTCGAGCCGAAAGTTAAGTCCCAGCTCTCTCTTTCCTTGGGCGGACTGCCGGCTTTACTGTAGCTTCCATCTCCGCTCGTTTCGATCTCCTCCAATTTACGATCCCACACACCTTCCATACCATCGATTGATAGACCTTCCCTTGATCTATCGATCTGTCCAGCTACCTCCGTCTGTTTCATCTCCCTGCCAGAGTTTTCATCGGTCAAAGGTCGTTATTTTTCTCACGTCGCCGCCGGCCGTCCGCTCGTAAGCTGCCAGCCACTCACCTTCAATACACCTGCCACCACGCCGGAGCCACGCCGTTGTCAGCCATCCATCCTGCTCAGTTCGCCAACGACACCAGTTCCGCTCGTCCAATCCGCTTGTGTCCTGTTCTGTACGTGTAGTCGTTGTCTGCGTGAGTTCGCCACCGCCATCCTGTGAGTTGAGTCCATCCCGGCGCCTCCAGCGTGCCGACGCCGGCGCTTCCCCCTCCAGCCGAGTCCGGAGGACTCTCGCCCCCGCCCTCGGCCCACTTTACGACCCGCACCGCCCGCTGCTTGCCCCGTATATACCACAGCCGTCGCCGCATCATCTACATCTCCGATTCCCCCGTAGCTCGGGCCTTCCATCAACGAGCACATAGCAAGGTCTCCAGGCGACAGTCAAAGCTGCACTCTTTTGCTGCCCGCCTTCGATTTCTTTCTCCTCCATGTTATTTCAGAGCTCCAACTCCTTTCTTAAGGCTACTACTCGCATCCTTCTTTCCCCTTCTGACATGGCTAGCAGTAATCCGATTGTGCAGCTTTCTTCTCCCATGGAGGAGGTTCCTCCTGAGCCTCCTCCTCCCATAGCTCCTCCGGATCTTCTCAGTTCAGCTCCTGTCACGGTCACCATGGATCGTCCACCTAACTCCGATATTAATGCCATCAACTCAGCTACGGCTATCGCTCCAATGCCCCCGGCTTCTCCTATAGTGCAGCACACTTTTGACAAAGGCAATGACAATGATAGCGGAAGCATCATGAATAAAATTAGTCTTTTATCGTGGAATTGTCAGGGTTCGGGCGGGACCCTCCGTAGCTCAAAAATGTTGCATCTCGGCCGTCTCATCGCTTCTACGGGCGCTCAGGTAATTTTCATCTCAGAAACCAGGAATTCAAAGGTAACTTCTACTAATTTAATTAACCATTTCAATGTCCACAAAGCTCATGTTGTCCCGTCCGAAGGTCAGTCTGGTGGCCTTTGGTTGCTATCAAAAAGTGAAGTAGAAGTTGAGGTTATCGATTCTAGTTGTCATTTAATCTTTGCTATGTGTTTTAGCAAGACTCTTTGTAAGAACTTTGGCCTCGTCTGTGTGTATGGAGATCCCCATCATATTCAAACTTCAAGCATTTGGGGTCAGGTCCGTTCTTTTATTGTAACTCATCCAAACCTTCCCGTGATCTGTATGGGGGATCTAAATGAGCTTATGAGTGTTAGTGAAAAGCTGGGGCCTAGACCTGCTAATATTCGTGCTATCTCTCAATTTTGTTGTCTGATTAAAGAATGTGGTCTCTTAGATCTTGGTTATAATGGCCCTGCTTACACATGGACTAATAAGCGCTCTTATGATTTCCCTACCTATGAAAGGCTTGATAGATTTCTTGCAAATACGGAATGGTGTTGTATGTTCCCTAATCGTGGTTTATCACCTACCTATGATTCAAGGAGATCATTGTCCTATTTTGGTCGTCACTAACTCTAAATAGCAGGTACTCAAGGAAAATTTTCGTGTTCAAAATTGGTGGTCCTTGAAAAGACTTCAGCAAGGTTGCTAAAGCCGGTTGGTGCAGATCCTCAAACAAGCCTTTCCACCTCAAAACTCATTACCTAGCCAATGACCTTCGAAGATGGCAAAATACTAAGCCCAACAATGCCAAAATCCTAGAAAGTTTAGAAAACAAAATCCTTGATCTCCAAATGAAACCTATTGCCTCCCAGTCCCCAAGATATCTAGAAATTCTTATAGACCAACATGAATCCATTTTAGCAAAAGAAAATGAGTACTCCATCAGAGATACAAAAAGAATTGGGCTACCTATGGTGATAGGAACACCTCCTTTTTCCACCAGTCTATTATTAAAAGGAGCCGGAAAAATTATATTTCCCATTTTACCAATCCTGATGGCTCTCTCTCCACCACACCGGACCAATTGGCTCATACAGCTAATAATTATTTCAAAGATATTTTCAAATGCAATGACAGGGCTGAACAAGACGAAAATGAGGACTGCATGGAGCAAATTACCTACCAAGGTATCTCACAGGACAACTTCACTGACTCCACTCCAGATGAAAATGAGGTACGTTGTCTAATTAATGCTATGCGTAGCAATGCTTCCCCTGGCCCTGATGGTTTAAACGCTCATTTCTATAAAATCACTTGGGACTTCACAGGTATGGATGTTTTCAATCTAGTTCATTCTTTCTACACTGAAAAAACCCTTCCTGTTGATATTAACAAAACTCACATAGTGCTCATTCCTAAGATTAAAAATCCTTCAACCCCTATGGACTACAGGCCTATAAGTCTTTGCAATGTGGCTTATAAGATTATTTCCAAATCCCTTGCTGAAAGAATTAAACATCATCTTCCCCATATCATTCACCCCTCCCAAGCAGCTTTTATTCAGGGGCGTCATATAGCTGCCAACATTATTATTGCACAGGAAATCATACATAGCTTTAATCTTAAATCGTGGAAGCAAAAAGCCTTCATGCTTAAATTAGACCTAGCCAAGGCTTTCGAGAATAGAGTGGAGCTTCATTGTCGTGGCTCTCGAAGACAAGGTTTCAAATGAACACTTTGTTAGTCTAGTGCACACCTGTATTTCCACTACCACTATGAGTGTTCTTATAAACGGTGAGCCTACTCCAACCTTCCACCCTTGAAGAGGAATCAGACAAGGTTGCCCTCTCTCCCCTTATCTTTTCATAGTGGTTGTAAATGAGCTTTCTATTAGAATGCAGGCCCAAGCAGATCAGGACTATATAAAGGGAGTGACTCTTGGTCCTGGTTGTCCTCGAATTCACTCTCTTTTATTTGCAGATGATTTAATCATTTGTGGTCAGGCTATGAAAGAGGAGGCAGGTAAGATCAATAACATGCTAATGAATTTCTGCAGGTCTTCGGGACAAACTCCAAATCTTTCAAAATCCTCTATTATTTTCAGTAAAAATGTGGAGGATACCCCTGGGGCGAGGAGGTAAAATCTGTTTTCCCCTGTTTCTCGACCTCAAACCTAATTCTATTTACCTAGGTCACCCTCTCATTTTCAACCACAATGATAGAAACAAAGCTTATGAGTTTATTCTTCAGAAATTTAGAGGTAAGCTCAATACAGTCAAAGCAAATAAATTGAACCATGCAGGACGTTTATGCTACATCAACTCAGTTCTTAATTCTATCCCTGTCTACTATATGTCCACCATCCTTTTCTCAAAGAAATTTATTTCTAAAATTACTCCTATCATCAAGTAACTTCGGTGGTCGGGGGTAAAGGAAGACAATTCCTCCTCTTCCTTCCATTTCGGATCTTGGCGGGGACATTTGCAGGCCAAAGGAGGAAGGAGGCCTAGGTATTCAAAACCTTTTAACAGTTAATAGAAGTCTTATTCTTCATGCATGCCGGAATGTGGCAATGTGTAAAAATCCTTTTCTTTTCGCTATTCTCAAAGCTAAATACCACGATTCGACTAGCTCCGGGCCGCCAATAACTCCAAGTCAAACTCGCCTTACGGGCATCAATCATGAAGGTAAAGGACACTCGATCCAAAACTCGCACCATTCGGATCCGAAATGGCTCTTCCAAAGATTTGGTCCACCCCTTGGTGTCCCATCCGGAAGGAAATACACAACCATATCAATTTTCCCATTACCGTTCCTAAACTCCCTGACAAGATTTCTGATTTATGGCACAAAGATTCAACCAACTGGAATTTTGACTTTATTAATGCAGTCTTTGACCACAGTGTGAATATGTCTATCTCCAAGACGGTCCAAACACATCAGCAAGGTGATGACACTGTTATTTGGAGACCCTCCTTAAAAGGAGTTTGCACCACTAAGGAAGCTTTTAAGTTTCTTAACAAAAATGATATGGTCCATCTTCCTATGAATGGACCTAGATCTATTACTCAACATTGCAGGTACATACTCATGCGGGCGTGGAAAAGCAAAACTCTTCCTCCAGTTATTAAAACATTCACTTGGAGGCTTATTAGGAGAGCCATCGCCACAGGTGAGAGAGGAGGTAAGTTCAGCTCAAAAATTGAAACTACTTGTGCTCGATGTGAACAAAATGAAAATGACTGCCATCTTTTCTTCAAATGTGAGTTTGCCAGAGCTGTCTGGTTCTCTTTTAATCCTCCTCTTAAAACTTCTTACTTACCTATTGAGCAGGATGGCATTCAAAACATTCTATCAAATCTTATTACAAGATCCATGCCTGATTCTATTTTCAATGCTATTTTTGCAACTCTCTGGTATATTTGGATTGCTAGAAATGATCTCAGATTCAATAAGAAATATTGGTCTATATTGCAAATTCATTATGCTGCAAAATCCTTTCTACAGACTCATTATGCAGGGATGCAAAGCCAATCAATTAATACCAATGAGGTGATTGGTCCATTTGAAGAGGGGCAAGAAAATGCTTCTCCCAAAATCCAACATAAAGTTGGTTGCACAGTCAACCAACAAAACAAGCCGTTAGCTATGGCTAAGGCTGATAAAATGGCCAACACTAATGTTGACTATGGAGATGAGCATACATTCAACCGACTCATCAAGCCTTTGGTTAAGCCTGAGGCAGATATTGTGTGTTTCACTGATGCAGCTATTGCTCCAGATGATGACAGGTTCGAACAAAGAAAAGCTGGATTGGGTATTGTCATTATTGACAAACCCAGGTCACTAAAATTTCAAGTTGTGGCCACGAGGCACAACTGCTCATCAGTCTTACAGGCAGAAGCTGCTGCTTTACTCCTTGCGGCAGAGATATGCAAAATCCTATCACTGGCAAAAGTCTGTTTCAATACAGACTGTAAGCAGCTCGCTGCATATTGCAATGATCAAGTCACAATGGATTTCCCAGGTTGGAGACTTCTGCAATTTAGTCCTTCTCTTCTATCCATTTGTCAGGATCTCCATGCAGTCATTCAGCATATCCAAAGAGATCAAAATACAATGGCCCATGACCTTGCTGTGATGGCGTTGAAGCAAATATCCTCTTGTAGCTATCCTGTAACTTCTTGTAATCAATCCCCTCACAAAAATTCCTGTCCAATATCTGTACTGAGGGAATATGTATTAGACAATGGTTGTACTATACTGACAGCAAGTTGCTGTCCTTTGCAATGAAAGTTTGGGCTACGGCCCCGTTTCTTTGTCAAAAAAAAAAAGGTGATCGCTTCTCTCCCCTCTTTTGTCATCGATCGTGTTTCAGCTCCGTGCACTGTTCTGTTCAGTGACAAAGATCGACCACCTACCTACGCATTCAGCACCAAGTGTCATTTCCCTTGCTTGGGATAACGTAATATCAGAGCGTCTGTATATACAATAAAACACGACAAGAGAAAGCGGCCAAAGTATACCAGGACAGCAGAAAACAGCGAAACTGGACGAATGCAATGCATTGGACTTATCTGCCCAATTTACGACAGCTTAGGTCTAGGCCATTCCGTTGCCGTACCAGGCAGCCTGAGCAGGCGAGCGAGCAGCGTGCACGGCAGGCCGAAAGCGATGAGGACACTGCTTCGTGCTCACGGCTCCACGTGACCGTCCTCGACACAAGATATTTTCACCATGAGAGTTGAGAGCGGACAGCGGAGGAACGACAGCAGTAGGAATGGATAGAGTACTCAGAATGCTGCTAGCTGATGAGGTTACCCATTTGAGATCAGCTGGATGGTGTAATACTGTAATTTATATTCAGAAGAAATCGAATGATTCATCATACATACATCAGGTGCCCTTCAGGCTTCAGGTTGTTGCAATCTAAAGTATGCACAGCAGAGTGTGGCTATAGGTACACTATACACCGGTTGAAGAATGAGACTATTTTCACATCACACAGCACCATTTGTAAGGTGCAGTATTATCGCCGTCTCTGACAAACGGGCTCTTCAAGATTATTATAGTAACCTTACCTATCAAAACTTGAGCATATACCATCCAAATTGCAATCTGCCAGTTGCCAGTAACCAAAGAAACCTCCAAGCTGCACCTAGTTCACCTTTTAGCACAGGCAGACTACCTTCCAAACTGTGCATCCTCTATATAGTCTGTGAGAGTATGCAGCACTTTCTTATCAAAATTCGGGTCAGTTTCTGAAACCTCAGACAGGAAACTGCGAGCCTCCTCAAATCGCTTCGCTTTGCAGTAACTGTCGACTACTCTCCTGTAGGTTAGCTCCATAGGCTTCAGGTTGTGCCGAATCATGTAGTTGATAACCTCTCTAGCTTCGCTGAACATCTCCAGGCTGGCGTATCCCCAACAAGTGTGTGATAGGTTACGACACATGGAGCCATGCCATCAGCGATCATCTCAGAGAGGATCCTCTGAGCTTCTCTGATCAGCCCTTGCTTGCAGAATCCGTTTATGACCGTGTTATAGGAGACAACATCAGGCTTCACCTCAGAAGTTTTGAGCTGATTCAGTAACTTCTCAGCCTCCCACGATTCGCTACACTTAGCGTACATGTCCATCAAGCTATTGTAAGTGATGAGGTCAGGGCTTAGCCCGCTCTGCTTGATTGAATTGAAGATCTTGGTGGCCTTGCTGTACATCCCGTTTTTTGCATACATTGACAGCATGGAGTTGAATATGACGAGGTCAGGATTGTAACCTCTGGCCTTTACCTCTTGAAATGCCTTCTCAATGCCACCCAATCGTCGACACTTGAAATTGGCAATGACAAGGGTCCTCAAGATAACCCAACTTGGGAAAACAGCACCTCCATAAACTTCCTTTTCGATTGCAACTATCCCTGCAATGTGGCCCGCCTTTGCATAACACTGGAGCAACAGTGAATATGACTGTTCATTCGGCTTAAACCCCTTGGTCCTCAGTTTGCTTACGATTGACTGCGCAGTGGACCAATCACCTTGTCGCGATAGCACATTCAACAGCGCGTTGTATGTGGTGAGGCAGGGGCGAATCCAGCACTGGTCATTTCATTGTACATCTTGAAAGCATTAGTCCTTGAGCCACACCGACCATACGCAGCTATCAGGGTGTTGTAGGTGTCTCGGCTCAGTTCAACCCCACAAGACTTCATCCCCTCCAGAACCCGGGTGACATAGTCCTCCATGCCACGCTTCCCACAGACTGCAAGCATTGTGTTCCATGTGACCCGATTTGGTGTGCATCCACTCCTTGTCATCTCTCCGAGCATCTCTAGCATCACAGTGAACCTTGATTTCTTGCCAAGCATGCCAAGGATAAGATTGTATGTGTTCACATTCGGAACAAACCCACTCTTCTTCATCTGGTCAAACAGAGCAAGCGCCTCATCCACCTTCCCAACATTCCCATAAGCTGTCATCACAGTGTTATATGTGAATGCGTTTGGCAATAAACCCTTGGATGTCATTGTGTCCAGGCACTTGGCAGCCTCCTCGTAGAACCCAGCCCGGGCATATGATCCGGCGAGCTCATTGTAAGTCACAGCATCTGGTTGACAGCCGTTCTGCTCCATCTCCTTGAGCACGCGCAGCGCCTCGGTGTAGTTTCCGGCCTTGCCGAACACCTGGAGCAGCGCATTGTACGTGACGACGCACGGAGTGTGGCCCCGGGCCTTGAGGTCCTCGAAGAATGCCACCGCCTCATCAACAAGCCCGTCACGGCAGCACGCGGCGATCACCGTGCTGGCGGTGAAGTCATCGGGCTCGACCCCGGCGGCCCGCATCTCATCTAGCAGGGCGACAATCTGCGGCCACGAGCGGCCCATCCGGCCGTACACGTCGAGCACGACGTTGTAGGTGACGAGCGTGGGCGCCACCCCTGCCGCCGGAGCTCCGCGAAGAGCTCGACCGCGCGCTCGTACCGACCCGCCCGGGAGAGCGCGTGCAGCACGGTGGTGTAGGCGCGGACGTCGAGGCGGGAGCCGGGCGGGAGCGGCATTTCGTCGAGCAGCGCGCAGACGGCGTCGTGCTGGCCCTCCCGCCCCAGCGCGCGGACGACCATCTCGAGCGCGGACGCGTCGGCGGCGCCCTCGGCGCCGGCCCATCGGAGGAGCGCGAGCGCCCACTCCCAGTGGCCCGAGAGCTCGAGCGCCTTAAGCAGGGACGGGATGTCCGCGCGGAGGAGCTCGTCGCGGCGGGAGGCGAGGAAGTCCGGGAGTGTCGGGAGCGGGTGCGAGGAGATGGCGAGCACGAGCTCCTGCGCGGCGGGGAGAGGAAGGAGTGCGGCGGCGTCGGTGTCGGGTGCGACCGCCTCGGCACGGGGGCCGGCGCCGGCGCCGCGGTGAGGTGGAGCAGGAGCGAGTCGAGCGGGAGCGAGGACGTCGATGGCGGCGGGGGCGCGGCCGGGATGAGCGGGCCCCGCTTCCTCGGCCCCGCCGGGAGGGTGGGCTTGTTCGGGAACAGCCCCGGCCGGTGGCCTCCATCGGCAGCGGCAGTGCGGGTCGGCCGCTCGGCACAGGAGCAGGAGCGGCAGGCAACGACTAGGAGCTCAGAGCGCGGAGGTGAGGCGCGCGCAGCATGTCCTCGAGGGGCTGGGGAGAGGGGATTGGGTTTACGGATACGGTGGCGGGAGCGGGTGGACGGGAAGTTGGCTGGCGGCGAGGCGGCGGCACCGATCTCTGATCGAGCGGCGCAAATCGGCCGCCGGCACATCTGATGATCCGCCAATTTCTCCCGGTGAATTCTGGCCACACGCCGTTGGGACTCGCAAGCAGAGCTGATGAACGGGTTTGTGCTTGTGCATGGGCCGAGGCCGATGCGCGGCCCAACAGGCCCAGATCGGTCCAACAAACTTCGTCTTCCCGATGCACTTACGAGTCCGATTCAGAGGCACGACCGCCGCCGCCAGGCGCCAATGTCGACGTTGATTAGGCTTCCAACTCCGACTCAGGCACGAGAATCTCGTCTCTCACCCCCTCATATCTACCCTCCTTTCCTTCGATGCATCTTAGCCTGCTCTAACCAAACAAGATTCCTAATCTACGCAGGCTCTCTCTCCCGGTCCGCAGCCGGCGGCGGGGCGATTGGCGGCATGGGGAAAATCCCGGCCCCGCGCCTGCTGATGGGACGGTACGAGCTCGGCAGGCTGCTCGGCAGGGGCAGCTTCGCCAAGGTGTACCAGGCGCGCAACGTGGACACCAGGGAGGACGTGGCCATCAAGATCATGGACAAGGATCACCTGTCCAAGCTCGGCGCCGTGCAGCAGCAGATCATGCGCGAGATCGACATCATGCGCCGGGTGCGCCACCCGCACGTCGTCCGCATCCACGAGGTCATGGCCACCATGAAGAACATCTACGTCGTCATGGAGTTCGTCGACGGCGGCTCCCTCGACGCCTACCTCGTCCACCGCGCCGGCCACGGCATGCGCGAGGCCTCGGCCCGCCGCATGTTCCAGCAGCTCGTGTCCGCGCTCGACTACTGCCACTCGCTCGGCGTGTACCACCGCGACATCAAGCCCGACAACATCCTCGTCGACAAAACCACGGGCAACGTCAAGGTCGCCGATTTCGGGCTCTCGGCCCTCGCGGCGGGCACGGCGCAGCGGGACGCGCTGCTCCACACCGTCTGCGGGACGCCCATGTTCATCGCGCCCGAGGTGTTCCTGCGCCGCGGCTACGACGGCGCCAAGGCCGACGTCTGGGCCTGCGGCGTCGTCCTCTTCGCGCTCGTGGCAGGCCACCTCCCCTGCAACCGCAAGGACACCAGCTTGTACCACAGGATCCGCCGCTGTGAGTACCGCTGCCCGCCGTGGTTCAGTAAAGGCCTCGCCAACCTCGTCCGCCGCATCCTCTGTCCAGACCCGGCGCACCGTATCAGCATGCCACAGATGAAGGAAAATTCTTGGTTCAAGAAGGGCTTCAAGGAGATCCCACGGAGCCTCAGCGAGCCCGAGCTGCGCGACCCTGACTCTGATTCTGAAGAGTCGACGGCGTCATCTGCGTCGTTGGGAGATCCGACCTCCCCGATGGCCTGCCACATGCATGCCTCGGTGTCAGCGCCGTCGCTGACCACGCTTGAGAGTACGACGCGCATGCGCCGCCCCAAGAGTCTGAACGCGTTCGACATCATCACGTCCTCGCCGAGTCTTGACCTGTCCGGGTTGTTCGAGGATCCGAGCGAGCAGATGCGGTTCGTGTCCGCTGCACCAGTGTCCAAGATCATCTCCAAGCTAGAGGAAATCGCTGAGCACGTCAGCTTCACGGCGCGCACCAAGGAGTACCAGGTGAACATCGAGGAGACGAGTAATGGTAACCAGGGCGTGCTACTTATCTCCGCTAAGATCCTCGAACTCACGCCAGAGCTCGTCATGGTGAAGGTTCGTAAGAAGGCTGGTGACACCATTCAGTATCGGCAGTTCTGCAACAATGAGCTGAAGCTCGGCCTGCGTGACCTCGTCGAGAACAAGGCCGAGTGCATGGTCTCCATCTCTGGATGATGAGTATTTTCAATTTTATTTACTAGTTTATTAAAGTTTTTCACAGTGTTGATAGTGTGTCATGACACTGTTGCTATAAAAGTTTAGGTATGTGCTTTACCATCTTAGTACCAGGGTGTATCACAGCGTGGCCTCGTGCCTCTAATTTGACCTTGTTGATATGGAACTTGAGTTAGTAATCAATGTGTTTTGAGAATTTAAGAAGTTGGGGGATTGTATAGCATGTGGGAGCTCGGGAACGAACGGGTGTTCACGCGGTTCTGCTTATCTCCGTTTTGCTTCCAGGCATCCGGCCTGCCAGCCAAAGGGCGTCGTCGGAAAGGCATTCGACAGGTCTTATTTGAAAAATTGAAAGTGCAATATAGCTGAGAAGAATGGTGTAAAAAAAGTCGAGATGAAAGATAAGTCACATTTGCAAGTGCAATAAAGCTTTGATAAATCATAAAGAATTGTTCACCTCCACGTGAGGTGCAAATTAATAATATACGAAAGTCTATCCAGAAAATGCCAGCAAGAAGATGCTTAGAGAAGGTTCAGTTATCTTTTTCTGGAGCCATATGCCCATATATGAATAATATGTTGAGTGCCTAACAAAAAGATAAACCGAACCATATTTTCAGGCTGTGCGCGCTACTACAATAGGAGTACGATTGATTTGTGCATGAATATATGCTTCAGCTCGTGCAACATCTTATATAAAACAAATCGGGCGACATAAGACATGCTAGAAATTTCACTATCTAATAATAGTATACTTATAAAACAGGATTATATGGAGCTGATTTGATAATAACAATACATTTAAAATAGTACATGAGTTGCGTAGTGCCAATCTTTCCCCTTGTCCCTTTCTCGCACACACAAAAACTTCATTTCTCTAGTCCGGCTGTGACTTTCTAAGTTCTTCAAAAGTTCAATAAGTTAAGCTTGGCATTAAGATGACTCACAAGTTGCAGCAAACTGAAAAAAGACACCCAAATTCAAGCTAGATGGAACTCAAACCTACGAAGCATGGGTGCTTGGATCATCTGAGCTAGGTCCATTCCTAGTTTACAAGTAGACCATGATTACAACCAAAGGCATGAAAGGTTATCATGCATTGCTCCTATATAAAAATGAAGAATATCATGAGTTACCTCGCCTTTCTGGGCCTCCCTACAGGTCTCTTCACCGGAACGTCTCCCAACTCTGGTTGTTGTTCCGTCAATACCACCTTGCTTTGCTCAAGCAAGTCCATCTCCGATTTGACTATGGCATTGTTGTTCTTTTCGGCGTGAACCTTTTGCAGGTGACCTTGCTGGAGTTGTTGTGGTTTTTTGTAGGTTGGGTTGCCGCCTTCTGCGGTTCTTGGAGCCATTTTGTACTTGAATGCCCGTCAACAGGCTGAAAATACATAGTAACGGAATACTTCTTTTAATTTCAAGACATTTAAGATGACACAGTATGTTCATCAATATTAAATGATCATTGATGACAGCTCATCGTAAAAGAGGCACATGTGCTCTAGAATTTTGTATAGCAAATACAAGATTAAAATTAGCAATGACATCAGTGTCCTATACAGCAATAACAATCATAGATTATCAGTTGTCGACATTTTGATCCTAAATTTAAGTCAAACTGCGTAGCAAAAATCAAACATTCCATGTGCTCATGGCAAAGCACAACCACCGCAAGTACTAGTAAATGTTGGCGTTAGTTAAACTCTTGCACAGTATAATAGTCTAGGAAGAGTGGTATGACATACTACCTGGGTGCAGCTTCAATATCCTCCTTCAACATTAACTTTGAGAGAGAGCATGAATCGTCACAAGCAGCATCTGCTCAGTAATTGCAAATAATAATAATAGGTCAAAGGATGTTGAGGCATTTATCTCATGACAAGAAAGAAAAACATATTCAATGACGATAACATACGCTCTTGCTTCCTATGTGATAAGTCCACCATCTGCTGCTCGAAAGGAATAAATGCATTTAAAGGCTCCACCTTCAAAGCAAAGCCTTTCTTCAGGTCCTATGATAAAATCCATCTTAATGTCACAACAAATAGCTTGTTGGGATGTGAACGAAATACAGTACATCAGAAAATCTTGGGTACAGCAGGATATCAGTACCTCATTAGAACACTGATTAAGTGTTGTAGCACCAAAACTTTTTGTTCCCTAGCAGCTTGTGAGAAACTGGAATCATATTGTTGTGGGGTTACAACTGAAGGTTTATCAGTGACATCTAATATTTCATCAGCAGTTTCAACCTTTGAAATAAAGTTAGGGTATGTTAAATTGTTGGCTCCCAGAATATCATTTAATACTTTCTTTCCATCTCTGGAAGCATTTGGATTCCTTGCAATGAGCTCTTCATGCAAATTTGCGGCTGATAAGAAAAATAAATATAAGTTATGTACACAAATCGATAATTTTTTTATTTTTGTGAGGCTTATGGTCTTTCTCAATTAATTGCTAAAATGATTAATCTCAACCTGGATGATTTTGAATAATATCAACTTGCTTGAATTTTGAAGTGTCCCATGAATTTCCATCGATCTTTGGCCTGACTCTTGAATATCCACATATGCATCCCCTCTAATAGAGTAATTTCGTTTGAGAACCTATAGTTAAGTATAGAGGGTTAGAATACCCTAGCATACTCTCTGTTCTTGTTATATGCCCAGCCTGTTTCCATTCTGCCTCCATACATCAATAAATTTCTTTCATTCCAGATTTGAAGAAAAAAATAAAACAAATCCATATTTTTGTGATTATAGGATTCAAAGATAGTTATAAAACTATATTCGTTTACATAGTGAAAAGAAAGTCACTTGAGTTAGTTTCGAATAGATATATATAGAAACAGACTAATTGTGCTTTGGATGCATAAAGATAAAAAAATATTTTGCATAGTGACAACAAAAACAACAATTTTGAATGCATCGGTGCTTGAGACTAGATGAAGGTCACAATTATGAATTTATGTATGTCCATCCAAAAACTTTAAAATAATAGTGTATGTCCATAAAGAAAACCATAATAAGATAGGTTAGTGTGAACTTATAGAAGTGAAACAGAATATAATTAGTGGAATATTGGATTAATACCTCACGTGAATAAACAATGTGGTACTATTTCTATTTACTCTAACAAAAGAAGGTTGTTGCCAAATTTGAGTGCAGCAACTGAACTAAAAATTGGCAACTATCCCTAAAGAAAAACATCTAATTTTGACTTGAGTCAAAAATATCAAGGTAGAATAATTTTATATATAAAAGTACTAATATGTATTGTTCTAAATCAGTATTATTAGATTCATCTTGAAATATATGTACGTCTACTTAATATCATAAATGGTGACTCTTTTTAATATTGTTCAAAATTAAGGAAGATTAACTTTAGGACCTATAAAGATTTTCTTTTAGGGGTGGAGGTGGTAACATCTTTTTAAGGTGTATGTATTTTTCAGCATATGAACAAATCAACTAAACATATTATGCTAGTATGCATTGTGCAACAATATATCATGAAGTCATAATTAATATACATGGAAAAATACTAAATATTATAAGCAAAAAGTACTCACTGGATTTATGTCCTTGGCATCTTTGACAAAAGGGCTTTGGTTGGTATGAGTTGATTTTGGGACTGTACTCAAAGCAGCGGTGTTATCACAGCCATGCACTTGAAGACTTGAAGTAGCAGGTGAGGATTCATGTGGACTAAATAAAGAATATCCATCTACGGCTAGTCTGCCAGCCTTCCGAGCGCTTCTAAGAGCAAACCCACTAGCATCTATATCACCTGAATCTGAGTCTAAAACACGCTCTTGAATTATCTTTATAAACTTGCTACACTCGGACCTGATAGAAAAAAGAAGAAATTATGTCCTATTGAATATTTATTGCAGTTTATAGATTTTCAACCACCGCAAATATGTCACCATCGTAGTATCAAATTATCCTGGATTATAAAGGTGTTAATAGAAATATAGAATACAAAGAATCAAGAGCAACACGTCGCAGCTTTTGTTGCTTTATCACAGTAGAAGACAATTCATGGCTAACATATAATAATGAATAGTTCATAACGCGAAAAAGAGAAGCATGTAAAGTGATTGTTTGATTGAGTTTGAATTTTGAAACATACTTATAGGGTCACATTCAAATACATGATAAAACTATGCTTAAATGAAAAGGCAAAACACAAATCAAACACCACAGTTTAGAAGGGAAATTCAAAGTCAATACAAAATATACAATGCAATACCTTGAATAGGTCTCCTGCATAAGCAATTGCATTATGGCATCCTTTGGTTCAATCTCAGAGATAATTGCTAGGGACCCAGGGTAGTCTTTTAGAATAGTCTCCTTTTCACCCTAATCACAAACAGTTGTACATGACTTCAAAGCATGAACCATAAAGTGCCCAGGTAACTGATTCCTTACTCGATTACTCCTAGTCTTGTACTAGTGAGAGGAGTGTGTTACAAACAAACATGGAGATAAACAGAATGAATAGGAATACCTGATTTAAGTGATTATTACTCAGGGGAAAGAGTGTGGAATCACCATTATCTGTAATTAAAAAACTCACCAGACTGAATTGAAAAATCAATAAGTAAAAATGTACACTCCATTTATAGGAAAAAAAAAGTAAACGAACACAGAATATTGACAATTCCTAAGACATTAGGAGTTACTAAGTTGTTCTGATATTTAAGCCAGAAAGTTGGCAAAAACCAAGCAAATGAAAAGCACAAAAAAAAGGTTATACGATTATACTACAAAAGCTTGGAAATAAGAGGAACAAAAGAATTTTAAAATAACCTGGTGCAAATGATTTGAGGTAAGTTCACAAACTAAAACACATTTAAAGTTATCCCTTCCGCTTTGGGTTGTTCACAAACCAAGGGCGTGTTTGGAAGGGTGGCTGTGGCCAGCCCGGCCCAGCGTCAGCCAGGAGCCCATGGGCCACCCCTCCTTGTTTGGTGTGTTTTGGTGCACTGGCCCAACCCAGCCTAGCCTGGTTCAGCTCGTGTTTGGAGCGCACCTGGGAGCCAGGCCACCAGCACAAATCGCCCCCAAAGTTGCCCTCAGTGCGCCACGCGAGGCCGAGCTCAGGAGCTACGCAGAAATCTGGCGTAGCAGTGGAGCCGCGATGCGGGCTGCTTTGAGCAGCGTGCTAGCCACGCCGAGGGACACAAAAATGATGCCAAACACCAAACTGAACCCCTGGGGGAGCCCCAGGGCCACCCTACCAAACACGCCCCAAATGGTTTTGATCTTAGAAGAAAAAGAATCATGACATGGAATGACTAGAAGGTCAAACAAGACAAGACTTATGTGGTAACAAATACTATAAACTGGTTATAGAACCTACTATTTCCAAGAGAAGGATTTTTTTAAGCATATTTCCAAAAGAAGGATTGAGACTACCAATAAACTAAGGTTTAATCAATCCCCAACTCAAAAAACAAATTCCCGCTAGTCTATTAGCTAGTGCCTTACTGCAAATCAAGTAAATTATATTGCTGAGTTAGAGGTCATGAAGAATGAATGACTCAAATGCCACTCATTAACAGAGGAAATAAATCATTGAAAAAACTCAAGTTCTGGGCTGCTAGTCGTGTATCTCTGAGCTCATGCATGTCTTATCTCCCTCTCGATTCAGAAATTCAAATTTTGAATTACAGTGGGGCCCATAAGGCTTCAATGGTCAGTACAGTGAAATATATGTTGGACCCATATTATGATGGTTATATGACCATCCAGGACCACCTAATTGTTGGAAACAATGGTGGTACATTCACTTGCAGCTTAGACATATGCTTAGTACAAGATTCTATGGGTAAGGCAACAAGCAGAGGCTTAAGGAGTATTTTCGCCCAGATAGTGGCTTAGTACCAATATAGTCATGTCTACGACCCAATAACTTTTTTTTTATTCATGAGCATGTATTGACTTTTATCGGTCAGTTGCATGCCAGCATGGCCTAGCAAAGTATAAGTAACTCGCTAACTGCAGTAAAGAAACAACCATCGTCCCCTATGCAGATGCAGATGGGCGAAACATGAGACTGCCAAGCATCCAATGTACTATTCCGTTAAAAAAAAAACTATTCCAAAGTCGAAACGTCAAAATTTGAGAACTTTTCACTAAATCTAGGCCATTCGAACCGCCGCCGTTACCCCTACACGTACGCAGCATGCAAAGATTGCAACACGGCACGACAATTTAGATACAGCTGCAAATGCGCGCTAACTTTCCAAGCAGAGTTGGGGGTGGAGTCGCGTACCGGTGGCGTCATTGCAGCCTTCGCCGTGAGGCCCAGGAGGCGGGTACGACACCGGCGAGCACGAGGCCGACGGCGAGTCCCCGTCCGACGCTGCGGCTGATGAAATGGAGCCGGAGCCGGAATCGGAGGGGCTCGGGCTCGGGCCCGAGCACGGCGGCGAGGATCCGGCCGGCGCCGGAGACGAGGCCCGCGAGCCACCCCCTCGGTGGCGGGGGGGGGGGAGGGGAGCAGGAGCCGGAGCCGCAGGCGAGCCCCGGCGGACGCCGACGGCCGGGGAGGGGTGTCGCCCCCGCGGCGGATGACTCCATAGGAGGAGGCGCGTGGCCGCGGAGGAGACGAAGGGGAGGGAAGAAATAGAAGGAAACCAAAATTATACCGTGCCGAGATTGGGGTTGCCCGTTTGGTTTGGTTTTGGTGGGTGGGTGGCGTAGATTTGGTGTGGTTTAAACATGCTGCAAGTTTGAGGCGGTTGGACTGCTACGTGCCCGACGTTTATCTCGTGGGACCATGTTGTCAGTGAGTTTGTTTTGTGATGTGCGCGTGAATGCGTGATAGGATCTAGTACTCCTACAGGACAGCCTGGACAGGGCAATCGGTTTGGATTCAAATTTATTTGGTTTGAAAAACTTCAGTTTCTATCTAGAAACTAAAGAGACGATCGGTTACTGATAGGAAAGTAAAAACTGATTAGTTCGTTTTTTAAAATTTATTTTTTAGTTTGTTTTTTCAGTTTTCGAGGGGCCGGCAGAACCGATCAACCAGTTTGTTTCGCCTTATTTCGTCTTAATCTCTCTCATAACACTACTTAATCAATCAAAATCAGCTAATTTATTAGCCAGCTGGCCTATAGAAATCAGCCAGTTTATCGAAATCCGCCACCCGTCCGATGTCTAGCACGGGCACATAGCCGCCACCCTGCTCGGCCATTGCGATTTGCGACTGTCGCCACGGCACTCGCGCCTCATTAGATTGGATAGAAACGCTAGTGGAACAACATACTACAAACGATATTAAGAAAATAATATAGGCGCAAACATCAAAACCAATTCAATTTTCTTATAATGTATAAAAACTGAAATTTACCACATATATAGTGCACACAAATATATATATGCAAACTCAATTTTGAAAATTTCATAGGACAATATGTTTTTTTTTTCAGATTTGTATGCACTAAAAGACAAACTTCATGAAATTTTTGTTTCTAGTGCACAAACATCTAAAATGTACTATTCTGTATGATTTTTACTAGTTTGAGTTTGCATCTTAACATTTACATGTGATTACATATAAATATGTATGAGCATATCGAATTTTAAAGTTTTTTTACAGAATATATTGTTAATTAATTTCTGTACTTTTATATTATCTATATTTTGATCAAAAATTGAATTTATAGTAAACATGTATTTATGGATTAATCTAGTAATATAACACATCATCATAAATACAAATATGAATACTTTTTATCTATATCTATACCTACTAATAAAAGAGAGAAAATTTCTTGACCACCTATTTTTGGGTCCGCCGCCTCGCGCGCTTCTACAACTAAAAAGTCCCACGATGATACGACCAAGGACGCTTGAAAAAAAGAAGGAAACCTCCGCGGCGTCGGTCTTCCAAGACGGATTCAAAACCATCGTATATCTCCAGATCGAGACCCGCGGGCGTGAGCTTGGGGCGGGGACGTCCCCCCAGCCGCGCCACCACCGGTGCGAGGCTGCGAGCCGAGAGGAAGCGTCGGGGCGGGGCCACCACCAGCGGGCGTGAATCGGGAGGGGGTGGGGCAGCGGACGGACGAAGGGTGGAGAAGGAGGCCGATGGGAGCCGCTTGTCTTGTCGACCGCCGCCGCGCCGTGCCTCGCTTGACGACAGGTCCGTCGCCCGGCCGGCCCCGCGCGGGGCCAAGCCGCGAACACTAGAGCCGAGGAGCTCGCCCGAGCCACCGCTATTGCCTTTGCTCGCCGCAGTCATGGAGGCACGTCATGCCGCCCGGTGGAGGCGCGCAGGCGCGCTTACGCCGCATGGACGGAAGGATGCCGGTCGAGTGCCGCAAGCGATGGGGAATTTTTTTGCGAGCGAACCGTCGGGGCGATAAGCTTTGCTGGAGTCCGGCAAGGATGGTCCTCGGTGGTTCCAGAACATGCTACGTGGACGGTGGCTGAAAGAGAAACGGCCTGTACAGGTTGACCCCAAAGAACAATAGTTTGTCAAAAAAAAAAAGACCCCAAAGAACAATTGGTTTTCAATTATAGTATAAGTATAGTATATGATTTACAAGAAATATAATTTTGCTATCTATTCTGTACCGTAAATTGAGGATCTGAGGCTATTTTCAGTATAATGAATGTCAGAGAGAAAGATTCAGATATGCATGACTGCTCCGAGAGCACAATCAACAATGCCATCTTCTTCAGAAAGACTAGATCGGGTTAAAAATAACAACCTAGGACATGTACAAATTAAATTATTGTGGCTGTTACAGTTGTTCAACAAAATAGAAGCGAATAGGTCAAATATTTTATAACTTTTTTCTCCCGTTGTAACACATAGACATGCTTAGTAGCCTATTAATAAAGAGAGAAATACATACGACTTATACAAATGATGATAGAGCGTGTCCAAACATATTATAAAGTTTGACAACAAGATGAATGCATGATACGATTGATGAATAAATTTTGAGCTTCATGGCTTTGGACAACAAACTAAACGTCCCGTAGCAACGCACGGGCATATTTCCTAGTTTTATATAATATATGGGTCGGTCAGTCGAATGTTTGACTATTCATACTCCAGTCGAAACAACATAAAAAACTGAAACCCGGCCCAGGAATCTTAGCTCCTCTACAGCCCTTCGCTAGGTTGGGCTACTTTGAGCCTCCACGTTGGGCCCAAGTGCCCAATATGAAAGAACTAGGCGTCCCTGAGTTCAAGCGAATTTGAAATCGCAACGGTTAGCAGTCACCCTCTCTTCCCCCACGTTCCCACCACCCTGTACAAATCCTCCCCGCATTCCAGTTTCCAGATCCATCCACAGCCGCCAGCCCGCCTCCTTTCCTCTACCACGCCCAAATCCACCTCAAGCGTGAGGGAGAATACCAAGCGGCAGCCTGCACGCCATGGACCTGTACGAGAAGCTGGAGAAAGTCGGGGAGGGCACGTACGGAAGGTGTACAGGGCCCGGGAGAAGGCTACAGGGCGCATCGTGCTGCTCAAGAAGACGCGGCTCCCCGAGGACGACGAGGGCGTGCCCCCTACCAGCCATGTTAACACACACACTAAGCAAAATCACTGCTTCAAGGCAGCCATTGGTTACCGCCTTAGTTCGCGGGCCGCCATCCCAACTCACCACGAGACCATGTTGGGAGTTGGGCTGGCCTTCTCATCACGCCTCTGGCCTCCGCCTTGCTTCTTCGCTGGGTGATGTTCCTCTTCTCTTTTGCCATGCTCCGCTCGATTCTAGCTGGGGGTCCTGGATCTCCTCGCGACCTTCGACCGATTTCGGACCGAGGCTCGAGACCTTCGCGTGGATCGCATCCCGGGGCGGAGGTTTTGCTGCCTCCGCACTCAAAATGCCTCGAGGTGGACCTCTGTCGCTCTTCTTCTGGGGCCTCCTGTCCCGAGTCCGACCTTTGCTCTAGCTCTGCCTTCGGGTCTCCGCCCACTCAGGGGTCGACCGGCGAAGGTCCTTCCCGCCACCCTGCATATCTTAACAACTTAGTCGGTATAAGTTGCGGTGGTCTGAAGCCTTCGTGACTTTAGCTCACCATGTCCCAACACAAACTGAAAAAAATGATAATATGATTTTGAGGAGCCATTTGAGTACTTGTGTTACACAAGTTACCACAAGAAAGAATGTTCTAGCTGACGCATACCACAGCCTTGGTGTTCCATCAATGTCTTTGTATGGCCATAGCTCCTTCCATGAGCGTAGTTTTGTGCATCAAATGACTACAGAATTGTTGATGCACGAGCTTCCAACATTTTCTGTATGTTGTTGTCAATTTCCTAGGCTAACCAATTCTTGATAAAAAAAATCAAGTGATGTTTGTTCTGACAAGAAGCGAGCTGTCGTGAATTGGATTCAAGGGCGTAGAAATTTTGTTGTTTGTGAGGCAGGAACGAAGTGTTGAAGAGGTTTCAAGAATCACTGCAGTCACTAGTTGAGCTGAACAAGGTCAATCTTGCTATTGTTGGAGCTGTTGGAGCACTATCCAACAGATGGACAAGGTGCTATTGTTGGAGCACTTGGGGTTTCAGACTTTCAGTGCTCATGTGAGCAAATATTCTCTTTTGTTACCGGGAGAAAATGTGTGTAGCGTGTCAGCCTCGGCTATCTTATGTGTTGTGTTATTCATATTGTGTCTTTCTTTTTTGAGATTACACAGTACAACGCAGACGTTCAACACGTACACACACTCACCTTTATGAATACACGTACACAAACCCTACCCCTATGAGCACTTTTCGAAGGACCGAGCCGGCAATTTTAAAGTTTACAAAATCACCACAGCGCCATTTGTCGCCGGGGGACGTCGTCTACCACTTAATGCGCAGCGCTAGAAAATCCTAGTGTCGTGTAGTTATTGTCATGCGATTATTGAATCTCTAAATCTATAGATATATGTGCGTTTGTAAAATAATTGTCCGAAATAACAGTTATGAAAAACCTGAGCACCAATATGTGCAAAATAACCGGGATGCAGAGTATGCTGGATACATGGTTTGGGTACATGTACATGGATTGGGACCGAGCCAAGTAAGTACGGGCCAACCGGCCATTTCGGATTTCTGCAACGCGCCCTCCCAACTGACAGGCTTCGTCTCCTTCGGTCTTCGGCTTTGGAATTTGGAGGCCTCCGCCTCCGCCTCGCGCGGTGCAGGTGCGCGTCCCCGCCTCGCCTCCACTTCTCCAAAATTCCAACAGGCAGATACCCCCTATTTGGACAAGGTGCGCCGGAATCCTTCCTCCGCATCTCTCTCTCACGGCATGCTTCGATGATCCGATCGGATTGTCTGAACCATAGCTGAAATTAATCACGGGGTGAACGGGTGATGTTTCGCGAATTTTAGATTAGATAGTGCTTTTGTGAAGCCAATGCTGTACCCCCACAATGATCGAGGGAGGCCGTAGGCCCGTAGATTTCCTGGGTTTTAATTCGGTTTAGGGTTAGCTGCAATGTGCAGCGTGTGCGTGCGTGCGCTTGTCAGGAGTAGAGACCATGACTTCGTGAGAGGCTCATGTTTTTTTTTCCCATCATCAGTAAACGGCTCAGGCTGCTGTTTGGATAATGTCTCTCATTTCAGTTGGAATGGATTCATATGAGCCTCCAGGCTGCACCAGGAAGTAATTCCAGCACCACCTGGTTCAGCTCTCATGGATGCAGAAAATTGCTAGTACTTTCCTTATAATTATTTTTTATTAGTATTTTCAATAGTAGAGACCAGCTTGTATGTACAATTTCATAGTGTGGCATCACGTTTATCAACGAGATCTGGCAATTTGGGGATGGACCAGGGTTCTTATGGGAATGCTGATGTACAGTTCTGTAGCATGCCAAGCATGTTCCACCTACTCACAGAGTTCTGTTAAATGTTCAGACTGGGACAGATTGCTGTAGCTTCGTGAGAGATTGGGTGTTGTATGCTCTATCCACAGCATTAGAGAAACTAAAAACAGTGATAAGAGTTTGATGAGTCTCTGCTGTGAGCCCACCTGATGGAGATGCCCTGTATTTTTATCATGTGGACGGTAATTCCATGGTTATAAAAGCCATTGGAAATCGGAGCTGCTGACATATAGGAGGAAGATTAATGTGTCCATTATTCTTGACCTGATGCATTGAATTCTGTCCTTTCCACTGGACATTTTTTAGAGGAGGGGGGCATTTTAGTTATATCAATTGGTTAAAGTCAGGGGATTTGCAGAACAATATTACCCAAAATTTGGCATGTAAGAACTTATATAGTTTTGTTTTTCTGCCTGGTTAACTGAAAATTATGATTGTAAATTAAGCAGGAAAACATGTCAGAATTTACCCGAGGTAATTAACAAACTACTACTGCTAGCCCTTTAATTGGTGGAATAGTGCTTTCACATGAAGTGTTGTCACTTGTTTGTTGTTTCATCTGCCAGTCTTTTTACCTATGTCCGAATCTTGGTGAGTGGTTACAGTTAGTTTAGTTGAGGGCTCTCGCTGTAGGTTCAAATGTGCAGGTAGCAAGTGCATTTCACTTGAACCCTGTAGTAACTGCTAAATTCTTTGTTGGATCCCTGTAACTTTCCTTAGGTGAATATTCCTTGTAGCCTCCACTCCTATATCAGATGCATATCATGCAGTTTATGTTTTTCATTAGACCATCACCATCTTCTTATGGTTCCTTGTGTCTGCTAACTTGTTTATTGTTATTCTGCGTATCAACTAATATTTATCAAACATATGCCTAGAGAACATTTCACCGTATATGATCAAATCACTGATGAAGGCCTGTTGTCAACCAATGTGCACACAGAGGCTTCAATATTCACATATCATGGGCTCATGCCTCAACTGTTCACCTTTTACGTGCATTCCAAAAAAAAAAATACTTTCACTTTTTACTGGTTCGTTACCCACCATATTCAATATCAGTTTCAGGATATGTCTTTCCTCAGGTTCCATAAAATGGTTCGACTATCTATCAATCCAAATGAATATTTTCATTCGATGCAGAAAGTGAACTAAGCCCCAAACAGTAATTCTTTGGACTGTCTATACTAATCATGCTTGTGTGAACTTATTGAGTCCGTGAAGTCGGAGATTTGAACAATGTGTGATTTAAATTCCATGCCTTCAATGCCACCGATTGTCTTTCTTTTCTATATATAAAGAGACACTCCCCCGCCCACCACACACACAACAGAGTTATATACTAGATTCATTCATAGTAGTTGAGTGAAATTCAGGATTTTTGTGATTTGTCGTATAACTCATCTGCTAATGTATATTTCTTCTTAGCTGCTACCCATGTATAATCATAGTGCTGTTATCCCAAATGCATAAGTGTTTTTAGCAAGTGAAGCCAGCATTATGCAAGAATGGGTCATCTTACCATGGCATTTCGGTGTGGATGATAAGTTTATTTTAGCAAAACTAATGGATAATCATAGCGCTGTTATCCTAATGATATTGTTTTTAACATTCAGTAAGCAACCTGTCATTCAAGGAAATGGTGCATGGATTTTAAACAGTATATCTTTGATTTCTACTAAATTTTAGGCTGCATGATGACCTTTTCTTCTTCTAAGATGTGTACTGCATGCTGCATCATTAATATCAAATCAAGCAGCATTACTCTTTGTCTGAGATTCTTCTAGTGAACTCAATTTTATAGTTTATTAGGTGCTTAATCAACTATAATATTTTTTATCAGGCATGCCATGGTCCATGATTAAGAAATGTGTATCTTTCGCTCACTCTGTGGTCCCAGAAAGGAAAGGTAACACCAGCATATACTAATTGGCATCGTTATATAAGTTGTCAGATGGTTTGGAAGTGCATTTTTGTTTGGATTCTATTGTGCACACTAAGAAGTTTTGACAGTTTTTACTTCTGCAGAACGTGGTTGTTCTCCTGGTTATATTATGTGCAACACTGCAACCATATACAAACAAACTAATAGGCTTCCATCATTCAAACTCACATTGTTCATGTGAACTATAGAATACCAATGGAGCTATTAGATGAAAAAAATGAAGCAACAGACACTGAGCATACTAACACAGCAATTCAGCCTTTTTAATCTTCAACTATGAGCCTTTTGGTACAGCCTGTATGATGGTTGGATAGCAACTCAAATGAAATGCTGGCCCGACATAACTTCCAAACATGAAAGATGACAAAAGGGACAATGAAACAAGTATTTCTAAAACCAAGGAAAAGGCTCCCACATACACTACCAATGGAAGCACCTTTTACAGTGCTGTATTTGACTAAGGCCCACGTTAGCAATCATCTTTTTTCCTTAACTAAAAGGGTTCATCTGCCTTAATTTATGGAGTGTGGAACACAAAAGCTTTCGCCCTCATGAGAGAATCTTCAGGGTGTGAATCTGTTATGTTGAAAAAGACATCATAAAGTATATTTTATCAATAGCCATAATTTTTGTCTTGTTGCTTGTTGGCAGTTGGTCAAACTTAGCTTTTCATAAACAACGCAAGGTCTTGTTTCCATATTTTTGTCGCAGAAAAGGCTCAAGAATAGCATGTAACACGTCGTGTGAAAAGTGAGATATTTAATACCTTTTGAGTTTCACTGTTTTATACTCATTGGTCGATTGCCGGTAGCTACCTAGGACTAACAATATCAACAAACACAGGCAATCAATTTGAATAAATAATAGCTCTGTTTTCTTTTAGATATCCTATAAAACACTTTGGTCCACACTATCTCATTTCATCAACTCATCGTTGATATAATTCTCCAAGACTCCTTGTAACGGGTGCCTAGGTGTGGTTGTTACAAACTATACTTAGCCCTTTGGATTTACACCGGCACTCTAAATAATTCTGTGCACCATTGCAAGTTGTAGCACACACCGGTATGGGCGGTGCAGAATTACTAGTATAATCTGATTCACTTCACCTGCCAAGCGCTTGCCAGTAAATTTCCTTTTCTTCAGCTCTACTTTACCTCTGGAAACAACTGTTTGAAGTATGCTATGTAGCTAGTCAATGGGTTGTCCTGTTTGTCTCTGTGTCCATGGAAAGAGCTGTTGTGTCTAGTTAACTAAGAGAGATATGCTAGGATTTGTGAGAGAGGGAGGGGACAGGCACAGAAAGGAAAAACTGCAGCTATGCGTGAAGCAGCTAGCGTGGTTTCCAGTTCATTGATAGTTGTGAGCAAGATGGTTTGGTCCAATGGGGGCAAAGGTGAAACAAGGACCAACTGTTCGTACATGTAGTTTGATACGCACTGCCTCATTTTTTGACTGGTCAACTGCTTAGAGAGGGACAGAGAGATAATCTGAACCCTGTGTTGCGTCTTCATGCAACAGACACCCTCCAGCAAGCTTATCAAAAGGAGCGAATTAAGTAGTAATTTTAGGCCCCTCACAGACTAGTTAGTCTACAAATGTGTGCAATCCCAGTGAGAATCTTGAAGACTAGCTAGAGTTGGCAGCTTAAGTTTTGGAGTGCTTGTCCTTGATCCCATGTGGAGCTCTTCACTTTATTCTCCATGTTCTGATTGCTGTAAAAAAAATTTTACAGTGGAAACTAACGAGATGGCCAGCCTTAATCTCCTGACTCAGTGTTGTTGTGCTTTAAGCATTTTGGTCAAAAGGATTAATGGAATAGCAGTATAACATATGAAGTGGGCTTCGTCCTTACATTTTGATATGAACTCTGAAAGTTCTGTTCTGCTATCATATAGAGTTGGGCTGTTATTTGTTAGTCATGGACTGTGATATTATGCCAGACTCTTATCAACTGCTCCGTCAGTTTGACATGTTTAGTTCTTTGACTAATAATCTCTGATTAATACATGACTTTTGGGCACAAATTGATGCTATTATATTTGTATCGAAAAATACTTATGACGATGATTTTGTATCCATAAATGACAATATTACAATATTTATTCAAAATTTTGTCCTAATAAAACAAAAATATGTCTTGTAATTGTAAGGAGCACTATATATATGCACTAACGTGTCATACTTCTGCAGATTTATGTGTTGTACTTGTAACCTACAACCATCTAGGCACATTTAATACAATGCAACATGCATGGCATTACGTGGTGCAACTAGTTGAGAATAAATTATAACATGCATGTGAATTTTACTACCTATGCACATTTTATACGTCAGAATTGGATGAGGACAAGTCTGAGGCATGTCCGTTGATGCTTTAACTATTTGTTACCATAGTATCTATCAGATAAGAGCAGATGCCCTTAACAATCTTAGAAGATAGTTATCCTGATTCTGTGACATTTTTTTGTGCATTCTCTGCAATCATTGCTATATATTGCTGTGTGGGAAAATAGTTTGTCATCATTAGCTTTTGTCAATTTTTCTTTTCATTAATCCTCTCTCAGTTCTGTGTAGGTACATCACAGGAACTGCAGTATTTTAAATATGAATGCACTCATTCATTTGTCCCCCCAAGTATGTTCTTTTTGTCTCATAACACCATACCCTTACTGTTATTCAGATGGCAAATTTTAAATGCTTTCATTCATGGATACTGCGACAATATTTCTGGAATGCACATACTGTTTTTGATCAAATAATAATAGCTTAAAACGAGCTTGAATTAGAATTTAGAAGTGCTGATGGTACATGACCTCTCTGCTACAGTAAGCCAGGAAACATCATGAATAGCAGAAGGATGGAACCCATCCATACATGGGCATATGTAGCAGCCAAAATTGTGATCAGTTCAATGTCAGTCCTAGCTTCCTAGGCCTATCACCTGATTTCAGCTAGCTAGCTTGTCAGTGCACCTACTCCATCCCGAACAGATAGTTGTAGTACTGGGGAGCCGTGCTGGTGCTATTGGTAACCCAGGTTCCATTGTTGCCGGTGGAGCCCTCGTAGCCAGCTGATCCAGAAACCATAGCAGCAGCAGCATAAGGAATGTTACTGGCATAGACGTTGCCCTGCTTGCTGCTGCTGCTGTCTTGCTGTCCCATTGCACCATTGGTGGCACCCCACATGACGCCGCTGCCAGTGTCGCTGCTGCTGTGGCTGCTGGTGCCCATGGTGAAGTCCACGTTCACGCCGGAGCCGTAGACCTCGTAAGCAGAAGGCGGAAACTGCTGCTGCTGCTGCTGCTGGTAGTGTAGGGCGAGCAGAGACCAGTAGTCCTTCTCGGACGGCGGCATGGCTTGTGACG
Source organism: Hyparrhenia diplandra (assembly GCA_015847255.1). Lineage (NCBI taxonomy): Eukaryota > Viridiplantae > Streptophyta > Magnoliopsida > Poales > Poaceae > Hyparrhenia > Hyparrhenia diplandra. Next base: position 256,952 of record JADLZK010010814.1, read on the forward strand.
CAGCAGCCCCGGCGATCATTGCAGCAGCGCTCCCTGGCTGCAGTGAGTCCAGCTGGAACTTGGAGGCGCGTCCAGTCGTCGCTCCTCCCCCGACAGGGAGGTCGCTGTTGAGGATGCTGTCGACGTCGTAGCGGCTCATGTCGAAGTTGGTCACGGCGTTGAGCCCGCGGAACTTGATCGCAGCAATGTCGTACGCTTCCGCTGCCTCTTCCTGAGTACCTGTGGTACGGTGCACAAGAATCAATCAGAATAATGGGTCATGTTTTGTCAGCCATATATCTCAGTGGCTTTGGTTCTCATGAATCAACTAAAAAATTATCTCATGTACTGGGAAATGGGTGCATCAATACTTCAAATCCAGCATTATTCAGCGAAGAACACTTACTGAACGTGCCCAAGTACAGATCCTTGTTTCCAGCTACCCTGCCGATCCTTGCCTGCCACCGGCCATGCTGATGATGCCTGTCAGACATACATAAACAATCCCACTGTTACAAAGATTTGACCAGAGTCCATCGCCACCATTGTTCAAACTGTAAATTATATATGTTCAGACTCCTGCATTTTTCTTCTTTCGCGTGCTCGCTTCTTGGTCGTTATCATGCATGAAAGATTCTAACCTTGTGACTCCTCTGTAGATGGAGGCACCTCGTGAAAGCCGCTGCTCTTCCTGACAAAAGGGTAAGAGCACACGGAGGGTCAGGTCAACATGTGAGAACCAAGGAAAGCCCTCTCAGCGCAGGCAGGCACATGCGACTGTGCCTGTGCTTGCATGCACGCGTACGGCTAGGTGTGTACGTGGAAAAGGATGCGCCGGTGAGTCCTGTGCCACGCATGTGTGAGTGAGTGACTTGGGGACGGGGACGCTGCTGCTCACCTGCGCAACGACGCGATGAACTCCTGCCGCGTCATCGACTTCATCTCCTCCAGCTCCTTCTCGTAGTTGGACACCTATGGATCATTCAATTCAGGTACGTCTCATCAGCAATCTCGGCATGCATGCGTTAAGAATGGCAATGTGTTGCCGAGATTGATGACTTGAGTTCTTACCGGGAAGTTGGTCGTGGTTGTAGCGCCCCAGTACTTGAGTGCGGCGAGGTCGTAAGCTCTAGCAGCCTTCTCCTCCTTATCATAGCCTCCTACATTTTTTCCCCATTTCCACAGTTAGTTCTGAGAAAGACCTTTAGATTTGATGATGTTGATTTAAATTCAAGTGAAGCTGAAACTGGACTGTGTGGATGAATAAGTTGACGTACCTAAGTAGACTGATGAATTGTAGCACCCATGAACCACCAAGAGAAAGTTGCAAGAAAGGGAGAAATCATGTTATGGCTGAAGAATGAACCCGAGATGCATGCATGCGTGTGGATCGTCCTTGTGGCCTCCACCTGGTGACACCACGGTAGATTGATGTCGCTACCCGAACGTCTCAGTGGGCGCCTCGCCTGGTCGGGGACTCCGCCACGTCCGCGGACATCCCGCTGCCACGGTCACGGCGCCGCTGGGCCACCGTCCCAGCCGCCGGGTAGTGGCGGCGCAAGAACCCACGGCTGTGGATGCTGCCCAGCTCGCCGCAGACAAGCTGGTGATGATCGCTCCTGCAGGCAGCCACCGGCGGCGCGCCCGCGCCACCGACGCCGCCGAGGAGAGTCCTCCACCATCTTCGGGGATCTCCTTCCACTGCACCCTGCTCGTCTCCTATAAGAGCGAACATGGAGAAGAAGACCATCGCTGATGTAAGGTATATAGTGACAAAATAAAAGATCTAGTGGTGCACTCTGCATGCATGTCGATCGAGCTTCGATCTTTTACTCCAGGCAGCAGCAGTAGGTCTTACCGGAGTGGAGTAGCAGCTGGAGGAGGTGCTGGGAGAAGGCGCGCGCAGGTCGTTGTTGGAGAGGGAGAAGGAGAGCCAATGGTGGGGAGGGATAAGCTGAGCTCATGTCCATGTCCATGGAGATCGATGCTGCTGCCGAAATGGTGCTGCCTTGTTGACCAGTGAATGAGCCTACTGATGCTAGCAGGTGCATTGTCGTGCAAGGGAAGAGGAATCGTGAGATGTTGGTGCCAGACCTGTTGTGTGCGTGCCTTAGCTGAAGAATGAGAGAATACTCTCGAGGCGATGGCGTATATATAGATTCTGTGTGTAGAGAAGTTGACATGCTGTAGAGAGGGTCTTGAGGTTGCCCCAGCTCCTGTTTCAGAACCTGTCAAACGGTCACTGCATTTGAGACGAGGCTGGAATACGCCAAAACACTTAGCGAGAGGAGAGAGAAAGGGAGAGAGCACAAGAGCCAAGAAAGCGTTGGGTAACTAAAGCGATGATTTGGGATACAGGCAAAGAGCGAATAGTGGCGGCAGGCTTGGTTTGAGAATCCAAAGACGAGATGTGTGAGTAGTAAATGGGGCGACAACGTGGAGGTGTTCCGCGCTGTATGGAGCGGTCTCCTGGGCTGAAATGGAGAGCCGCTGCTCCCGCGCATGCAGCCCTAGCTGGTGAGTTGCACTTTGCTTTCTGCACTCACAAACCCTCAAGGGAGGTGGTGCAGTGCCAGCAGTAGGACAACCGACTACTATATTCCATCGAGAGATGATCTGCTCGCTCAACAACATCTGCATTTTGCTTTCACTTGGAGTGTGATAATAGATTCACAGCCTTGCAGTAGCACTTGTGAAGAAAGGATACAGTATCACCTTGCATCGCCGCGTGAATGGCTCCTTGAGTAGCTAGGTTAGTCCCACTCCGTATTAGCTTTATAGAATGCAGTGAAAATACCAAATGTGTGTGCGTGAGTCAGTTTTCTAGCTAGTAGTATTTTTGTGAAGGCCGTGTTCAGAGATTGGCGTGTAAAACAAACTGCTAGACATACACGGTGATAGAGGCTGATTAGGTGTGAAGCTAGCTAACCAATACGCGGCTTATTAGCCGCCTATTAGAAGCCTCACGAGTAGTGTGTGGTGGCTATAGTATAGTCGCTTTTTAATATCGTACGTTGGTTTTTGAAAATAAACCGTTGGAAAAGAATAATATGGCAGTTTCTTTCCCCCAAAATATGGAAGCCTCTTCGCTTTCCTACAGCATGTTTACTGCAGGAGCAAAAGTTTCAATGAACTACCATGAAAACAGTATTTTCTCAATGGGACACACATCCCATGCTGCATGCCAGCCGCAAGGCCCACCTACTGTAGTGACACAAAGCTACCGAATATGTTTAACTTTGGCAAGACACAACGCAGATCTACCATGCAGTCTAAGCCTATTAATTACTATTATATTTATTACACTTTGGTCGGTTCCCCCCGCATGTATAAAGATATTTATGGTAGAGAGAGGGAGAAAAAAGACTTCAAGTCTTATTTGGACTCCAAGTCCACATTACCAAGGTAATAAATAGCAGACTCTATTATAGAAGTCTCAGACCGTGAGTGCCCCAAGTGATTTACTAAATTGTAGCATCGTTAACTGTTATCGGGAGAGAGATCTTCATGCAATCTCTTGAAGCTCCAACTGGTGTCCACTGAATTTTGAGTTGCTCCTCCACTTCTTTGTTTACATTAGAAGAAAGTGCTTCTTTTCTTACATCGAGTGTGTCTATCACAAAGCCTTTTTGTTTTGTGAAATTCATCAAACTCGAATGCAGAGTCGATGTAATGCATAGGCACGCCAATTCATTGTTTTCATGTCATGCTCTTAGAGATGTCATGTTGTATGCATCGGAATGCATGATACAAAGTACCACAATGCTTGAGATTATTGTATCTTTCCGAAATAACAAGTAAATTAGTCTCGCTGTATAAATTATATGTCTATGGTAGTAGGCCCGAAAACATTGTGCAATGTCCAAAAGTTGTGCAGGAGTGCTATCTCACTAAGAGCTTTAAGTTTAGGTATGTGCATTATATATTTACAATTTAATTACTTCCGATTCTGAGGTCATCACGAGCAACTCTTTGGTGGAGCTAGAGCCTGCTTAGAAAACTCAACTAGGCAAAAACAACTTTAGTGGCTCGTAGGAGTCAGGACTCAGCTACACTGATAGCATACACATATAGCTCCCTCAAAGCCTTTAAGTGTGACATATAAAGTCCAAACATCACCCTAACTAACAAGTAATGACACACTGTGACACTCGAACGCATTAAGCCCAAAGAGTCCCTAGTTTCTACTTCTAAGTGCCCATAATTGTTAATGTTGCATGTGTATAATACATGTTAGTATGTCGTATTGCTGTGCCCCACATAGTCAAGTTTATGTGATTTGCGATTTGAACTCTTAAATGTTGCACTAAGCAAACTTGAGGATCTAGATTAAGCACCCTCTAGGAGGTTATATGGAGCTCGTAACATAGGGCACAATAGCGACTGGTTACAAGGGCCTCTAGTGTGTTACTCTAAACTGTAGTTTTTGGCATGTTGTTTCAATGGTTTACATTCCCAGCAGTTTCCTTCATTTCTCGGCTTGGTGCCTATCATCAATGAAAGAGGTTGGTCCTCCCCTCACTTTGCCTATTAGGATATACAACATCAAAATGAAGGACTTACTTTGTTTCATTGGTGGTTTTCAGCTCCAATAAAGTAACTCTGCCCATGGAGCTGAAAGCTATTTCAGAGTAAACATTTGGCTGGACAACTTTGTGTATGAGTGGATGAAGAGGACAAATGCACCCTGAGGAATCACCACAAGGAAATGTGCTGGTATAAAATGTGAGAACATATTCTCCGACGTCTATGAACATATAAAGCGTCCCTACTAAACCATGGAATAAGTGCGCATGGTTTATGAGCTGCGAGTAGAAAACTGCTTGTTTCTTTTAAGTTCACACATGCACCACCACCAAAAATGAGAGCACCTTTTAGAAACTTCCGCGGTGAGGAACTGTTGAGATTTTGCCTGAGAGCGATTTTGTACCAAAGCGGGTCTAATTCTCATCATTATTTTGAAAACTCGCTCCCAAAACCATTTTAAGGGTAGTCATTGCATTTCACTTTACATGCTTACAATGGGGAAGAGCAACGAATTCAAATCCCGGTAATATGATAATACTCATTAGAAAATAATTACTTCCGTACAACAACACTAAAATTGTTAAATAAAAAGGAAAAACATGCATAGACCCGCGCATCGCCAGGCCGGGTCGGGTTCGTGCCGGGCCGATTAAACTGGAGCTTATTTCGGGCAAAATCCTCGCCATGACGTCTCGACCGCGGGCCTAGCGTGCTCGGGCCGGAGCCCGGGCTTAGACGGGCTATCCGCATATGGCTACACTACTCAAAACTAGCTATGTATTTGCGGCCGAGTTCGGGCCAAGATAATCGGCTTCAAAATTCATCTCTTGCCTGGTGCCCTATCCACTAAGGTTCAGCGGGCGGGCCAAAACCTCGGTCGAGCTCGGTCCGGCAAAACCTGATGACGGTGGTCTTTACGCAATTCCCGCTATCTATGCGTCTATCAAAATGCTCGTGATCCATGCATGATTTGCAGAACTTATGCAGTCATCGGGTTGCGTACGTGGCGACGCGACACAACGCACACTATCAATGCAAAGGAATATTCACGCTGGTGGCAACGGGCGCACTCACGAGCTTGCCCACGGCTTCTTGCAGCATCTCTCTTCATGTACGGAGTATATATATTTTCCCTTAGGAACAAGAAACGAAATAGTGTCTCTCGTATCAGAAGCTGATGGTGACTGCTGCGTACGTTGCGTTCAGTGACAGAAAAGGCATAGGGGGTACACCGATCTTCTCGATCTTTCACACATATGTCAGCCTATATGTAGTGCTCCCTCCTTTTCCAAAACTTCTTGCAAGTGTGGAAAAGCGATGTACATCCAACTTTGACTAGATTTTTAGAAAATACGATGTAAAGCATTTTATATCTACTAAATAAATTTGTTACTTCGACTTTAAAGGAATGGCTCTCCGATGATACTTATTCACTTAGTATAAATATTTATATATTTTAATATATAATTGCCGGTATATTATTTTCGGGAGGCGTGGAATTGCAAGAGTTTTGGAACAGAGGCGTGAAATTTGCAAGAGTTTTGGAACGCAGGCGGTGCGGGGAGTTTTGGAACAGTATATCGATCTGGGGTACACATAGAGTATACGCAACGTAAGCTCATCGATCAGCCGTGTAGCGAACATCACAAATCAATTTCGTCAACGCTAGCGTACGTGTACGTCAGAACGAAACGACTTTTGCATTGCTAGCTCCTTTGCTGGGACACATGCGCATACATTACATACATGTCCGTTCATCAGTAGCAGCACGTACACCAACGAAGTGATGATAGGTGTGCAGTGCTGGTGTCGCCATTCACGTAGCAGGGTCTTGCATATATCGATCGTGTTAGTCTCCCAATTATTACGTTACACTGCTGATGAGAGTTGAATATACAAGTAACCCGTGGAGCACAATCTGCCACGCCTAATGCCAAATGGTTAACGTCATAATTTCTTCTCCTTCACCTCACATAAACTAGATTATCTACCAAGCTTCTTATCCTGAGAAAAACGCAGATAAAATTGACCGAATTCTCATGATGAATCGATGGCGACGGACAAAACGGATGGCATGTGCAAGCTACAGTCCCCTTCGTCAAGCTTCGACCGAGCGGCGGGACACGTGCGAGGTTTTTAAGGACATGTCGTCCACCAGAGCATGCATGCATGTCGGCCGCCTTGGTCTTGGTCTTGGACATGCATGGTGATGGCCATGCATGCATGGTGCTGCAGCGGTTGGGTTTGGTGACTTGTTGCGTGCGTACGTGCCGTGCATCTATATATGTGTGGTGTACTGGTGTGTGTCATATCATTTCATTTGATTGGAAGATTCTTCTCTTCGATAATAAAGTTATTATATATCGTGTGGCCATGCATGGCTTCGTCTCGCTAGCTGCATGTGGATACAAACTCACGGCCATGCATCATCCACTGGATTCCAGGGAGAGAAAGAGAGATCGATCAAAGTTGTACATGTATATCCGACGTCCTGTCGATGATCTGACGTTTTAGGGAATAGATTACAGAGAAACAATGGGCGACCTGTGAGGGTGAGCTGAATGCCGGATGTCTGGAGTGGTTTCTCATGTCACAGGACTCGACTACCTTCTTGCCTTGTCTCTCAGCATTAGGAGAAAAGGAAAAGAAAAATAAGAAGGCTCACGATGCTACTACTTTGTAATATTGGGCTGATTTAGTTGGGCTCCAGATGAGCCCACCCAGAAATGGACCAGGTCTGCACCAGCACTGGCCAGGCCCATTTTCATTCTTAGAAACTTAACTAAAAAGGTACTGATGATATCCTTGCCCTCTCTCACCACTTGGTGACAGTAAAAATAAAAGCAGGGGAATTCTGGTCGTGACAAGTTTTACCGGCCTGAGGAGGAACTGAACTAGTGCTGGTCGATCATGACAGTTATTCCTGGCCATTAGCATGATCAAACATGCCCCTGTATTTAAGGGAACATGCACCATGCCAGCGCCTCAAGAAGAGGTCATCAGAGACTGTGAGAGCGAGATCTCACTCTCCTCTCTAACTGTTCACACCTTAAACCCCTCCTGTCCTCTAATTTCTCTCGCGCTGTCGAGGTCCATCCCCCTATATATATCACTGTACGTGCCACACGCCGTGCGTTATTGATCAGTGAGTGCTTCTTGTCCGTGCACCGATCGGCCGGCCGGCGCACGCAGTCATGGCTCCTAGCAGCACCTCCTTGCTCGTGTTCCTCTTCGTCGTCCTACCCGCCGCCGCTGCCCCACCGGCCGCCTTCAACGTGACGGAGATCCCTGAACCAGTACCCGGAGTTCAAGCTCTTCAACTTCCTCCTCACCAAGACACGCGTGGCGAGCGATGTCAACAGCCGGACCTCCGTCACGGTACTGGTCCCGACAACTCCGCCGTGGACTGGCTCCTCCGGCGCAGCCCGAGGCTGCCGCGCGCCGCCCCTGGTGGAGGTCGTCTCCCGTCCACGTGGTGCTCGACTACATCGACGTGGCGAAGCTCGGCGGCGCTGCCACGGGGCCAGCCCACCGTGGTCACCACGCTGTTCCAGACCACGGGCACCGCGCTCAACCGCACGGGGTTCCTCAACGTCACCTCCACGGGGACCCGCGGCGGCGCCATAGGCGCCATCTTCGTCTCGGCCGCGCCGGGGTCGCTGGTCAGCGCCACGTTCAAGAGGGCCGTCACCGCGAGGCCGTACAACATATCCTTGATCCAGGTCAGCAACTTCGTCGTGCCGCCGGGCATCATCACCAGGCCGCGGCTGCCGCTGCCGCCGGGAAGCCGCCCGGGCCGAGGATGAAGCCGATGGCGATCGCGCCGAGCCCTGCGCCGACCACGTCAAAGACTCTGCCGAGGCTATCTCCGGCGGCGATTCCGACGACCGTGGAGGGCGAAACCGCGGAGGCTCCCGACACGGCTGAGCGCCGGCGCCGTCGCGTGGCCATGTGGCTCGAGTGACGACGAGTTGGTGGATTGGTGCGGCGGCCGTGGGGATGGCATGCGTGTTCGGCTACTTGTAGACTACCACCCCATTTGCAACTGATCGGGAGGGAGGGAATCGTCACATGAATCATATCCTTTAGGTCATTTTATTTGCGCATCCTAGTTTCCTAGATCAAATTCCTGTATGCCTGTCTTTTTCTTTTAATTAGTCGATCTATCTATCTATATTTTTGTTTCTTTAATTGTTATTACGTTTGTTGGAATTGTAGAGAGTATAGAATTACAAAGGCTAGAAAAAAACCAATTTGAGTATGTCAAATGAAGGACTCCACCAATATATGTCATTTCGGATCCATGGATTGCCTATCACACCGATACGATGTTCTAAGGCCATGAGGATGTAGACTCGTATTCATCTCAATCCACATGTATTGAAGTGGATTGGAGTAGAACTTAATTTAATGGACCCTCCAATCCACTCCAACATACATAATTGAGACGCAGTACACTTGCATCAAAACAGGGCCTAAAAACTATTCTGTCGCCCAAACTAGCGCTCGACACCCATCCCTTTTTCTTTGTTTTGCCATCGTCACATGTGTGCAGAAGCCGTGGTTCATTCACAAGACTAATCATTATGTCTAATTAATTTGTCACTATAACATGTTTAGTGTAGCATCACGTTGTCAAATCATAGATTAATTAGGCTTAATATAAACGTCTCACGAATTAGCCCCTTATTTATGTAATTAGTTTTTATAATTAATCTATGTTTAATACTTCTAATTAGCATCTAAACATCCAAAAATGTATGCATCTGTAAGCACGGTACGTTCCAACCAGCTGAGCTGAATGCGCACTTGAATATAATCTATCTGAATCAGTCATGCTCGTGCCTGCGAGAAGTGAAAGTGAGAAAGTGTAACACGTGAGACCTGATGACCCTGGCTGACCGGCCTAGCTATCCACACACATCATAATTGGGAATTTGGGAGCAGAGCGCAGGAATTTGCAGTGAATTTCTATTTCGACAGAGCAGGGGCACTCGTAGTACAGCAGAGTACGTCCAAAGCGCGGATCCGTGCAGAAGCATCCGAATCGGCCAGCTATGTTGGTTCATCGATCGGTCTTTCTTTTTTCTTTTCTGACTTGCTTGCCTGTCATTATCAGCCGAGCAAGGCCTCACGCCTCACGGTCAGATCCTTACATGCTGCCAGAGTTAGCATGCCACGTCCTTGAAGGAAGGTATTCTCGCCCCGGTGACCCATGATTCATCCAACTTGGAACCATCAGTCTAGTTGTGTGATAACGAGTCTCCAATCGAACACACCCATCTCTCTATCTTCTAATCCCTCTCCGTCCTAAAAATATAAGTCATTTTAAAAATTTTTGGAAAGCTAAAGCATCTCAAATTTAACTAAATTTACATGATAAGATAGCAATATAACAATTATGATATCAACTAAGTATCATTAGGTTTTTTATATATCCATTTTGATGTCATAATTTTGTGTAGTCTACATGTCAAACTTGAGATGTTGACTCTCTAAGATTTTTTTGAAATGACATATAATTTAGAATGTAGGGAGTACAACCTATCACACACCACAGTGCCTCCGCCCTAGTCTCCGATCTCATCCAATTCCTCAGCCTCGCCTCCCTTCCCCCTCTCATACCACACCTTCTCATATTTTTCATAAGAATCGAGGGATTGAGCACTTAGCCCTAAATGACGGGAATGTGCTTCCAACCCATGCACCATTGGATGTGCATCTCAACATCGTACTAGGCGTGTCTCAAGCTTGAGGCGTGTCATGGCTGGTGAGGGTGCAGGAGTGTGCCCAGTAGAGAGGTAGATGACAAGGCTAGGTATGCGAAATACCCCGGAGGTGGTAATTGCCTCATAAGCCGCCCCGCCCTAGCAAGTAGAGGGAGATCCAAGAGGTGGAAGATGACGTTGAAGCTCCACCCACCGGCAAGTACCCAAGCGCGTGAGTGGCATTGGTTTTGGCTACCAATCCCTGTGGGTGGTATTCAAGTTTGTCCTCTCTGTTTTAATTGGGTTGCTTCATCTCTTGTTTCTCTATCTATATTATATCTTTTCGAGCCCTCATGTTCTCTATGAGGACGTTTTACTCCTTCTCGGTTTATAATTGACTACATGGCCACTGATGTTTAGAGAAAGGGAAAAATTTTGCCCTGAGGATATAAAAGAGTGGCGCGTATTTCTCTGGGAACACATCTTTTGGATCAAACACTCACCACTAAAAGCAGTTGTTATTTGTAAAACCATAAGGTCAATGACTATGAAATTTTTAACAACAATAAGATATGATAGTTATCTACAAATCATCTAATACTCACTTCCATAGAAAAACCTCGTTAAGGACATGAAATCATGTGCACCAACAAATTGTGGCGGTTAAAGTTGCTGAGTGGACATGATTTCATGTCCTTAACGAGGTTTTCTATGGAAGTAGATTATATTGATGATTTGTAGATAACTATCATATCTTGTTGACTGTTAAAATTTCATAAACCAGGCCTTATGGTTTACGCATGGCTAACCTGTTTTGTGATGAGTATTTGATCCAAAAGTGTGTTCCAAACTAAATGCGCACCACTTTTATGTGCTCGTGGCAAAATTTCGAAGAGAAATTATGTAGTTTAATCTTGTGTTGATAAGAGTATAATTTTTGAATAGTTTTAATCTTGGTAATTACTATAATAGTTTGTATAAAATGTTGTTTAGTTGTTGGAAAAATGATAACACAAATGTCTTTTCTCCCTTGTCTATCTCCGTACTCCCCCTGCTACCTCTTTCACATTTTCACATTCCTCATCCACGCGGGCAAGAGGCATAGGAGTATCGGGTACAAACCAACAAGGGTGAGCAGTAGAGCCACTCGAGACACACAACCCATGTGTGTTAGAGGCCCATTTGGTATGATCTAGATTCTTCTGGAAATATTTCAGATTCAGATTCTCTTAAGAAATGTCTTAGACAATGAATCCAAACACTTTATGAAATCATTTAGCTTAGGTTAGGTTAGATTCAAATTCCAAAAATAAAAATAAAAATATGCTTCAAAAATCTAAATATTTTTATGGGTCATGAATATCTTAAAATATAAGATAATTTTAACTTGTCGCACCTAAAAAGAATAATTGGAAAACTGTTGTTATTTTTACGGGTGAAACCAGAAAACAGAATTCATAGCCGTTTCACTCGCCCAGGCAAAAATCGCAGAACCAATTGAAACGTTTCACAGCAGAATCGTTTTCACAGGTGCTACCAGTTCTGGTACGGAGCTAGAATGGGAAACCCGCTGGTCTCCTTATACGTACAACAACAAACTCACCCACTTGGGCTTAGGCTGTACTTCCCTATCCATTTTGGACCATAGATCCTAGTGCTGGGCTGATTTACTCACCAATTTTTTTCAGGGACCGGCCTGAGTCAAATCCTCTGCTTCGCTCAGCCTCTAAAGATGACTAGTGATTTGTGCTTGCCTCATCGCGCTGAGTTAGCATCACAGATTATATTTGTGAAAAATGCACGACTGATTATGGATAACAACATAGAAAACAAAAAGCGCACTTATATCTTGCACATTTACACATCGTAGAAAACAGTCTTGCTATACACAATGACAATGTACAACTCCATACACGGAACTCCAAGAGTTCTATAATAGTTTCTTTTTACTTCCATGGTCCACGATCGGTGATATTTGTACATGAAAGCAGCCAGAATTAGTACTTTGTACACTAGAGGTAGATTTAGTATCAGGGGTAACGATATGGTACAAAAACACAAAGCACAATGCTTGAAGGTGTTTTTGACAACAACAATGCTTGAAGGTTACTTAACACACATATCCATCAGTTCGCGTGCGAGATCCCATGAGGTTATATCATAAGTCTATTTAGAAAGCAAGTTATCCGGGCATCGGCAATAAATCATTACAGCAGATTTTTGTCTTGCGACTACAGTAAAAGCGAATGATGGAAAAGAACCATCAATTAGTCTCCAATCTAATGGCTTAGGAATATGAAAATACTTGAACAATCAGTCACAAAAAGGCACTACAGTTAGTCCAACCCCCTCTCATTTCTTCGAGCATCCGAGAATTCAAACCTCGCAATGGGTTAACAAATAATTAAGGCCGTGCATACACCAAGATTAACAATGCAAGTTCTCTAAGCTGGAACAAAAAGAAAATTTGTTTTTATCGAGGCAAAATGACTCCCTGTGTGCCTCCTAGTTGCAGGAGGAAGAAAGAGACAATTGACTTAAAAATATTGTCACTTCGGGCATCGCTGAATACCAAGAACACAATTTGCTAAGTAAAAAGCCTAAGTACTATTGGCATGTATAATACGCAAATATGTTTTAATAGTTGTGATGGATATGACTATGATCATGAAAATTGAATGTAAGTGTATAAAAAGAAGGGTTTAGAACATTCCTAAACGCTCCACGTTCTCCCTATATCTGATTGTATATGGAGGAGCAAACTATATTTAATAGTGTGAGAACTTTTGCATATGGATATTAGGAAAAGCCACAGTGAGCCCTATTGCAGGCCCGGCTACATATGAAGAATCAAGAATTCAAGAGACCGATATGGGCCGGTTAGCGAGAAACGTAAGGGCATCCCCATGAAAAACTTTCTAGAATCTAGATCATCTCTAGCGCTTTTATACCCGCAAATTGATAGGGGCCAATAGGTCTTTGAAAAAGCACCCTCATGTGGTCGACCCAACCAAAAACATTCGGATCTTATCTTGTCTGCAGTCGAAAGCAACCCTAATGCGCAAGGGAGAAATAAATAACTAAGAGGCAGAGTGCATACACCATGATTAATATTGCGGATCTATTTTTGCTAGGATTATTGATGAGTCAATAGCTCGCGTTGACCGAGCACAATTGTTTAGAAACAAAGCGGTGAAGAATAATACAATGGCTGAAAAAGTCACATGAGTAGACAAGAACTTGACCTACTTGATCTAAATCCCTAAGCGAAAGGAAGGAGACGAAGGTCTTAGGACCAACTGGCAGCACTCAAGGTATGTTCTTTGTGGCACAAGAAAGAATGCATACCTGCTGAAAGCAAGTGTAGTTATAAATGGAAGATTGTAACCATAGAACATTACATAGCTAAAGCACCAGATGCGAAATGAACCTTATTTAGCCACTCTCCTGAGCCACAGAAGAAGCTCCCGAGACATTTTCTTATCTGCGAGCATGTGTTTTGGTAGGCACGAGAGCTACACAAAGAGAACCAATATACATACATGACTATCAGTCCCACAACAATAGAGGAGTGAGGGCATTGTATACCTCTTGGTCCACGGTATCAATGGAAGCACCATCCGAGTGAAGTAGTTGATCGCCATCTTCACCGCAAATCTTTATCTGCCAAGCCCGCCTATAAAAGAAAATAGTCGATCGGTGCATGAACATACTTGTAAAAATGGTGCGCGGTGCCTATAAAGAAAACAGAGCTGATCGGTGCATGAACATACCGTAGAAAAATGGTGCGCAGATGAGGCAAAGTAGAAAGGTTTACGGTCCGCATCGTAATAGGATGCTAGCTGTACTGCTCCAAGGTAATAAGAGACATAGGTCAACCTCTTTCGAGAGGCACGTCACTTGTCCGGGGCGAGGTCCTTGTCGACGACAACCGAGGTCCATGCAGCGCGGATCTCGTCCCTCCACGGCTCAAATCCGCGCGACGAGCCCCAAATCCCCCTCCAATACCTAGAATCCATGGGCGCCAGCTCGTCTTGCGCTGAGAGTCCTGGCCATAGTCGTTATTCTAAGATAAACATTGCGAGAATAAGCGCATGATAAATTCGAAGACATGATCTGAACATCACGAGTAGTATGAGCATATGGTGCGATGTTTTTAAATCAGGTAGGCGTATATTTGATGGTTCGAGGCTCCACTTAATTATACATGGGAGAGTTTAGGGCCAAGTGGCCGAGAGCAAGGTTTTACGGGACACAACATACTTCACGGGCAAAAACCACAACAACGCTGAAGGGAAGCGACGACCAAGTTCGAGGTCTCATCCGATTGATGGTAAGAAAAACAAACGAGTAGAATATCATACGCGCTCCTTTCCAACCCAAAGCACCAACATACGAGGTCGGGCAAGAGTGGGTGTATGCGAATCTATCCGGCATGCAACATACACGCGAATCTATCATGAAGCACATATCGACACTCTAAACTCTTGATTTTCAGGCATCTCAAAATCAATACCGGGATTATGGCAAAAAGCTGAGACAGGGACGTCAAGCAAGTTGCGAGGCTACAAAAAGGTAGCTGAAAAAAGTAAGAACACCGGTGCATAGTTCGAGAATCATCTACTTGCTGAAAGGCAGACGGCACCAGTGCGTGATCTCTCAAGGAGCATGTTACCAAAGAAAAAAGACAATAGTGTCGTCGAGATCTGAAAGCTCCTAGAAAAGACAACAATTCAGCAAAAGGATTTTGATAGGAACCGATGTAGTATTAGCAACCTTCGACATGCTTTCTTTTTGGTGATCCCTTTCTACTTTCGGGTGGAAAGCTGTGGAAGCACGGTGAACTATCGGACGAGTCGGAGGACGAGAACTCACGGGTGCTCGGATCTTTTGCATCGATATCATTTTTAGTTTATTTCCTTTGTCTTCAAACAACATCAACCATGAGTAGTCCAATCTAATATACTCGATCTTTGAACCCAACTAATTTGTGACCTCGAGACATAATCATGAGCTTTTTAAGAACCATTCCGAGAACTTTTAGACAAAAATAAGGACATAACATTCTCTGCAAAAACAATCTTCAACTATACATGACACTACTAATAATTATAGAAAAATGGCAGTCTTACGAGGAGCCAAAGTATTATTCAATATCAACCAAAGTATTAATGCTATTATTATAATAGCTCGAAAGACCGAGATACACATTAAATAAGGAGCATTTTTAGTCTCTTGCTTAACAAACATGTCATCAAAAGAAATCGGCAACATTGAGTGAAATTTAATTGGTATTTTTAAAAACAACAAACCATGTATTTGTTTTAAACGATAGGGTGAAGCCACACACAATGTTGCAAAGTACTATTCTATTGATCCATGTAGTAGCCACGGTCTTCTGATAATACAAAGATTGGCATCTTGAAAGCCACAAAGCGAAATTATACTCAAGGGAGTACCATCCTATTGATTTGCATGATAGCTAATCGACTCATATATATATATATATATATATATATATATATCACACACACACACACATGAGGTTTAGTAACTATGCATATGTGTAATAGAAAAATAGCTAAAAAGTTCTTGCTGCCAACTCACGGAAGTGCATAGTTAATTGTCAATTCTAGAATAAAGCAAGTCGAGCATACAGCGAGAACCACTGCTTTTAGTCTCGCTGTCGTACAAGCATATATACCGTAAAATATTAGGAGACATGTATCTTACAGGAACTATCAAAAAGAACAACCATACACGCATCTCCATTGTAGTGAGCGAAATATAATTGAAAATATAGAGCGGAGAATAGAGGGAGAAAAGAACACCGCTCTACGGTGAGCTAATTGAAGAAGGAAGGCAGCATAATTTCCCTCTTAGTCTTGGACCTTGCTATCACAACTCTAAATCGAGGAAGGAACACCCATTCCATTTTATGCGGACTTAAAGGCTTCTTGTTTTTGGAGACGTAAACCATCTTATTCTCAAGTGTGTGGATCTCTGAACTCTAGACTGAGCAGGTTACATATAACAAAGGATGAGTCTCAGATTTGTTATCATATAAATATATTACTCGAGGGATTTAACAAAGGGATTCTACTATAAACCCATACAAAATTCTGTCATCAGAAATCAAATATGCGTATTATATGAAATTAAAGATCGAGAAAATAGACGAGATCAAAGGTATGTACTTACTATAGTCTTGGGCAGTCCAAGCAAGCAAACTCAATATCGGGAACAAGAGTTCCCTGTGATACTAAACACAGTAGTTCTTAGTAGCCATACGAGATAATAGCTGGACTGAGAATTATTCGGTAGTCATTGTATCTCGATGAACCTTTTGGAACTTACTTAGCTATATAAATTTCAAAGCGCAAGAGTAGTTTAAATGCGGGTGTACGCTTCATTAGATGTTAGGAGTTCGAGCCTACCTCATTTTTAACTTAACTTTGAGAAATTTGTTTGATTTCTAAAACTTCTCCGGCCAAGATTGAGATCTTGCAAAACACACCACAAGATAAATCCCCAAGCACCGAGTTGGATAGCAACCATAAAGAGATTTTCTTAGCATCTTGTCACCTTTGCTGATAACCAGAGTGTGTCAATGTAATCTTTAGGAACAATGAGAGAAAGCGCTTCGAAACAACATCGCATGATTTCGGGGAGACAAGCATTGAGCACGGACAATGATCATAGGCATGACAATCAAGAAAAGAATATATCTATGACTTCACGGGCAGCAAACAGGAGCTCAGATTGGACCACTATATCGACATCACAGACTATGATCATAAGAAAGCATGCGAAACCAAAGGCAACAATTAGATTCGACAAAGGAGAAACTATCAAGGCAATGAGATCTGGTTGTACATACAGCGGGGTGGCGTCGAGGAGGCGACATCCACCTCGGTTCGGTTAGGATCATGTAGCCCCCAAATGTCCATTCGGCCAAATGGAAACATCAAGAGCTGGACACATGGATAAGCTGAATGAATTTGAGGAGCGTGGCGGAAGGAGAGGCAGTATGTCGCTCGATTGAAGGAAATGCATAAAGCTCGAGCCAGAGAAAGGTGACGCAAATTTATCATGCGCTTGAGGCACCATGGAAGAGCCGAGAAATTGCACGCAGTATAATCGATTGCCTCGGTCACAAGGAGGGAAAACAAAATGAACATTGGTCATGACTCATGATCATCACCACGACTTTAAACAGTAAACATATGGAAAAAGAAAAAGAATCATCATAGCTCATGAGTATTGCCTCGGTAATCTTAAAAATGAGAAAGAGGTGTAAACACTGTGAGACGATAGCCCATGATCAAACGCATCGACACTAAGCATTTCTTGTGTGTTTCATCACGGACTACCTATCCCCTCAGATTAATCTAGCGACAAGAGTCATCACTTTGGACATGGACCCATGAGCACCACGGTGTAGTAAGAGATCAAACAAATACATCACTGGCATGGCCATATCCTCCGATATATGGCATCACACCTAGGTAGTCTCAAGATTGAGCCCGGCAGCTACGGCGATAGGCGAGTAACCATGGAGATTGGTAGAGAGAAAAACGAGTAGAACAATGGGTGCAGGTCAAAATGGACCTTGGCCTGTTGTATGTGCCTACAAAATCGCTAAGCGATGCGACCGTGACGAGAAAAAGGCGTATAGAGAGCAAACCAAGCGAGGTGGCGATATAGATGATCTTGAACTTTCCAACAAACGGATATTGTACCTGGACCCTGTAGAAATTGATCCGTCAATACTAAGATATATTATGAAAAGTTAACAATGCACACAACAACATGTAGAATCATTTAAATCAGCCTAACGTGTGAATGTTATTAGACGAGATGTTATTAGACACGTACACTAATGGGAAGAGTGCTACTGCAGCTCCATTCAAAAATAAGATGCAAATCGACTTCTTCAACAAAGAAGATGAAGGGCGATGTTAAAAGTGCCAACACCAGGTTGCTTCGCGTAAATATTTTGACGCCAAAATTAGCGGTCACATGAGTACACACACCAGAAAAATAGCACATGTACGTGTATGATATTTTTAGGCAGCTTAGCTATCGGCATAGAACATAACAGAACAACACAAGAGGTAGGAACACGAAGATGCAATCTTGAGAACTTTGTTGAACCTAAGACTTCTACACCAGTCAAGTAGCAACACAAATCATTGATAAGCAAAGAACCTCCATCTAGTATAGGCTGAAGGAAAATCTTTGTCTAGGTGATGAGCGGAAATCATATTTGTACATATTTCTAACTCAACAAGCGATCAAGAAAATGGCTCAACCAATACGGGTGCACCCCGGTCCTGTACTCAAGGTAGGCTGTGGATCGGCGTAGCCTCAATCTTGAATGAGCACGCGCACCAAAACAAAAGGAAATTAAATCGGTGTCAATCTCAATGTCTGAGAGGAAAACAGCCCGTGTAGCAAATAGCAACCACTACGGCCGCACCTGCCTCTACTCAAAGCTAGGATCCGGACCTGAGCATAGTCTCGATCTAGAATCAACATGTGCACACCTAGGAAATCAAACCGTGTCAATCACCTGGGGACTGTTGTTACGAACAAAGAGAAAGTTGAGAGAACAATAGATCTAGGGGTCCAAATCGCATCCAAATGCTAAAAGCCAAGGCACCACACATGGTAGAACCACTAAATGAAGAAGAGAAAAGATAGAGAAACCAAACGAACGAGCGGACGGATGCAGAGAGAGGTGCGGGTGCTTTGCGCGAGATAAAGCCCCTCCCACATTTGGCGAGGCAGGCGAAACCCCTAGGGCGGGGAGGTCGTCAGTCCGAGCAGGGAGGCTGCTGCTGCGGGCCGGCTATGGAGGAGGAGGGAAAGAAGGAGAAAGGAAAAGCCTGAGGCGGAGGAGGGAGTGGGTGCGGGGAGCCGCGGAGGTGGAGGCGCGGCCGAGGCGGCGCCCTCCGCCAGCGCCGCATCGGGGAGACCCGAGCAGAGGCGGCAGTAGTACCGTGAGGAGGGGCCAAATATACGTCTGCTGCTGTAGGATGGAGTCGAGATCCGGTCGTCGGCCAAGATCAAAGCGGTCGGAAATAATTTTACTATCGTGGACGGCGCGGATTCGCGCGATTTACTCTTTAAATGTCAATCGCTTTGCTAAGCTTGCGTAAGTAACCAAGTGTGACATGTTCCGCAACATTAAATATCAAACAATTCCAAGCTGTAAAATGGTTCTCCTCAGTCAAGAATGTCGTTTTAGGTCAATGATCAGGTGACCATCCGTCTTATTCAAATGTACAAATATTATTTATTTTGTCATGACATATTTTATCACTAGAGATACTTTATAATAATTTATTTATTAATTTACATAAATTTTTGAACAAGGCGAATGGTCAAAACACAATGTGAAAGGTTGCCATGATTATTAAACTTTGAACCCTGCTTACCTTCTTTGCTCCCCTAGCACTCGTCATGTGTGACAATTTTGTTAAAGGGAAAAGTTAAAAACTTTATTATGTATCAATCAATCTAATTTCACAGAGAGATTTCTTCAAGAAACTATAATTTCCATACAGTTTCCTTTTTATAGAGCAGTATTGTTATGAAAGAGTGACAATTATTTATACTATTTTTGAGTTGTCTTTTATAGAACTTTTGTAGTTGGTTTTTCAAGTCCTAATACTCGTGACATGGTTATTTCAACATCGTCATCTATGGTTTTCTACAGGATTTGTTCTTGATATGGTGCAACTTTTGTCATAGTTGAAAATATCCTTTACATGACAATTGTTATGCAAAATTAGATGTATCAAGAAACTAACGCTAATCTTTGTCCATTCTTGTCACTAATCATTTTTATATATCTTTCATCATTGTGTATTTAGCTTCATATCATACTAGTTCTATGTTGAATAGAGTGGGTGTCTAATTGAGACCGAACTACTAACCATGATATTTATGGAAGTCAAACTAGCATACTAGCATAATTTTGATCATGTACATTGTTACACGCCTGATGATAGGCCCAATACATGGACTAAGAGACTCAAATGGGCTCAAAGCAGGCCCTACGTGAACAGTACCCGTGGGTACGTAGCACGTCGTATTGTAGCAGCGATCCGCACTCTGAGGTTGGATCGGTTTAGATTCTTCTAAGCTCTCTTTGGGACTATAAATACAGAGCTATGTTACCTTTAAATTTTTAATGAAGAAATGGGCCAAGTGTCTTCTATCTTTTTGCCCTCTCCTCTCTGCTACGCCGCCGCCCCTCTCCTATGTAGTCCATCTCAACTAACACTAATCTTTGCCTCTCCTACTAATAATTTTTATATCTTTCATAAAGATGGAATGCGTGTATTTGTCTCAATGGCCTATTATTTTTATGTTGAATAGGGTTGGGTGCCTAGCTAAGACCTAACTACTGGTCTACAAGTCAAACTAGATTAACTTTAATTATTTCTACAGAGTAAAGTAAACAACTAGCAGAGCCCCCAGTAGCTTCACACGGGCCTGCCAGAGCAGACTTATAATCATACAGAGTATGCAGTGACCAACCCTGCCGTCTGCTGGTTGTCGGGCGGCGACTGCGTGCGGCAGGTCCCACTCCTCTCAGGCGCCCACTGCGCTTGGTATGAAGTGATTTGACTGTGTATGTTTTTTCTTTGCACCGATGTGAATAAAAATATGTTTTTGCTTAGTGATTTTGATTGCCGGAAATGTTCTTTCTTCGATTTATTTGAGACGTATATAACAGAGATCAATAATATCTCACACACAAAATATTCGAGTTTTTCCTAGCAATAAGAATAAAGAATAGTTAGCACCAGTGAGTTTCTAAATAGCGAATATGAGACATACCCACAAAGAAGTCATCGTCCCGGAGTTATATGCCATCACTGGACTTATAAATGTGGTAGGAAACTTAGCTATACTAAGAATACATGGGGATGGATTTACCATTGTGTTTGTACAAAGCAACACATAA